>FR989946.1:4314761-4914761 GCA_905404155.3 Plebejus argus | reverse complement strand
CTTTTTATTCTTTCCCCCTTACTAATAATAAAAACTTCTTAAACATGCGTTCAACGTGCGAATAATTAAACAAGAATGTCACACGTTACACAGGGACACGTTACACAGATACAGAGTATGGAAATGACAACATCGTTATTCGTTATGAGAAAATGATTATTAGTAGAAAAAATCTTATTCGCTCTCTAACACGTTCTGTAACTTTTTTTAGTAAGAGGGTTTCCCTAATCTTTATATTTTTGTGATTGTTAAAGAATTTTCATAATTAAATTTCTTATTTTATTGGATTATGAAAATATATTTCCTTGATGTAAAGTAACTAGAATTAAACACAATAATAAGTATAATATGTTCTGCTTCAATTTTCAACAGCAGAGTTTGGTTGACTTCAATGCTGATAAAATACTTTCTAACCGCGCTTTCTAACCGCGCATTTAAGAAATATAATGACTTATGACGATACTTTGAGTCCCGGGAAAGTACACTGATAAGTACTATTATCCCGGAAAAATGTACAGTTCCTGTGCGATAAACGAATCTTGTTATATTTAAAACAAACCGAAATACACGTGGCCAGTTGCGAGACTACCAGAGAAGTTTCGTAAGAGACCAGAGTCCCTAGGGGCGCGTATTAGCAGATTGGACGAAAACCATTGCTCCATCCACTCACAAGATTGTCCAGGATTTTAAACGATGTGGAATATACCGACACCGATTACGAAAACTAACTTCGGAAATAAGACAAAACGTAATGGCTTGACAAAAGGTGTGGCTCGATTTATATGTGCTTGAACGAGCGGTTTGTCCGCTACACTGCACTGCGAGGACAAGCAATTATTGTATGTAACGATTTATTTTAATAGCGGCGGGGACGCGCTGTCATAATTGCTTGTAATGTCCACATCACAGACCTTTATAATAATCATTTTACCTGACTTCTAAAAATTTTAGGCTGTCAATATTCTTTTTCAGATTATGGCAGCATTTCTTCAGCGGTGCGAACGCTTACACAATACACATTCTAAAAAAGTAAACTAAACTTACTATTTTACCAAAGCTAGTTCACATAATTTTTCTGTTCTTTAGTTTGTGGTAGTTCTTGGCGCCTCTGGCTATCTCTAGCCAGCGCCCTAGGGCGTCGTGGCCCCTGATATAGTCAATTAATAGGTTTAAGTGAGGTGTTCAGGTACAAAGTCCGATTGTTTCCGAGTTTTTTGCCGCGGATCTCCCGAGGAGGCCATTCCGCGTCAATTACATTAGAGTGGCGATCTACATACACACTGTTTGGGGTTATTCTACCCTGAAAATTTAGTCCTTAAGTCGTCAGTATAAGGATGTTACTAGAGGTGATATATTTCTGAATGGTCTCTACGACCTGCACTCGGCTGATTGCTTCCAGATGGATCGTGGTCAACGCTCCTCGCACGCCATTTTGTTTTTACAGTCAGATATAGTCTTGAAAGTGTGAATATAGAGAGTAATTCAGCCATTAGAACAAACCAAGTTTAAAACGCAAAACGTTACTTTATTGTTTTGCTACGAGTTCTCTAAAATCCGACATAATGGGACTCATAGCATGCTTTCTGATGTGTGCAGTGCAGGAGTCCAGTCAGGTAGGCCTGTTATCAGTCCGACTGCATTCGATAGGCCTCTCTATATTTGGGGATATAATTATTGGTCTTTAGCCTGATACAGATACAGCTATGGGATGGGCCTATGACGTAAAAGTTAAAACTTAAGTCTCGGGCAATTCTCACTTTCTGATACTTAGGGCACAGAATATATAATAGTACTGCTTAGGGCGAGCTGTTTCACCGCTTCCTGATAAAGTGCCGGATCCACAACCGACTATCCACAACTTTTTTAACAGATTCTCCATACTCTATCTGTCAAGTTAAGTGGTGGATAGCCTATCCGGCAATTATCAGGAAGTGGTGAAACATCCCTTTGTCTAGTCTAGCTATCAGTGAAGTTCATTGAAATTACATACCTTACCTTGATTTCCAGCAAAAAGAACTATCTAGATTCGTAGGTACCAAATCTCATCTCCATCTATCCAGCAGATGCTGCCGCAAAACCGCCCTAACTAACACCACATAGAGTACAATATTGTTTAATTTCTGCGTCATTTATTTTGTGTCGTATAATAGCCACGTCAGGAGCAGTCGCCGGCATTGCTTAGTTATTTTACCGGAAAGTCTATGATTGTGATACCTAGACCGTAGGAATAAAGGTTAAGTGAGGGGCAAAATAAGAAGGAATGAAGTGTGTATTTGTGCATGTTTTAATATTAATTGTAAGTTTTCCACTCGGCTGCGTGGATGTAAATGTTCCTGTCAAATCACATCGCACACCCGATTGCGCGCGGGATTATATTAATGTGTCTATTTGGATGACATATTATTTATCTATCCCCGAATGAATTATACACGTTACCCTCCTTTGCGTAGTCGGTAAAATACATTGTTGTAATAATGTAAACAAAAGTTGTATGTATATGTTAGCAGTTAACACAGATTTCTAAGTATTATATTGTAGTGTGTGTGTCACTGTTGCTTTTTGAATACCGTCATCCTAATCCTTACCTAATGTTATAACTTATAAATAAACAGGCTTAGGGCTCTTTCCCAGAAAACATCTATAAAAGCTATAGCTTATTGCATTAGGTAGGTACAGTCGGTCAGGAAAAAGTAGACGCTGAAATAAATTTTCCAAACATAATCACGATCAAATGGTTGATATAGGTTGTTGTGCCTTGTATCTTCACAGAGACCGTTTGTACACTGCTCTGACAAATTTTTTATTTGCAATAATAAGGTTTTTGTATTTTTTTTGTGATTTAAGAATTCGGCGTTCTTTTTAGGGTTCCGTAGTCAACAAGGAACCCTTATAGTTTCGGTCTGTCCGTCCGTCTGTGCGTCTGTCCGTCTGTCTGTCTGTCCGCGGTTTTGCTCAGAGACTATAATAGGACCTACAAAGCTGTAATTTGGCATGAATACACATATTAATAATGCCGACAAAATGGTACATAAAAAATTTAAAAATATATTTTTTGATGGTACCTCCCCTACACATCAAGCGGGGTTGATTTTTTTTTTCGCGCCCACCTCATCGTGTGGGATGTCGTTGGATAGTGAAAAAATTCACGGAAGTAGGAAATATGCTGAATTTGAAAGGAAAACTATCACGGCTAAGAAGACTTCATAAGTTATTGAGTAATAGTCGATCAACTAAAAAAAATGTATTCGGCGAAGTATTTTTTTTAGTAACTTTTCATTCAAATTCCTTTGAAAGTAACTGAGATGATGTTGTTAGTAGTGTAAAACATGTTATAAATGTACGTTCATTGCCCATACAAAAATTTTCAAAAACTAGCGGTACTACGGAAGCCTATATTGCGCGTGACCCGACACGCACTTGGCCGGTTTTTTTTGACAAGCTGTAGGTCATAAGTATTGTTTTCCATCCTAAATATTTGAAAGATCTTAAAAAAACCTTGTCTTATTCTCACGTACACTATTAACTTAATTTGTAATTTGTGTTATATTTATTTGCGTATAGGTACTTACTTACTTAACCGATTTCCTAAGAGCACGCGTTGTTATGCTCAAACAATACTTTATTTTTTTCTGTACAACTTTTAAACTTCGAAAATAAATCAAAAAGCAAAAACACTTGTACCAGGATGACATAGAAGTGGTGGTCGTTGCTCAAGAGTTGAGTTTTGTTTAATTACGAGCCACGTGACTGAGAGCGCTCGCCCCGCAACGTGACACGCCTGAATCAATATACTACACTATTATGGATTTAAACTATAATGTATTATAAGTAGTTAAGGGCCCGGGTTACCCTCGAAATTTTCATACATTCTTAATACCAAAATCATTTTCTCATGCGAAAATATTTAACATGTTTGAGTTATTTTTCAGCTTAAGATAGTAATTACCTAGGGTCCTGAACAATTTTTTTTTACAAAATATTTAAATACTAAAAAAAAATTTTTGTGTTTAAATATTTTTTTTGTAAATTTACTACTAAATATTTAAACACCAAAAAATAGACAAAAACACTAAAAAATATATAAATAAATAGTAAATTTACTACAAAATATTTAAACTTTAAAAAATATTTTTTATTATTTAAATATTTTGTAGTAAATTTACTATTTATTTATATATTTTTTAGTGTTTTTGTCTATTTTTTGGTGTTTAAATATTTAGTAGTAAATTTACTAAAAAATATTTAAACACAAAATTTTTTTTTTAGTATTTAAATATTTTGTAAAAAAAATTTGTTCAGGACCCTAGGTAATTACCATCTTAAGCTGAAAAATAACTCAAACGTGTTAAATATTTTCGTATGAGAAAATGATTTTGGTATTAAGAATGTATGAAAATTTCGAGGGTAACCCGGGCCCTTAAGGCTGCTCTCTCGAAAAAAACTTAAAAAAAGCGTGCAGATGAAACAACTTTTCATCGGCATTAACAGAGAAATTATATCTGAAAAAAATAATTAGTAATCTACATGATATTATGATACGTAATTTGGTCTTGCCATATTTTTTTTATCGGTGTCAAATAATAAAGAAATAAAAAACCAAATCACCTCCAAATCGTTACAAATCGTTGAAATGAAACCACTTTACTCCTTCATTATTTATCAAAAGAATATATAAAAAATATTTACTGCTTTGCAATACAAAAGTTAATGATTTAGTTTGGTTACTTTTTTGAATGTAAGTGCAATGCAATGTAAGTGCGGCCGTTAGTATTTCGTACTGTTGCCTAATGTTTGTACACATTAATCTGTCGTTAATCTGTCGTCGATCAGGCCCCCAAATCATAACTTGTGCATTTACAAATAGATCCAAATCATAAAATATGTCAAAACTAAGTGCTCGTCCAAGAGATACGAATCTACGTTCTACGACTATAATGAGAAAGAACTGATGCAGATGAAAGCGTAGATAATATTATGTCCAGTGATGCCTGCAGGCGACATGTGGCTTGACGGGTCGTTATGATAAAACAATCACATATTATATGATATTATCTAGATTTATATATTTAGTCACTACACAAGTACCTACACACCTGTAGTAAAACACGTTGGAAAAGCTGTACCTACTAGGTACTTAGTAGATTCTTGGGGCCTATAAACATGTTGAAAAACTGTACCGAGTACCTAGGTTATCAAAAGCTTACAAACACGGTTGAAAAAGCTGCAGGTAGGTATATTCTTGAAGCTTATAAATAAGTACGTGGAAAGTTGTAGTAGATTCTTGATTTGGGACTTGATTCTTTCATAAATATTTTTTTTTAATTTTTATGCTTGTGTTTTGATTTGGTCATTATTTCCTAATAACAATAGGTATTATATATGTCCAAATAGTGTTTGATGATAAGTGATAACCTATGTTGGGTAGGCTAGTTCTAAAATTTTGGGTTGAGGGGCGTCGTAAAGAAATGGCAAAGTCCCAAGGACGTCACAGTACAAATAAATTTGGGAAGCCCTGGATTATAATATACATAAAAACAATAATAATTAAGTACATTTTTAATATTGCGCTGCCGAACGGCGTATAACTACCAGATAAATAATTGTAAATTACGATACATCTAATGCCATCTATTGTTGAATAGATAAACAGAAGGTAGATTTGTAAGTTTTACTACTTGTCAATAGATGTCTCTTACAGGACATGACAGTCAAGTTACAGGCCACAGCTGATGGTGCTGTTCAACTCTAAAACCAATAGATGGCGCTTTATCACCTATTAATAGGCATGATGACAGTAAGTAAATTTCATTGAAATAATTTGTGTGTCTAAAGTATCTAAATGCTTGATTATAAAACACTGGTTCTTTTTTTATTTTACATCAAGATTAATATTTTATTGATAAAATAAAATCAATAAATATGACAATCCGCCATGAAATGTTGAACGCCAATCAGAGCGCGTGACGTCACGTTAGAGCACTTTTGACATTGACGTTTGAGTTCTTCTTTCTTCTTTCTCTTCATTTTTGGCAACTTGACACAAAGTATGTGTATGTTGTGCCACAGACAAGGTAAAAAGGTAAGGAATATGGCGGGAAAACCGTATTCCTCCTATAATAATTTTCAGCAACGTCTTCATGTAATATCGTCAGGTCATTTAGTCTAGTCAGTCTAAGTAAAAGTCAATACAGTCAAGGAGTCATCAGTCAAGTCGGTCGTTTCAGTAAAGTGGTAGACGCTTTACTGAAACTTTCAATGGAGTTTTGGAGGGAACACAAAATCGCACGTTTCTGGATAATGCATCACTTTCCTACACTTGTGCACGATAACGAATATCTAATGGTTAATATTCTACCAAAATTACACACTAAAAACCCAACTTAACACAATTTTAGGAAAATAATACAAAATCACAACATCACTCTTTCACATTCCCGGCAAAACTCCGACGTTTGAGTTATTTCTCTTTTACCACAGACTTTTTTTTTAAATCGTCCCGGCCGGGACAGGCAAAGGGATTACCACAGACAATAATAGGCATGATGACAGTAAGTAAATTTCATTGAAATAATTTGTGTGTCTAAAGTATCTAAATGCTTGATTATAAAACACTGGTTCTTTTTTTTATTTTACATCAAGATTAATATTTTATTGATAAAATAAAATCAATAAATATGACAATCCGCCATGAAATGTTGAACGCCAATCAGAGCGCGTGACGTCACGTTAGAGCACTTTTGACATTGACGTTTGAGTTCTTCTTTCTTCTTTCTCTTCATTTTTGGCAACTTGACACAAAGTATGTGTATGTTGTGCCACAGACAAGGTAAAAAGGTAAGGAATATGGCGGGAAAACCGTATTCCTCCTATAATAATTTTCAGCAACGTCTTCATGTAATATCGTCAGGTCATTTAGTCTAGTCAGTCTAAGTAAAAGTCAATACAGTCAAGGAGTCATCAGTCAAGTCGGTCGTTTCAGTAAAGTGGTAGACGCTTTACTGAAACTTTCAATGGAGTTTTGGAGGGAACACAAAATCGCACGTTTCTGGATAATGCATCACTTTCCTACACTTGTGCACGATAACGAATATCTAATGGTTAATATTCTACCAAAATTACACACTAAAAACCCAACTTAACACAATTTTAGGAAAATAATACAAAATCACAACATCACTCTTTCACATTCCCGGCAAAACTCCGACGTTTGAGTTATTTCTCTTTTACCACAGACTTTTTTTTTAAATCGTCCCGGCCGGGACAGGCAAAGGGATTACCACAGACAATAATTACTGTCGAATGATTCCTATACAGCTGTCACTTGTCAGCTGTACTCTAGAGTGACGTCACAAGTGACGCCATGACACCTTGAAGTGTTTTGGTGCAAATTTTAAATTTATGATTTAAAAACTAACTTTTGTATATTAAACCATAATTTTTAGCAGAAATATTATGTTTGTTGTAATCAATATATATTTCCGAGTATTGTAGAACAGTTTCTCAAAATTTGTCATCATGCCTTTTGAATGCTGCAGCCTGCAACAGCTTGCAACATTTGATTACACGTACCTAGCAAATGTTTGTTAGGTCATGCCTTACCTTAATCTATCCACACCCGAAGTGAGTAATATTAATATGGCAATATTTTCTGTGAAATTTAAAAATGATTTTTATGTTTCTAATTATTAATAATTAGAAACATAAAAATCATTTTTAAATTTCACAGAAAATATTGCCATATTAAAAATACGAGCCGGTCCCGTTTAGCGGAGCTCGATTTGCTCGCCCGTCAGACGTCAGCTTATGTCAATATTGCCTTCGAAGGTGCATTGCTTCTTAGGAGGCATCTGAAGGCGAAATAAGCCATAAAACCAAATAATATGACAAAGTTGGAACTAAATAATACCGTTTAGTATTTTGTGTTGTTATAGTGAGACTATTTGTGTTCGGTTCGCAAGTCTAGCCGTCTTATTCTTGGAAGAACAAACTAAGGTAAGTTTATTCATATTTTAACTTTGAAATGTTGAGATAAAACGCTTTATGCAGATGCTACTGCTTATACTACATTGAGCATAGCTTACTCCTCGTATTATTGGATAGTTATCACGTGAAATGATATTGAATTACATACGAAAAACATAAGTATGAAAAATTAAGTTACCGACCTACATACAAGCTCACATACAAGGTAGGTCGGTAACTTATTTTTTCACGTGACTGTACTCTTCTAAGAAATGTATCTGTGTTTATCTTTTACTTCCTGTGTAGGATAACTAAATTTTATTTATAACCGCCAAAATAGGCATGTAACAATATTTTAAAATTATTATATTGAAAAAGTTATTACGGATTATAAATAGGTAGTATAGGTACACCTGCTTTAATTGTAACACCAGCTGTCTTAAAATTAAAGAAAAATTGTTGGTATTAACTTGTTGCTTAGGTGACATCATGCGAATACCGTATTACTAATATAAAAAACATGGAAAACTGTACTGCTGTTATATCCAGCAATTCTGGTCATTTGCATGAACTTGAAGCATTAGGGAAAAATTTAGGGCACGTCTTGTTTGTCAGCATAGACAGAACTCAACAGAAACAAAAAATAGCTAATATTACTTCAAAAAGTTACAAATGAATGAACGCCACATTTTCCACAGACATTGTGGTTTGTGCCTTTCCTAATTCCATATTGTTTGTTAATAAATTATTATTGTATCATCATCTCTTATAATTTTGATCATTTTACCACTTTACTATACCTATTAATAACTTACATCCATTCACCTGGGCCTTTCTCTATGGAGCCCACCACCATAGCAATTACTCGAAGATGTTGTTTGCAAAACAGAAATACCGTGCAAGGCCCCTGAGAGAGCGAGGCCCTGGACGACTGCCCTGTTCGCCACCCCCGTAGGGTCGCCACTGACTGCTTGTTTTTGACCAGCATATAGGGAACATTATAATATTATGACAGCCAAGACAGTATGTACGTAGAATAATCATCTGCTGTTTGAACATTTCTTTATTAGTAAGGAGTGGAGTGTGGGTGCATTTAAATAACCTAATATTCTTAAAAACCTACAATCTAAATTGCTAAATGCAATAAAGAATGTTTGGCCCCATTTTGTAACTGGGACAAGTATTATAGCAGATGGCAAGTTTTAATTATGATTGACTGTTACTGATATTATTAGTCTGGTTATTCTCACTGGATGCAGTCGGCCTATTTAATCCATTAGTACAACTGATGAAACCCGATATAACTATGAAATGTTTGAGAGATTAGGTTTCTAGTTCTTGGTAAGGTCAAAGGTTTTTATGTTTTGGCTGTTTGATGTAACGGGGGACACCAATAAGTATACTATTTGATACCAATTATAACCAAATTATGTATTGTAAATGCTAATAATAATTATCTGAAATATTTTTTGCTACATGACACCTGCAACTCCTTTGTGTGCTAAAATTAATGTTTCGTACGGGAACCATACCTATTTTTCAGGGGTAAAAAGTATCCTGTGTGCTTTCCCCGGACTCAAAGTATCTCCATACCAAATTTTAGCTAAATCGGATCAGCGGTTTGGGCATGAAGAGGTAACAGACAGACTGACAGACAAACACACTTTAGCATTTAAGTACATATTATATAATATTAGTATGGATTTTGTAATTTGTATAAGTATCTCGTCTTACCAAATTATGTCTTAAGAAACTGATATCATTTGATTACTATAGAAATAAGTTTTTATCGTGGGAGAGCCATGCTTCGGCACGAATGGGCCGGCTCGACCGGAAAAATACCACGGGCTCACAGAAAACCGGCGTGAAACAGCGCTTGCGCTGTGTTTCGCTGAGTTAGTGAGTTAACCGGAGGCCCAATCCTTTTCCCTTCCCTACCCTCCCTTATTTCCTTCCCTACCCTCCCCTATTCCGTTCTCTACCCTCCCCTACCCTATTACCCTATTCCCTCGTAAAAGGCCGGCAACGCACCTGCAGCTCTTCTGATGTTGCGAGTAGTGTTATGGGCGACGGAAGTTGCTTTCCATCAGATGACCCATTTGCTCGGTTGCCCACTTTTTTCATTAAAAAAAATGAGTTAATACGAAAACTCTATTTTTTTTATGCTGAAGGCAGGTCAAGTAGTCCTGATGTCACTGCGACCCTTGAGGATCTATTGTGACTCCTTCCCATTAGAGTACCATCATCCCCAACCCAATGCTGCTCATGAATTGAACGATGTGGTTGGGGTTGGTGCCACGAATTTCCTCTGTGGATGAGTATTCGTAGCAACTAAGGTGCATGTTTCTGCTCCGTAGTAGAGCAGGACAGTCAAGGAGGAGGTGTATAGGTGTCTCGTCCTCCTCCTCGCAGAATCTGCAAGTCGTTAAGCTACTAACACCTATTCTGTTAAGGTGCTTGATGCTTATTGAGCTTGCAGTGCCCCAGTTAGGCTTCTGGTAAGTATTCTTAATTGATTCCTACCCATGGTAAGCACTATTCCTCTCTACTTAAGTAAGAATTTAATTTTGTAATAGTACAATACAAGCAACTAAAGGACTTTCACTCTCACAAAAATACATGATGCATCTATATTATGTACTGTATTACTATTTATCATTAGTATCATGTTATTATTAGCTGTAGATTACAGTGAGGTAATCCATGTTATACGCAAAG
Source organism: Plebejus argus (assembly GCA_905404155.3). NCBI lineage: Eukaryota > Metazoa > Arthropoda > Insecta > Lepidoptera > Lycaenidae > Plebejus > Plebejus argus. The sequence goes on along the minus strand of FR989946.1, from coordinate 4,904,081 downwards.
GTCTTAGCTCTTAGCATGGAAGTGTTAGATGACTCATTGTTGATAGCCTGCAGGCTTGGCGCCGCGCCGGTTTAACTCATACGCGCCATGCATCATGATGTTTAGACTTTAGTGCTCCAAGCTACGAATAATAAAAACTAAGGAAAAGTAACTCCGTCAAAAAACATGCTCCCCAATACTTGTCAAAAATCAGCCAAGTGCGAGTTGGACTCGCGCACGAAGGGTTCCGTACCACTACAGAGCAAAAATAGGTTAAAAATTGTTTTTTTTTTGTATGAGAGCCTCCCTTGATTATTTAATTTTTTTAAATTTTATTATTAATTAAGTACAAATTAATACAACTGAGTATTCTGTAAACATTTCAAGTTCCTATGTGTTGCCGTTATTGATATCGAGCAAAAAATAGCAAAAAAATCACGTTTGTTGTTACATGGGAGCCCCCCTTAAATATTTCATTTATTTTGTTTTTAGTATATTTTGTTGTTATAGCGGCAACAGATATAATATACACAATCTGTGATAATTTTAGAAGTCTAGCTATAGCGGTTCTTGAGTTACAGCCTGGAGACAGACAGACGCACAGACATCGAAGTCTTAGTAATAGGGTCCCGTTTTTACCCTTTGGGTACGGAACCCTAAAAAGTGTACAGACCTTAGGTACCACACATTTCAATACATTTGCAATATTTAGGTGGCCTTGAGCGGTATCAGGCTGATGTTACATGACAGTACGAAAGGAACCAAAAAAACGGTAATAGTATGGGAGTTACGTTTCCTTAGTTATTATTCGTAGGCTCCAAGGCTTTAAATGAATATGTCAATGGGTGCTTTAAAGCGGTTCATTAAAGCCTTGTCGAACTGAATAGAAATAGAAGGTTCAAGACATCTTCGAACTTATTCCTGTAATAGAAGGTGACATCAGTGGTAGGAAATGCACCGTTAACATGCTATATATTCGTCGCTTCCTATGTCGCGGTGAGAATAGAAATTACTAAAACTGTTCACTGTTCACATATTATAAAGAGTGGAAGCTGAACAAAAATACCGCAGGGATTGGGGACTCCCACCACATATTATGTTGGATTCTCTGCGCTCGATGGTAACAGCAGTCTTACCAGTTACTCGCTAACTCGGTGGTACTCCAACACTCAACAGTGCTTGCCGAAGCTACAAGAACATAGAGGCATCCTCGACGTGAACAGACAATCCTTCCCCGTCATCATCGTCATCCATTATCAGTGCCGGATTCGGGATTTATATATTTTTTATGAGTGTAGGCCATTTTATGAAATCTGTAGCCCCCCTATGACACTGCTATCTAGGACGATGCCGCCCTTTCTAGGCCAGGACGCTGCCGAACCTAGACCGCGGCCTGGCCTATAAATCCAGGACTGCCCTTTATCAGAATCGATGAGTAATTATTAATTTGGTTACATATTTGATTCCAACAATTGAACATATAATTATCATTTTTTGTCACATGAATATTAGTTTTAGTATGGAAGAAAGCACATCCATGAATGGACCATATCGACCTAGTCTGCGTAGGTCCTTATTCCTTGGCACACAAACGAGCCATCGAAACAATCGAACATTCTGGAAGTGGGTCACAAATCTCCACCCGTTAATGTTTACAATATTGAGTCAGCCCAGCCCACTATTGTGGCCAATTGACAGAGTTATAGGACAAATCAGTTATTAGCTGACTCTATGATGCAGATGTCCTGAAAAACCGCGAAATGTTTAGGTTGGGCACAGCTTTCTACGATTTTTGCGAGGGAATCGCGTCTAATAATATATATGTCTTTATATTTCCATGGCTTCAGCACGGTCGGTGCTGTTGGAGTACAGCTCCGAGTTTCAGTAGGAAGAGCTGCGTCCATCTATTTAGGCACAGCAAATTCTACGTATCTATATGGTAGGAGTCCTTTATACTGTTATTCCTCGCGGAAAACAGTATTTCTCGGCAAAATAAATGAATCGCTTCGACACGTAGTTACTGGGTTCGTAACAATCATATTGCGCACGCAAATCGCGTCGCCTGCAAAACGCCTATCATCTGCTTTTTCGATATTTTGCTGATTTATCTTTGCCATGTCTCTGTATTGTCCAGTCTATACGGCATTCAGTATTAGGGCCACATTGCATCAGCCGTCTCGATTGGTTAGTTTACGGCCTATTATTTGATGCATGTTATTTTGAGAAGCGCATTCTGGACCGTTTCAACAGCTTGTTCAAACAATTTTATATGTAGCATTGTTGTCTGTTATTTGACAAAACAGTTACAATAATTTACTTTTTCATAAGTACAAATTTTGTCTGTTACCTGATACCTCATAAAAAATGGATCTGTTTGTTACCTCTTTAGGTTTCAGCCGCTAAAATGATTTTGATAAAAGGAGTCTAGAATGTAGTGATCCTTTTAGGTCCACGGAAGGAATGTTATACTTCATTGTTTCCTAGTAAAACGTACTTAGTTCCTAATAATTAGGCATTTTGTAAATCGCCAACTTGCAGAAAGTTAAGGGCTACTCAAAATTGGTTCTACTTTCTTACAATTTTCTCCAAAGCTTACTCCTGCGGCTTACGCTAACGTTAAATAAAGTAGCCCTTAATATAAGCTATTCAACCGATAATTTTAAACCGAATTTATTAGCCGCTTATCCAGTATCCTATACAGCTCCTGCGGTTAGCTCAGTAGTTAAATTTTATCGGTTTTTAACGTTGAATTATGTACATATCTGTTGTTTACATACTGTGGTTTTTAATAATAGGCCTATTATAATGATTAATGAAAGTAGGGTAAGTCCAAATTTGGGATTTTTTAAATAAGTATTTAAAAGAAAAATAATAGGTAGCGTCGTAGAGTCGATAAAGATGAGAGCCCCTAGCCAATAGGTACGTGAAGAAAACATGTTGGCTATGGACTCAGACACAAAATTCACATACCGGAAAAACCGAATTTGATTGAAGGAGGAAAATAAACCAAAAAATTGCTAATAATTGTAATAGCTAATCTCTACAGACTACATAATAATATAAAAAATTCCCATTCATCCAGAAAAATTTTAACTGTAGTAGTATGTTTTTCCTAAGTGAGTCATTAATTTAATAATTAATTAGGACTTAAATTAATGAGGTGACCGGTGAGCGGCGAATTATTTGTGAAATTGTGAAGTTATTTTATGGCCGTGATAATTAAGTTTGTTCGTTTATTATTATTATTAGTTTAACAATAATACGTAATAATTTATTATTTGACTATACTGTTTGTTTTCTTTAATTTATTTTGATAACTAGATGACGCCCGAAACTCCGTTGCGCCAAAATTCGTTTATCGCGCAGGAACCGTACATTTTCCGGGATAAAAACTATCCTATGTCCTTTCCCGGAAAAAGTATCTCCATACTGAATTTCAGCAAAATCGGTCTAGGCGTGACGAGGTAACAGACAAACACACTTTCGTCGCATAATATTAGTGTGGAATGTGGATGTCCTAAACTCTAAAGTAGTGTACAGTAGAACTCAATCTAATCTGGGGACACGGCAGTGCTCCAGCCAAGCTTTTTAGTATTTTGTTATTAGGAAAAACGTCGATATCATATTGATATTATGTTCACTGCGACTGTACGTATAAAGAACATTTTTAACAGTGTTATAACACGAGTGGACCATAGTTCTAAATATACATATAAAACGTTGGTTAATAAATTAATCAGTAGTCGATAACAGTTAACATGGATGCAATCTTAGTGATGTCTTCCTTGGAGTTAAGTAGGACAAGAGCTTTAGGGTTTCCTAAAAATATTAAATCCAAAGACTAAAAATTACAAAAATGTTTGACCATTTTGATAAGACGTGATTAAAATCAAAATCAAATCAAAATTGTTTTATTTCTGAATAAATTTAAAATAAATGTTTTCAGAATGTCCTACATGGTGCCTACCACCGGTTCATTTCAATTCTTCTCGATGTAAATGTTTGCAAAGGTATGGGCGGCTTTAATAATGCCACTAAGTTAAATGTTACTTATACCTCGAAATTGTTGTACATAATATAGTAAGAGGTAGACAACTAGACAAGTTGCTAACTTCTGTAAGGTAAGATCGCACCTAAACAGTAAACATTTTCAATATTTCTCAAATATTAAAGTTTCCGCTATGTCCTCGTGAAATACAAAGGCACGGAACCCTCAAAACTATTCCGAGTCACGCTTAACCCATTTTTTAAATTATCTTAAGTGTCGAGTGCATTGAACTTGCTACAGTTAAATCTTGGAACAACAAAACCGTAGATATTAATAAAGGAAGTTTATGAGTTTTAACTTTTATCACATCACTATTATATTCTACTTGTGTTTTGGATTATACAGGGTTAATTATATTATTATGTTTACAAGACTTTGCAGGAGGACAAATAAGTGTATTTCGTGTCCATCCTCTGTGTATTAGTGTATTTTGTGTCCTGGATTATGGATACAAACTAATATTATAGATGTAAGTGTGTCTGTCTGTCTGTTACCTCCTCACGCCCAAACCGCTGAACCGATTTTGTTGTGGTATGGAGATAGGATACTTTTTACCCCGGACAAATGTACTCGTAGAGCTCCTGCGCAATATATGAATTTGGGCATTGTCTCTCTGTGTTAACTGTTTGGCGAGTTTTTTTTTCAATGGCTGCTTAGTTATACCACTATAATCTATATGCTATTTATATTGTGGCTTATCCAGTGTACTATTTGGCACCTATCCTGATGTTTTAGGCAAGGAGCCATAGCTCGTTATGCGAGCACTCGTAATTCGAGATTTATGTGATTATGACTGGAATATAGTTTAGGATTAATAGTCCTGTCGGATGTGGATTTGAATTATGATATGATTGAATTTTAATCAGACTATGTTAAATATTAAGTAACTAGTTGACCCGGCCAACGTTGTTTTGCCATTTAAAGTATTTCTACTTCATCAGTAATTTATACAAAATCTTACCCCCCCCCCCTCTCTCCCCCCTTTTGTCCCCTAAGAGGGGCGGGGGGAAAACTGATGTTAAGTTGGAAAATACAGTTAATAATATGACGTAAGTAATTAAAGAAAAAATTTGATACAAAATCTGACCCCCTTTAGGGTCTCCTTAAAGGGGTGGGGGGGAAAGTTTATACACCAGATGTTGAGTTGGAAGAAGGCAAATATATCTGCGAAAACCGTATGCAAATCGGATTAGTAGTTTTCGTGTTAAAGCAAAAGTTTGATACAAAATCTAACCCCCTCTTTCGTCCCCTTAGAGGAGTGGGGGGGAAAATTTTTATACACAAGATGTTAAGTTGGAAGAAGACAAATATATCTGCGAAAACCGCATTCAAATCGGATCAGTAGTTTTCGTGTGATGCTGGAACAAACATACAGACAGACAGACAAAAAACTAACCACAGTTTTGGCTTCTATAGCGATGTAGTAACACCCCCTGCTTATTATTTTTTGAATATCTTTAATGTACAGAATTCACATTTCTACAGTTTTATTATATATTGTATAGATTTACGTGGTACCTACAGTTCTGTAGGTAGGTAGACATATTTTTTTAACATAATTTATAACCATTTATTGAGTTGCCTACTAGATCTCGTTAACTTTCGTTTTGTTTTTACTGTCTCAATATAAGAACTATTTGATGGGTTTTGTGTTGGATATTCAGGCGATTAGAATCTGTCGTAAGACTAAGCGACACGTTTATGGAGGAGTGGGCGTCCGTGGGCTGCGGGCTCTTAGACTAGAGCCGGTCTGCGATATCTTGTCAAGTAGATTTGTTCTAATGGTATAAATATGGAAATATTTGTTTGAATATTTTTGTCTAAATAAGTAGATATCTATTTGATAGGGCTATTTTTTTTTGTATGAGTGTATGATTTCTATTCGAAACTAGATAACCTGTGAACTACGTATCAATTCCCTCTTATAAAAATAATAAACCTTTCCTGGGAGAAGAAGACTAAAATAAGCCAAGTCGGTTCAGCCGTTCTCCAGTTTAAGCGAGACTAACAAAATTTATAATTCATTTTTTGATTAACCATAAATCCTAATATTATGTAAGTACAAATGAAATGTTAGCACTCAATGATGTTCAAAAAACCCAAAAAAGGGTTTTTCGAGCATCATTGTTAGCACTACTAAAATGTTCGAAGCTTACCTATGCTGTATTTTCGCCTTAGTTCATAATGGGCCAATGAAAGCGATATCTTACGCTTTTGTGGAGGGGTATTATTTGTATGTGATTGTCTATGTTCGACGTCGATTATTCTAGTTACAGCTGATGGTTACAGACAGCTTCGCAAGCATGGTTGCAATCGTGCATAAGGGTCTATACAGACGGACTGCATTTCAACTGCAATCCAACTGCAAATTGCAGTTCAAGTGCAGTTTGAATGCAGTTCACAAGACTGCAATAGAACTGCAAACCAAACGCGCAGTCGGATTGCAACTGAACTGCAACTGAACTGCAATCCGACTCGAATCGGTTAGTCAAGAAAGGGAACATGTCCCTGTAACCTAATTTTACAGGAGACATAAAAATTTTGCGGTTGGATTGCAGTTGAAATGCGGTCCGTCTGTATAGAGTATAGACCCTTAATCTTACATGATCCAACGTAGAGAACTCTCTACTAAAGGATACAAGAACAATATCGTAAACGCTAACGCCAACGCATAGCCAACGCCACAAAATGTATGGGATTTGAGTTTTGACATTAGTATTCGCTAGCGAAGCGATGGTCGATGACTTATGTCAAATCGCATACATTTTGTTGGCGTTTACGATAATCGCTTGCCACTTGTCTAGTAGGGCGAGATACTCAATGATCAATGTTACATTTAAAATTCGTAATCGTTCTCAAATTAAACTTCCGCTAATCCGTCGAAACGAAAGCACCTTTCGTTAAAACCGAATTACGCGTTTCGAATTCGCTAATCTGTAGCAGCTGGTTTTAGTAATATAATCTGCAGACAAAGCGCGGCTCAGCCGTGTAAACGCACCCTTATCCGTGCTTCGCGAAAGAATTTCTCAATATCACGTAGCTATTTGTAGGATATAAGCGATAGATGCTAGGAATTTTGTACTGAAAGTTGTAAATCGCATGCTCAAGATTGGGAAGAATCTATACTAATATTATAAATGCGAAATTGTGTCTGTTTGTCACAATTTCGCATTTATAATAATACGGATAAACGGCTAAACCGATTTTGATGAGTATGGAGATACGTTGAAACCCGGGAAAGGACATAATATTATAGTTTTTAACCCGGAATATTATGTACGGTTCCCACTTCCCGCGCGATTAACGAATTTTGCCGCAACGGAGTTACGGGCGTCATCTAGATTCTAGTATACTGTATAACACTATATTATAACATCACTTGTAGAGTAACATGACGTTACTAAACGTTTCTCTCGTTTGCTTACTTTGTTATCTATTAGATAACGAAGTCCAATTACGGCCTAAACGGTTATGTTTGTGATTATAGAACCATCTTTTTGTGATGTTGGGTAAGAGACGCTTGACTGGTGACTTTACGTAGACTCTAATTTAGTAGTTATTTTGGTACAATATAAATAAATACAGTAGAACATAATATTCACATCCGACCGCCCGAATCGATGCACATAATATTAAGCGTAGGTAATTTAAATAACTTTAGCTAACAAAACTATGAGTTTTCACGACGTGCGACGGGCGTAAAAGATATCTAGTTGATAGGTACAAAAGTGAGCAAAAATATACTAAACTACCAAATACGCTGTATTTGGCAGCCGAAATTGCTTTTATGCTAGTTTGTAATGTAAAAAATACTTTGAATAAGAATCAACAAAATCTGCATTAAACGTCGAAATCGAAATTTATTTATTCTTTTTTTTTTGAAACTGAAAACACCCGTAATTTTCCATACACTTATGGATTACTGTTGTATTTCCTCATAAAGACTAACAAGCTGGCTAAGGTTTAGAATATATTGCCAACAATTTCATGCATAAATGTAAAATATAGCTCGTAGCTCGTATAGCAATCCCCGTAAATGGAGTTATGATGCTTCAAGAGGCTGGCCTGAGTGGTGTGCAAACTGCGCTATGAACTCGTTCGATGCTCGGTTGAAATTCGAAAATGATTATAGGGTTCCGTATCTAAAGGAAGAACGGCACATCTAAATGTCAATTAAGTAATCACACCTAGTTTATAGTTTTTATTCGACACGATCCTTTTAATCTCCAATTGAAAATTAGCTTTAAAAAAAAGGTTGAGTGATTGCTCATTACTCATTAGCAATAAGTTCACCTTTTGTGCATCATTTATGTATATGACATACATATTATCATGTATGTATTAATAAGTAAAATTCTTTTATTTTGTATTTTTGGTGTGATATAAAGTGTTTTTACCCGACTGCCAGGAGGGATAAGTGTTTAGCGCGTATCTTCTATGTATGTAATTGTATTGTATTGTAGTTTTCTTTCAATAGCTACAAATAGTTCAGTTTAGTATGGTTTAGTTTAAGTCCTGTCGACAAATTGATACTTATCCAGCTCATATAACTTATCTGATTAACGAGATGCATACCAATATTTTGGTGTCAGTGAAATAAACAAGTACTTACTATGTATCTAGGCAATTATAGGTCAAAAGACGATTTTTCTGTGCCTGTCCCTACGCCCTACCTATAGGGCCTAAAAAAATTAAGATAAACTGAAGTGATACTTTTTAGTAGAAGAAAAAACACCAATAAAATGCATAGAGCAGCGTTTTAAAAAATATATTTTAACAGTTAATGTTAAAGTATCGCTTTGAACATTGAAAAGAATTGTCTAGAGTCTAGACATATAAATAACACCATACTATTGTGTCTGGAATATGACGGTACGGGATAAATTAATAAGAGTAGTAAAGTCTGATATTCGCTTCTGGGTAAAATAATTCTAGCGCTGTAACGCAGTTAAAGCTAACTGCCGCACTCAGAGACGAATATAAATAACTTAACTGTAATAAAAATATGAATATTTTGACATAAGCGCTATTTATTATTATCTGTCAAACTCTTCATTCAATTGAAGTTTAAGGGTGAATTGCACCAGAAGCGTAGTTAAAGTTAAGGTTAAGGTTATCGTCAAATATGGCGACTTTTGCTAGGGATTTGACAGTTCATTTCACATTTTGTTATGGTTAAAGTTAAAGTTATAGTTAAAGTAGGTTGATGCAACTCACTCTAAGAGTGGGTTGCACCAGCTTACTTTAACCATAACAAAAAGTCAAATGAACTGTCAAATCCCTAGTAAAAGTCCATTATGAACGCCATATTTGACGATGACTTTAACTTCGCCTCTGGTGCAAAATGCAAATGCAATCCACCCTAATCATCATGAAATGACTCTGAGTGCGGCAGTCAGACGATTTTTTAAGTAGGTATCACACTGCAAATTCAACCTATGTCCAGTAAATAATATTTATGTACTGTACTGAGTACTGACAAAGAAGAAACGCGAATGCTCGTCAGTCGTCTCTGAACGAAGAACGAATCTTTTCATTAATTGTCACCCTACGTTCACGCCAAAGTGATTCACGCTTAAACGGCTGAACTGATTTAAATAAAATTTGATCTGGACATACTTTAAAAGACGGGAGAGGACATAGGATAGTTTACTGCGGAAAAATGTACGGTTTACGCGCGATAAACAAATTCGTAATAGTGACAATTTTGAGTGAAAATTCTATGCAAGTGCAACGGAGTTGCGAGCGTCATCTAGTCAAAATTCCTATATGAAATAGCATTGTTATAAATCACGAACATAATCGACAGGGCTACCACGTAAAAATAGCGATCAACAATAATTATTCACTAGCAATAATCGCGCGAGCGATTGCTGGGTATAAAAATAATGGTGTCATGTAAGCGATCGATTGCAATCGTATTGTTTTGGCTACGTGATACGAAATTGCGATTTTGGAGAAAGTGTCGCGCAATAATTGCTATCGCATCGCTCTCGCAAGATACGTGATACGGCAGCCGTCTGCTGCTTAAGATAATTGATACGCCAGTATTTTTTGCTATAAATTGTTCGGTATTAAATATCACATTGCGAATAGAATCCTGGAAGCCACTTTATGAAGCTTTTATTAAAAACAGTTTTCGGTCGCAACCCTATTAAAATAACACGTAGGGTTGTAATAATCGAAAGTAATTTAATATTTATTTTACCCATTTATAGTTTTGAAAACAAATTGAGCTTGAGCCAAAATTATTTTATGGAACCATACAGCTTTTCGAGATAAAAGTATCCTACGTCCTTTCCCGGGATTCAAAGCATCTTCGTACAAAATTCCAGGCGCTGGTATTTTGTTCCGAGATACCTACTGCTGGAATTTCCAGCAAAATCAGTGGTTTGGGCGTAAAGAGGTAACAGCCACACTTTCGTATTAATAATAATATTATATTAGTACGCTTATTTTGGGTAACTTTGAATTGCATTTTAACTTTTAACTATACAATAATGTACCTATTGTTCAAAATTAAACCGCAATTCAAGGTTACCCAAAATAACTGTATGAATTTTATTATTTATTTATTTAAAAGTAACCTCTTTTATAGTATTCTTTTCCCAATCACCCTCTGTAAGAATTTCCCTGAAGAAGATTTACGGGGCTGGCTTCGCGTGCTCGACTCGAACCCTTATTTGACCTACTTCGTTGATAAGAGCATGAACAGGTAGCCATTTATTACACAAATCACAATGCACGTATATATAGTCTAAAACGAAGACATTAAGTCAATCGTAAATGTTTTGAAGGAAGTTCCATCAGCCCCCCTACCATGAGCTCTTATAGCTATTATATTACTTTTGAATTTCGCATAAACAAACATGATCTCTATTTATATAAACATAGCTATGTATTTTGTTTGTGCGAAATCTGAAAGTAATATTAATATAAGAGCTCATGGTAGGGGGGCTGAGCAGCTTCTAACATTTCACCTATTCATATTTGATATTTCAGCAGAATGTCGAATGCATATTTTCTTTGACATGTTTCCGTTTCACGAGATCTGAAATAATTAATAATATTATAACAACAATACGCAACCCTAAATATGGCCATTTTAGACCTACTGCTCCCTGAAACTGAACAGTCACGCTTATTGCATATATTTTGTGCGATCCACATAGTGTGCGGTGGGACGGTCTACTGTATAATATTATTTATACTGTGCCAGTTACTAGTGTGTGTTTAGTTAAATAAAAGTACGCTAGATAGCTGATTCCCTTTGAAATGACAGCTATTTCTTGTGTCTATTTGAAGCGGAATAGCGGATAGCGGTAGAGAACTAAATCTGACGTAAAAATTACGTTTGAAAGCCGCCATATTGGCGCTGATAGCAGTAGTGAGAGTGTTTGGAACTAATACTAGTGATAACAACTGTTCTTAGGTTCTCGGTTGTGGTTACGTCAAATTTAGTTCTCTACCCTAATAATGGGGGCGCTGATTCCGCTTCAAATAGGCACAAAAAGCAGGTGTGTATTTGTATTTTGTGTGTTGTCAGAAATATAGCACTGACGTCATATTTAAATACTACACCTTTACGTCGCGTCGATACGACACGACAGCAAAATTCTAGTGCCAGAAGATCCGTGTAGGTGTGTGAAAAATCTAAATCATTGCTTTTTATTTGTTTAACTTCGTGGTGTGAAGCGTCCATAGATAAAAAAAAAAAAAAAAAAACTTCAAAATCTTTCAGAACTTATTATGATAGACATAATAAGTTCTGAAAGATTTTCTTGCAGAGTTCCTCAAAGGAAACTTGGAATTCACAAACTGTAAAAAGTTGTAAACTCCCACAAATAATTATTATGAATTTATTTTTTTGCTTGAATTTCTGGAACATTCCTTCCTCACCCCAACCCTTAATCATAACTCAGCGCCAAACTTGAAGGGGCGAAAAATACCTTGGGATTTTGTTTTGTTAGGACTTAGCTTTTGATTTCACGCACGGCCGAGTTTTATATAACACTAGGAAACGATTGATTCCTATGGGGTCGGAAGTCGGAACGACCATGCAATTTGCCAAAAAGTTTTTTTATGAGAATGCGACAGGAGGGTTAGGTTTTTGGACTGTTTTCTTTGTATTATATGTGTGTATTACTTTATTTAGCATACACTAGGGCCTCCGGCCTAAGCGGCGTGTTGCTTGTAAGTAGTAAGAGCTACTTGATATATTATGATTTATGTATCATTTTACTAGTCTTGGTTATAGTGGATACAACCAAATGGCTTATGCGCTACCATAAAGTGCTAAAACATGCTTTGAAATCAAAAGGCCATCTACGCAGTTTAAATCATCATGTCACTTGACACTTCACTCCATTATTGTGTTAGAATTACAATAGTACAGGAAAAAGGTCAACCCTGCATCGGCATTTGCACTGAGTACTGACCTCTAGTGATGTACAAGTCGACCTATAACTGCCTCGTGCAGTTGTGCTGTGTTAAAGTTTAGCAAAGTTCGAGTTGTGCTAAGTTTAAGATGACTCGAATTTTGTTGAAGTAGAGTTGACTCGATTTGTGCTAAGTTTGAGATACTTGAGTTGAGCTAAGGTCCAGTTCATTCGAGTTCTGCTAAGTTTAAGATGACATGAATCGTGTTGATGTCGAGTTGACTCGATTTGCGCTAAGTTTGAGATGACTTGAGTTGAGCTAAGGTCCAGTGCATTCGAGTTCTACTAGGTTTAAGATGACTTGAATCGTGTTGATGTCGAGTTGACTCGACATTTGCTTAGTTTGAGATGACTCGAGTTGTGTAAAGTTTGAGTTGAGTTGTGCTAACTGCTAAGTTTAAGTTGACTCTAATTGAATTTGTCTTATTTTGTTCCGTATTCGGGTTGGCAATGAAGAAAAGTGCGAGTCTTTATAATTCTTATTCAGCTATTTCCCCATATCTCATCGGCCGAATTACCCCGACAATCAACTTGTGTAGTCTATAATTTAGAAAATATGGTAAATATCTCTAACAGAGAAATGCAATAACGAAAAAAGTAATAATTATGATAAATATTCTAGTCGTATGACTCGAACTCAATCCCAGCTATCGATTTTCAACTCGAGTTAAGTCGCATCCGAGTTGGCACATCTCTACACCCCTACGTCTGGAAAGTAAAAATATAGATGACCTTCTCGTTTTGCCCTATCCCTTTTATAAGACTTATTCAAATCACAATTGAAAACCCTTTCTGAAAACATATTTTCGCTCGCTGTTTTTGCTGTATATAGAATATGTTGGGGACTGGGGTGGAGATATTTTGATTTAGAACCCATTAATGTAAGACGGTTTGTTCATACAAAATTGAACAATGAATTTTATTATATTATAGGTTTTCGTGGCCCAAAAATTGCACATAATAATTATATACATTAGTAGTTTTATTTTATGTGCATATTTAATTATTAATTTTTTGTTACAGGTCAATTACTGTGAGATACGAAAACGGGTCATAGAATAGTTAAGGTAAGTTATATAACACTACAATAAATTAATTTTTAATTATATTATAATATTACAATTTTAGATTTTAGTAAAAACTTCTCGTCATTTTGACCTTTTTGGGGTAAACAAAGAATGTTTAACTCGCGTCAGGAGTCAGGACACCTGGGGGTGTAGTGCGAGTTTTATTCGATCATACGCATCGAGCACGTTAACGCGAATTTGTATGGGATCAAAGCGATATCCACGTTAGCCAATAGATGGCGCTGCTTTGATCCCATACAAATTCGCGTTAACGTGCTCGATGCGTATGATCGAATAAAACTTGCACTGCACCCCCTGATCAATAATTCGTAAACGGAGGAAGAGTAGACCGTAAACTTATGCCTGGGCTGCTCTTTCTTTATCACTTCTGCCGGCATGCATCCCGGAGTGCAAATCGTTGTTTTTAAGGCTCCGTACCCAAAGTTAAAAACGGAACCCTACGATCCTACGGCCTTTCTTTCATGATCCTTCGCTCACAACAAGCTATTTTACGTGCCGTAAACTTATTTCTACCCATCAACAGTTTACTGTTGTGTGCTAAGAGCTCACTCCGCCGCGCCGAGTGCTCTGGAGTACTTGCGACCCCCATATTGCTCTAACCAACATTCTCGGTCTGGGGTCACTTATTAGTGTTTTAGACTGGTATATTTAGGGCACTGATCTCTATTATACAAGTACGCTGGATTGCTGATACAGACCTGCTTTTTGTGCCTATTTGAAGCGGAATCAGCGCCCCCATTATTCGGGTAGAGAACCAAGGGTTTGTTTCACCACCTCCTGATGAGTGCCGAATAGGCCACATAACTTGACAGATGATATTTACAATCTTACGGTGACATATTTCATAATAATAATATAATATGAAGCTAAAGTATTCTGTGGCTAAAGTATATCCCTAGTATTCCCTAATACCTATATCCGGAATCTGGATCCCGGATTTTTTAGATACAAAATATATTTTAATCGTGTCGACTTGAAAATATTCTCCGCCTTTTTGGTAGTCGGTCAATAAAAAAGCGGATACATTAGATTCGTACAATGGCACGTTTGACGTTATCAAAACATTTGCCGGAAGAAATTACTTTTTACATTGCATTGTTAGTTTGTTAGCTTTCCGGACTATGAATAGATCAGGATGTATTAATTTGTTCATATTAATAACAAATAGAATTTTTATATAAAATTAGGGGAAAAACTAGCAAACGGGTCACCTCCATCAGGTGACCCGTTTGCTAGTTTTTCCCCTACCTACTAGCAACTACCGTCGTTCATGGACACTCGCAACAGCTGAACAGCAAGTGTGTTGCCGGACTTTTAAGAGGGAAATATATTACGCTCTCTTGTAGGTTTGCAGGTCATATAAATGGTCCGGAATTTATGTACTGCTGGCCACGCGACGGTTTGTTGCAGAGTTTTACTGTTTTGTTTTTAGGGTTCTGTAGCTCTACCATGAGTTTAAATGCTATAGTTTTTATCGATACTCGATACCGACTATATACATTTTTAGTATGGCAAATTTTACAGCGCCTCTTAGCGGTCACTTGCGCCAATCTGGGTTAAAGTTAACTCTGAGTTAAACATCATGTCATATCTGTCACTCACCAAGTCAGTGATAGAGATGACATGATGTTTAACTCAGAGTTAACTTTAACCCAGATTGGCGCAAGTGGGCCTTAGTGGTCACTTGCGGAACTAAAGTCGCCATGCTAAATATTTACGTAGTCGGTATCGAGTATCGATAAATACGATAGCTTGAAACTCATGGTAGAGCCACTGTATCCAAAGGGTAAAAACGGGATCCTATTACTAAGACTTCGATGTCTGTCCGTCTGTCTGTCTGTATGTCTCCAGGCTGTATCTCAAGAACCGCTATAGCTAGACTTCTGAAATTCTCACAGATTGTGTATATCTGTTGCCGCTATAACAACAAACACTAAAAATAAAATAATGTTAATATTTAAGGTGGGCTCCCATACAAGAAATGTGATTTTTTTGGCCTTTTTTACTCGTAATCAATAATATACCGGTATGGGAACCTTCGTGCGCGAGTCCGATTCGCACTTGGCTGATTTTAGTTTAGAGAAATTGAGGCAGTTGGCCTACGTATTTTAGTTCGATTCATTTGTTGATCAGTTGGATCATTCACGACTAATATCGACTTGTTTAAGTATCAAAGTAATTTTGTTTCTTGAGCTCTACATGAAAGTGTTTCTGGAGCTCTACATAGAGTGGATCTGAGTGGATCCCTACATTCTATACAACAATTTACTCGCCAAGTTGACGCATTAAAACAGACAAACATAATACGAGTATTATAACCTCCTCCTTTTTGGAAGTCAGTTAAAAATTTAAACGCCATTTTACAAAATGACATTAATTTATGAACATATTTTATTTTATTTGGAAATTTTGATTATAAGTAGTTTTTATGTCTTATATATATATAAACAATGGGTGAACAATTATGTATCTGATTATATTTTAAAGTTCCCAGACATTCATAAGAACAATAATGTACGTAATTATAGCATCATTATGTAGTTAATTAGTATATTAACGCTTATGTCACGTTGTATTTATAATATATGACTCAAATGACCGTAGTTTCGATGAATTCTGACTTCTGAGTGGTATTTAATACCTATTTGGACTTATTAACATGTTTTGAGCTTAAAAACCCTGGAATTGTATCCTAAAGGCTAAACCTAGAAGATGTAGAGACTAGAGTCACATAGGAAGTTTTTAAACAAAAAAAAATCCCGATAGGTTTAAAGATTAAACCCACCCTCGATCACAGATTCTTGAAAATCTTTTGTTCTTTTGTTATCGCGGTCGCATGCGACCGCTTGGGGCTCGAAAGGTTAAGCTGTTTCCCTAGGTTCCTTATCGCTTGAGGCTTTAAGACTGAGAAAATTATTTGAAAAAAAGAGGATTTTATGTTTAATATTGTAGTTATCCTCGTCTATCACTTACATCTTCAATTCATTGATAGGCAGATGCAGACTTACGTAATTTAGCCTGGTTGTGCCAAGTCCACATAAGACGTGATCCGTCGCGCGTCGGCTGGAATTGATGTGAGCCGACCAAATCACGTACATACTTAGATGCATAATAATATTATATGAATCAATTTCTCCAACAGTACTCGTTTGACATTGATACGCCTATGACCCTGCAGGGCAGATAACGTCAACGTGTGTTTACATTGTGGACTCGGTAAACAGCTTTATACACACCGCCCGATATGCATATTTTGAAGCTTGAAATAGTAAATATTGTACTCAAAGTACACGTTTAACTTAGTCGATTCTGCCTGTGATCTCGTCCGCAGCAAGCTTACCAAACTATACAAAAAAAAAATTTCATTTTAGTGGTCGTTTTCCCGCAGCAGAACGATTTACCTATAGTAGTACTATCGAACCATGCATGTTATTTTTTGAAAATAAAAAATGACGTACTATGGAAACTTTATGCCGATAGGCGCGAGTTACTGTGAACCCGACCGAATTTTTTTTTTTGATTTGAACAAAAAAAACTTTACAAATCTATTGTACTACTAAGATAGAATCATTTTACTGCGGGAAAACAACCGTTAAAATTTCACACTGTATTAGTGACATAGGTATTTTAATATAGGCAACTAGTTACTAGATGATGCCCACAGGCCGCAACTCCGTTGCGCCAAAATTCGTTTATCGCGCGGGAACCGTACATTTTCTGGGATTAAAACTTATTAATCGGGACTTAAGGGCATCTATCACTCAAAATGTTTTTGTATGGGCCACCGCGCGATTTTCGTAGCTCGGTAAGCCGCGGCGTACGCGAATTCTCTAGATATCTTGTCACTGGCATCAATAAATAAATGCTACAATTTCCAGTTTTGCGAATACGGATAGATAATCATTTTATCTAATTAAAGCTATAAAAAATAGGTCGCTTAGTTCAGTATTCTTAGCACAGCATTGAAAAAAGATTTTGAAAAGAGGTAACTTTGGCTTTGTTTTCTATCGAGTGAAGTTCTTCTGTTTCGTCAATTAATGCGAAGCCGAATACGTTATATCCTCAAGTAAAGGTCGTAATTTTTTCAAAATTTTTAGATGATAATAAGGAATGAAACAGGATCAAAAAACTTGTCCACGCGCTATTTCACTGTTTATTCTAGTAGTAATGCTACTACGAGTACATAATTTTTCTCGACGTTTCGGCCGTGTTGCAACGGCCGTGGTCACGAGGGGACTGCAGGAGCGCGACGTCTTCGTTTGCACCGGGCGGTCTGATCTTCGACTACCCTCGAGAACTCGAGGGTAGTAGTAACGTGAAAGTTCAAAAATGTTATTTTCTGGGATAAAATATTATATCATATTATGTATTATGTCCTTTCTCGGCACTCAAAGTATCTCCATGCCAAATTTCAGCAAAATCGGTTCAGCGGTTCGAGCGTGAAGAGGTAACAGACAGACAGACACACACTTTCGCATTTATAATATTAAGTATGGATAGGATATTATGTAACTGCAACAGTCTTTACGCTAGAATGCAGCACCAGCATACACAGTTAACTAGAGTTTTGTTCGACGTTTGACAACTTTTCTGTCAATAGTCTGATATCAGATAATATGACGTGTGCGGTGTGCAACATGTCGGATTTTGGACGGATTAGTTACTGCATGTGCTATTAGCGCCCTCTAGCACGTAAATTAAAGTTTTAAATGTATGTTAGTGCGGCCGTTAAACTTCGTCACATAGAGTTACTGCTTACTCAATAGTCAATTCTACCTACACAGTACGGACATCATCCGTAAGTCGTAAACGTAACCACTCCTCGATGCGACGTCTCAATAAACGTCAATTGTTAAAAGCGTCGACCATTAAATTCCAGCCATTAAAACGAGAAAGTAAGTCGGAACGTATAAATTGGAATTTAGTTGAACTTTTTCCTTCCCACGAGGAAACCAACCTTGCTCGGCTATAAATGGCAGTGTCGCCGTCTCCAAATATGGCGTCTAACTTGAACAGCTATTGTCACAGCAACTCGCGCCGCTTAAATCATTAGACTTGATTTATTCCTAATTAGTAAAGAAAATGTTTTTGTTACGGTCGATCCATCGAATAATACTATAGAAGAGTAACTGATTAAAAATATCCACAGACGAACGTATAACCTCCTCGTTTTTGGAAGTCGGTTAAAAAATAGTTCCTTTGGAATTTTCTACCTTTCAGTCGTCGAATCGTCAAATACGGGTCCGTCCGATAATTTTTGTTACCTTAGCTGCTATAATATAATTCTGTACCTTTATTAAAACAAAATAAAGCTAAAACAGTTAGATACTCTTGACTTCTGTGTTTCTGTGACAAATTATTCAATAAGTACAATAATTAAATAATCGGCCAAGTGCGAGTCGGACTCGCGCACGAAGGGTTCCGTACCATTATAGAGCAAAATTAGACCAAAAATTGTGTTTTTTGTATGGGAGCCCCCCTTAATTTTTTATTTTATTTTAATATTATTATTAAATATTAAAGTACAAGTAAAACTAAGGATTCTGTGGAAAATTCAAGGGCCTACCTGTGGCTATTATTGATATAGAGCAAAAAAGGAAAAAATATCACGTTTGTTGTATGGGAGCCCCCCTTAAATATTAATTTTATTTTGCTTTTAGTATTTGTTGTTTGTTGTTTGAAATTTCAACTCTCTAGCTATTAGCGTTCTTGAGTTACAGCCTGGAGACAGACAGACGGACAGACATCGAAGTCTCACGAATAGGGTCCCGTTTTCACCCTTTGGGTACGGAACCCTAAAAAGTAACTCTTTTGGCGCTGCTACTTTCACAGTGAACTCTATTTAAATGTATAAGGGATAAACACACAGCCACACTGTTTTATTACACTCTGTAAATGATATAACTGGAGCCATATTTGAGCGGTCAAATGTATAAGAGCAATCGTTCTATACTGTATTCTATTTCGATGGTCCGTTCCAACTATAATCGTATAATGCTGGCTTTATAGTTCATTACTCTTTGTTTTGGTACAAAAATGCAGGAAGTGTATTTTTCTCGTTCTAATTCCTAGGGATTATGGTGTGTTTCTGGGATTTGGCTAACGACTGTTCTCTACAGCATGTATCATGATTCATGGTATAAAACTTGAGGTAAAGATAGACAAGCCAAATTAATATACGTCTTAACTCTTATGTGTCATTTGTTCGTAAATTCTCTGTTTTTTTTAATCATTTCCTGCTTTTCAGTTGCTTGGATTTGCTGCATTAAACCGCATGTTGGATTAAGTTAAATAGTTTAAAGTTTTGGTATCTCATTGTTAGTCCTCAAACCATGAACGTAGAAAAATGGCGGACGGAGTCTTATTATACACAGCACTGTGTCTTCAGAGTCGGCCAGGCTGACTGCATGTACACGGTCCGCACGCACACATTCTTACGCTAGTCCATACCATTTGACAGGCGTAAGAATGTGTGCGTGGCCGACTCGCCTTTTTTTCTACGTCCATGACTCAAACGCAATCACAGATAGATAAAAGACTAGTACAAGACGCAATCAAGAATATTAATTCATTTATTGTTGATCTGGATCTGAATGATGCTGAGCGATCCCTGAAACTTGAAAGAGTTATTGTATGTTTGACGGTTCTTAACGCTAAAGTCACTGAACCGATATTTTAAGTAACATTTAATCCAACAGTAAATAAATCCTAGAGTATCGCCTATGTTACTTTTAACCCTGGAAAAATGAACGGTTTACGGTTAAAATAAACGTTGAAATGCGTTTACAAAACATTTTACTGAATTTCAACGGCTCTAAATGTGTTACTCTACGTTTGTTGATTCAATCCACGGAGCGCGTGCATATTTGCTGTGTGTATCGTCGGCGTATATTTGCGTATCTGTTACAAAACGTTGCTCTATCTATATTTAGAGTACAATAGTTTCATTTTATAGTGAAATGTTTTGAGTATACCGGAGATATAGAAAACGGACTAAGCAACGTTATCCGCGGGCTCAATCTGGGCTATTGATAAAAATCACAATTAGCAACAAGACGTGATTTTCTTTCTGTAATATTTGAATATAACTTTTAATATTTTATTCATTCAAGATTAACGATTCGCGAATATTATATAAAGAGATAAATTAAAAAAAAAAACAAGTTCAAGGGAGTTTATCAGGGGACTCCGCTGGCAAAGGCTAGCTTTTTAACCCCCGACAAAAAGAGGGGTGTTATAACTTTGACGTGTCTGTCTGTTTGTCTGTCTGTGTGTCTGTCTGTGGCATCGTTGCATCCAAACGGGTGGACCGATTTTGATCTAGTTTTTTTTGTTTGAAAGCTGACATGATCGAGAGTGTTCTAAGCTATAATTCATCATCATCAACCTACTCAGTGCTGGATAATCTGGGTTTATCTGGTTCATGAAAGGCCGTTAGCAACTTGTCGTTTAATGGGTTTTATATTTCTTTCTAGTTACATAATATTATGTATAATAATGTTTCGCAAAACACACACAAACAATAAATGATATATGACATGACATGCCCCCACATTATGTCTTCTAGATCGTCATGTCAAAACATATCTCAATCTTTCTTCCAAGTGTACGGTTGACGACGCGTGCGTTGAGTCAGCGTCTATTTTGGTCCGTTTGAGCCGATGCGCGGGCGCACCCGACCATCTTTATGCTCATTCAAGCTATGTGATGTTAGTGTTATTTTAAAACTGCATAACGCTTTGTTAGATGTGTTTATTATTATGTTCCCCACAACTCCGTTGCGCCGATATATGTTTATAGAGCGGGAACCGTACATTTTTCCGGGATAAAATGTATCCTATGTCTTTGCCCAGTACTCGAAGCATCTCCATACCAAATTTCAGCGAATAACGTTAAGTGGTTTGGGCGTGAAGAGGTAACAGACAGACACAGAGATATTTCTTACTTTAACCATAAGTAAATACGATTTTTGTGGTAGGTTCTTTTTATTTCGAATATTATTATAATTATTATTGTAACAGGAGAGTAGTTCGTTTTCCTCTAGGTTTTACTGTTATCTGTGCCTGTAGACAAGTGGCGAAACGCTAACGCTAACGTTACAAAATGTATGGGATTTGACATTAGTATTCGCTAGCGAAGCGATGATTTATGTCAAATCGCATACATTTTGTAACGCTAGAGTTAGCGTTAGCGTTAGCGTTTCGCCACTTGTCTACAGGCACAGATCTTTCGAAGGTTAGGTCTTCCGATAACCTGCTGCTGACGAGTGATGATGCTAATGACTAATGATGATGACGAAGATGAAATTTGCTCTCAATGGTTGGCACTTGGCATACAGCGAGACAATAACGTGCGTGGCGTCGTAAACTCTAATCAATTTGATCGCGGCTAGAGTCTATTCACAGTTAAATTACCCTGGAGATTGCGATAGTGATTTTTATGTCCTCGGCATAAGGATCATGTTAGAGATAGAATTCTGCACTAATTCGCGGTCAATGACGGCGACCGAGCTAATTTCACATAATGAAAGTCATATTTTAATCACTTAGTACTGTTTACTTACGGTCGTATGAATAAAAACTTAGCGAAGGTTTACAACAGCTTTATAAGCCTGTTGTAAAATTTAATATGAATAAACGTTCTCTAACAGTGCTCTAACACCTTTTTAAGGTGACAGCTGTCAAAAATTAGCGCATGTCTAATAAGCCTGATATAAACCTATTTTAAGCATAATCGTTATGAATAAACGTTTGCTAACAGTTGTTTAGGCTCGAAACGTCAAATAGGAGTTCGCTAACTTTAGTGAAGCCTCGGACCTACTTTAAGACCATTTTAAGAGATTGAAATGGACGAAATATCGAGTATTATCGCGATTTCTGTCATTATTGCAATTTTTGAAGGAATTTCTAGCCGCCCTCGTCGACAAAAAGTATACATATAATAAGATAATAATAAATCCATTTGACGACTTAAAAATATTTATATTAGTACCTGCATGTTAGGGGCAGAGGGCGCTGCGCGTTGATAGTATTCCTGTTCGCCAATAGATGGTGTTTTTTAAATATTTTTTTTGAGTAGATTTTTTTAACTCACGAAACAACTATATTCCTTTCGGGTGTCCTTTGACACCTCTCAAGTTTTTTTTTCTACAAAATACTCATTGAATTTCATTGAATTTGACACAATATTGATGATTGAACACAATAAATTGGCACACTACCAACATTACCAAAAAAAGAATACTATAAAACGTCATCTAACAGTATTCAAGCTAGCGAAAGCTTAGCAAGCGTTTATTCATATGGAGTGTTATAAGACGGTTTTTAACTTTAGCGAACATTTTAGTTAGAAAACTGTTAAAACCTTCACTAAGATTTTTTTATTCATACCACCGGTGGCTAATGTGGCTGTGTTAACATGGCATATTGATTGGTCCGCAATTTATATTATGTCATACTATAGTTAACTATAATAATATGTTGTCCGTAACTTCGTCTGTTTGAAAAAAATTGATGTTTTTTGGCCTTTTCCGGTACTAAAAGTGTCTCAACATACCAAATTTCAGCTAGCGGCTTAAGCATGAAAACTGAAAAGGTAACAACTAACATACATACATACATACAGACAGACGTATATTCCCTCGTTCAAATAAAAAAAATACTTAAAAAATTTGAAATATTAAGCAGATTCGTTAGCACTTAAAGTTATGCAGTCCTGCCAGAGTTGAAATATCTCTGAACGTTATTTTGGTTTTGGTAAAGCGTGAACCATTGTAAACAAACATTTATTAAGGCATGGACGCTACCCACACACATCTTCCTATATAGGTTGATAGATAAATTGAAGCCAGATATTATTCCAGATATTTGGGTCACTGTGATTGGTTAAAAGACCACAGTTGGCCTGTTCGTTACGTTAAATTGACCAAACACTTGTATTACTTTTAGTAAAATCAACTCCGGATACTTTGGGGTGTACCGTGTAGCTTTGTATTATACAAAGACGTTTCATTAGAAACATAATTGCACACTCTAAAAAACAATCTTCATTTATATGGACGATATCGCACTGAAAGGAGAGCCACCATAATATTATTATGTTCTGATTTTTTTTGGATTCTAAATGAGTAATATTTTATACATATACATAAATCAAAGGATATAGTCAATAATTATTCAAGGTTTTTTGGTTGTTTAATATTAGAAATGTGTTTACTCATTTTGTGAAAATGTAGAAATTGTTGTGTAATTTTTTGATGCAGCTCTTTATTATTTTACTAGACGTTCCGCGCGACTTCGCGCGCGTAAATTAAATTGGATGGAATTTGATGGAAACTGTACATTTTCCCCCAAAAAATAGCCTATTGTCTCTTCCCGTGGTCCTCTCTATATGTGCCAAATAACATAAAAATTGCTCCAGTAGCTCGGGAGATTTAAAGCCGTTTCAAAAAAATTTTTTTCACAAGTATAGATACAGTCTTATGTTACTAATAAACTAAATATTTGAACTTAAAAACAAGCAGCAAAAACATAAAACGGAGAATAAAAAATTTCTAAAACATTTATCCGACCAAACACTTCTAGGATCTTTCAGAGTAAATGCTAGGAATTATCTAAAATCTAGTATATGTATTGAAAGGATGTTAGCCGCAAGTCTTGTCGGTCTCTGCTCCCGTTGCGGTCTAATTAACCCTCCAGCGTCTCGGGCAGTTAACGAGACTCGACACTCGGGGGGTTAATATGTTTTCACTTGCAACTTACCGTGTAGAAAAATCTTAATAAGCAACTTACGGTCGCATTCAGAGACATTTAAAGATTAACTTTAATTTAATTAAGAGTTTGTCAAATCATCATTGGTTAAAAATGCTTATATGTCATAACTCATACATTTTGATCGGCGATTTCAAGAAGCGACAAAGAAAACGTCTTTTTTTATTAAATATGGGGGCAAACGAGCAAACGGGTCACCTGATGGTAAGCAACTACCGTCGCCCATGGACACTCGCAACATCAGAAGAGCTGCAGGTGCGTTGTCTTGGCTTGAGGGTGTTGTATAGAGTTATTCCCTGTATAAATTCTGATTTCTGTGGTAGAGGGTAGATGCTTGACAGTCACAAAATACGTTACAGCTGGCTCGCAGGCCAATAAAACAATTGAACTTAACTTTATTCATTTTGTATGAATGCGATTTCGGTGTACTGTTTTTTTTTTTTGCTGTGAGTTATGCTTATGACTTATGGTTGAGTTTGAATATTATTTCCATGGGGAATTAAAGACTCCTTGTATGATTGTGTCTCGGTTTTAATCGCCCTGTATGACTACTTTCTTTTATTGTTGCCCAAAAGAGCTTAATTAAACGAATTTTGGCGCAAATTCTTTGATTTGCTTCTCGAATCTCAGAGATGACACAAAATATTATTGTAAGCGATATTGTCAAGATAAGCATAATTT
The DNA here is from genome assembly GCA_905404155.3 of Plebejus argus. Lineage (NCBI taxonomy): Eukaryota > Metazoa > Arthropoda > Insecta > Lepidoptera > Lycaenidae > Plebejus > Plebejus argus. The sequence continues at coordinate 4,879,078 of FR989946.1, read as the reverse complement.
ATGGCGAGATAAGCATAATATTGAGATCATGTTGATAATGATACAGAACCATAATTAGTGTAAATGTGTCACGGCCGCCATCTCGCAGGAAGCCGCCTGTCGCCTGATGATGTATGGCAATTTTTCGCATTGCTTTCGGACTAGTCATAGTAATTAGAGTAGTTTCGGAAAAAGGAGGGCTTTTTGGTAAAAAATATCTTGCTTAAGAGGATACACTACAGCCGTTTTCCCATACAAACGTTGTCCCCTGTTTCCTCCCTGGATAATGCCGGTAGAGTTATAATTTTTTCCTGAATATCTACGGCCACTAATAATATAATGTTCCTATGTTTTCTTTTCTTCATAATTTAATTATTAAAAAAGATATGAACGTTCAAAAACTCCAAAAAATGACCAGATTTTCCGCTGTGTTCAAACATCCAGAGAACAAATTTGGCTAGATTAAACATAGGGACACAGCTCAAGCCTTGCTTTAATTTTGAATGAAAAAAGTACTTAAATCGGTTAAGGTGACGCCATGTTAAAGTAAAAAACCGTGTTGGATGTGTTTTAGATTGCTTGTTTTCTATGCGAGGCTCGCCCGTCCTCTCATAGAAAACAAGCAATGGAACAGCAAAAATGGAAAGGGCGTAGCACCAAATGGTTTTTGTCGCGTAATTTGAAAACCATAAATACATTTTATATAAGCTATGGACAAATTAAAGTGTATACTAGAACCAATTTATGTACAAATTTTGGAAGCTTATATCACTCTCCTCTGTTGGCAAAATAGGAATTCCTTTTTTTTTACAGAGTTCTTTTTGATTGATTATTCTGTGTTATAAAAGTTGACCAATCGTGTTATGCTATGGGTAATTCAAAGACAAAGACATGATGAATACTGACAGTGAACTTTAATTTCTTAGCTTTAGTCATTGCTGAGAAAAATGGACATCGCTACAGCCAAATTATCAAGGCGTCACCTTAAGGCTTAAGTTTTGGAGAAGAAATCAGGGGACAACGAATCGTTGATTTTCTGCAGTTGTCTCTATCGCGCTCTGCGGTATAGGCTTGAGGTAAGGGAGACAGACAGCTATAGATATCACAAGTACTTTTTTTTCATTTCTCTTGACCTTGAGTATTCTACTTCGCGGCGTTTGTTGCTAAACTCATTCTAAAACGGATGGACCGATTTTGGTGACGTTAGGACAGGGTGTATTAGATAGTTGTGAGAATCAGTATACATCTGTATTTTATACCCGAAATAATGTTGTAGCGCGAGCGGACCAAACAACACAAAAATGGTAGTAAAGTCTGTTCTTCTTTTGAAGGTAGTCTGGAAGTTGAAGATTCTGAAAGGAGTTGTCATTACAACGTCAAAAATACAACTCCTCATTCGGTTGAAAGTCCCACCTTCAATCTCTCAAGAATTCTCTTCGAATCTCATATTCCCACAAGTCACAACGTACATAACAAAACAACGTTTGCCGGAGCAGCTTGTACATAACAGATATATCAAAACAATATAATGATGAGACCAACTACCACCAACAAAGTTCGTACTAGGTTACTCGCTGCACGGTGCACATTGCTTGTTACAATACAGAACTAACTTTACTGGACGTCAGGAGAGTTCCAACTAGTAGTTCTAGTTACTGTACACATCAAGATACACTCAAAGTGTACTCCGCGAAGCCCTGGGGCTCCGTGAAGCGTTTATAGACTTTATAGGGTCTCCGCGAGAACACTAATAGGAGTGGAATGTCCACAGCATTGAGTCACTTTACATTTTACAAAACAATGCTACTCAACGGTTTCTGGTGCAGATTCATTTATTCATTTATTGTAATAGTAATAGCCAATAGGTTATGGGATTATAATACTTACATTTATTTATTATCGTAATAATGTTCATATTACAGTGATTTAGAATGCATTTTACTTTCTTTAATTTTTGGGGTCCCATCAAAATTACGCTTTACAAAACTGCGGCAGAACTCTTTTGAAGTTTTGTAAAGCGTCATTTTTGGCAGAACTTCTGCCACCAGAAAAGTTTGAGAAACGCTACTGACTATAGTCCGAGTTGGAGTGGACTAGGCCGAGGTAGATATGAACAATTTATTGTGTTATATGGGTCAAACGGTCGACAGCCCGTCATTGTTGGGGCGAGGCCTTGGGCGGAAATGCTGTGTTCATGGTATAGAGCGTTTAAAGAGAGCATGCAAGATACAGATAAGGTATAGACTACTCAGTACTCAAGCTACTATGGATAGGTAAAGGCCCGGACATATTGTGCGACTATCCATCTTTATCAAGAGTTTCCCAACTCTTTTTGTTGAGGTTCTCCAATATTTTCATGCTCCCTTGGCTAAAAACTCCTGATGTAGAAAGTGGCTCCTGAATCCTGATCTAGAAATTATTGCACGAATTAATTTGCTCACGATATCTAATCTAGTAAGAGTGGGTTGCACCGGCTTACTTTAACTATAACTTTAACCATAACGAAATGTGAAATGAACTGTCAAATCCCCAGCAAAAGTCGCCATATTTGACGATAACCTTAACCTTAACTTTAACTACGCTTCTGGTGCAATCCACCCTTACTAGATGAAGTCCGCAACTCCGTTGCGCCAAAATTTGTTTTAAATCGCTCGGGACTCGGGAGCAGAACATTTTTCCAGGATAAAAAGTATCATATTATTAGGTATGTTCTTACCGGAACTCCAAAGTATGTCCATACCTTTCAACAGAATCGGTTCAGTGACTTGGGCGTGAAGAGGCAACTGAGAGACAGACAGAGACATTTCGCATTTATACTATTAGTAAAGTTATCTTTTTTTATGTAAAACATCAGCTTGCCGTCATAAAATTATATCAAAAATATTTGGTTGAAATAAATTATTGAGTTGTGGACTGTGGTAGAGTGAGGTTAAATGGGTCAAGCGTGCAAAACCTGCATTCTTTTTAACATTGGCTTAATTACTGTGTCAGGCCTCCCATACTCGGAAAAATTGTAAATCAGAAAAATATCGCGATAAATAAACGATGAAATTTTATTGGCAGTTGCCTGTATAATATTTTATTATTAGTATTATTTTCTCATTTAAGTGCCATATTTATATATATATTGATATTTTCCGCCGCTTCAGGTGTTTTCTTAAAATTAGATTCTTTGTGCTTTCACTATGCTTTTTATTATAAACTAAAGCTAGCTGCCTAGTTCCCAGTTCCTTGGGGCTATCTATTGTGTAACTACAAGTTAAACTAAACTACACGTTAAACGCCACACTCATTTTGAGATGATTCACTGCTTTCATGTCGCCAATACAATATGCAAAATTGTGTCTGTTTTTTGACCTCATGCGGCATGCGGGCATGCCTAAACTCCTTAACCGATTTGGGTGAAATTTAGTATAGAAATACTTTAATAGATGAAGACGTAGAATGAGCATTTATCACGGCAAAACGGTTCCCGTGGTAATAAACGTTTTAGGTAGTTCAATTTATTTAAGCATATTATATTTATTCAACTTTTTACCCCCACCTATCCGAACACATGCAACTAATAGAGATAAAAAATCATTTATTCTGTCTCGTATTTAATCAGAATATTACTGTAACAATAGTGTTGACAAGTTAACGACGTTACCACTTACCAGGGTAGCAGCCGAGAGATGTTTACCGGGACGTCTATTTCTGTGGAGACATTGACCTGCGGCGCAATTCGGTAGCTATTGTTTTTTTTATGCGAGCCTAGTACTATGATATTACACGTTCTGAAAGTAGCACTAGTTCCTTTGCGCGGAAATCGTACATTTTTTCCAGGATAAAAAGTGTCCAATGTCCTATCCCAGGACTCAAAGTATGTCCATACCATTCAGCAAAAGCAATTCAGTGGTTTGGACGTGAAGGAGTACCAGACAAACACACTTTCGTATTTATAATACTGGTAGACATATTATGGTCTATGGATATAATATTATGGACTAGTCATGATAAGGACGCGCACATTTTTTTTTCACACTGAAAATATTAAATTATCGCTACAAAATTATAACTGCAACATAGGGAAAAAGTTAAAATTATTGTGAATTGAGCACGATGATTCAATTTTCCTGCTAGTAATTACTAATTAGTAATAATTGATGATTACAATAAAAATAATAGTGTAATTATTTAATGAATCATTTTACCATTCAATAATTCTATATAACAATATTAATAATTGAGTTTTTATTTGTCTGATTTTTTTTTTCAACTCAATTAAACTTAGTTTGGTTAAATTAGGTACAATAGTGACGTTCGTGTTTTTGTAATTTAAAGTAAAAAAATAGATTAAAAGTCACATATCGACCTAAAAAACAGGACGTATTTTTTAACAAAATAAGGGGACAAATGCAAACGGGTCACCTGATTGTAAAACAACTACCGTCGCCCATGGACACTCGCAACATTAGAAAAGCTGCAGGTGCGTTGCCCCAAATTTTTAGCCCCAAGTCCTGTTTTCAGTGCTCCAAATTTTCTCCGACATTGCCGATGCGGGATAGCCTTAAGACTTAAGAGAAACCGCGTTAAGAACAGATAATGGCCGGTTTATATTATTCCAATCCAGTAATCCAAACCAGCGCTCAATTTTTTAACAAACAAACAAACAATAAAAATTGCTACTGGAATAATGCGTTTACGCAGTATTCCTGTAACTTTGGTAAAGTAGTGCTGGGCTGATCGTGGCCGTAATTTTGCCTAAACGGGGAGGATGGATGGATGGAGGATGTCCCCAATCCGCCGGGGATGCGTAAAGCATTTCTCCACGTAAAAAAAAGGATTCCTGTAACTGGCACTGGAATGCAATCCAGTCCATTGGATATTGACTGGATTGGAATTATGTAAGCCGGCCATAAAAGATACCCGAACTCTTTGTCTATTAATGAACAATAAATATTTGAGGATTGTCTTGAATTTCTGTTGACTCCGATGTTCAGTCGACCTCGCTGATCCGCTATATTGGTTTACTCTGTTGACTATTCCTGTTTGGATGGTGTGTCTTCATATTATAGGAAAAGCTATAGCTGTTTAAGAATAAAAACAGACTTGCTATTATAAGTTACGAAGAATTTAGAATTTAGATATTGTGCTACAATAAAACTTAACAATATATGTATTTTTTTTTGACAGGTAAAGCATAAAACCCTGGCGATTTTATTAGCTGTAAACGTGAGTATTTCAATGTATTTTAATATTAAAATACTGTACATTGGAGAATAACGTTTCTTGTAAGTTGTAGCCAATTTTTATATTTTATTTTTTGACTTTCATATATTTTTAACTCAGGTCTCAGCCTAACTTGTTGTTGACATATTGTGCGAAAACAGAGGATGCTGAGCGGCGTCTACATCGCACTGTCGCTTATTCGTTAGAAATTAGTTAATAGAACACGTAATGTCACACACACCACATTTACAATACGAGCTATGGCTTGAAAACACTTTTTAATAGTACATTACGCACCAAGGGCAGGAAAATAAGAAATGTCTCAGATCACATGTAATTGTTGTCCGAGGCGAAGCCGAGGTCAACAAACATGTGATCTGAGGCTTTCTTATTTACTGCCCGTGGTGCGTATACTATTTTTTTCATCGACGGAGGCGGAAAACGGCAACATCGGTAAGCGCAGCGGGAAGAAAGTTGACGCTTTCCGCCCGGAGGTGAGAAAATTATTTCATGAGAAAATCATTTCATTCTTATTTCAATCTGTGGAAATTTCAGAAGTCTAGCTAAGTATAGCGGTTCTTGAGTTACAGCCTGGAGGCAGATAGACAGACAGACATCGATGTCTCAGTAATAGGGTCCCGTAATTATTATTATAATATAATGATGATATTATTTTAGGTTTGATTTTTATGCATAGCATAGACATCCGATTTTCGCATCAAATAACTTGTATGAAAGAGATAGATACAAAACAATGTGTACTAAGTGAAAGAGACGGATGCAATGTCAACGTCCGATATTGGTCTCCGGAGATCGCACGCGATCTAACGAGGTCCGTAGGGTTATTACGTAAAAATAGCGATCAACAATCCATCAGCAATAATTGCCCGATAATCGCGCGATCTATTGCTGGGGTGGTATCATGTAAGCGATGGCTCGCGGATCGCTCGCAAATCGTTTCAGTGCACTTTTGCGAGTACACTAGCGCCAAAAACAATTTAGTAGCAATCAAAGGAACTATTATTAGAATGTCAAATCAAACAAACTTCGACCATGTTTACATTACAAGTGTTTAATATAGATCACGTTCCTAATGTATACAAAAGTCAAAAGTACTCTGCGAGTTGCGACCTGCGTTCGCTTTAGTTGTGATTGTTTCGTGAACAAAATAGCAAGTGAGCGAGATTATATAATCACAATACTGTATAAATTATTTGGTATAAATCACCAATGTATCAGCTGGATTCCCTTGTGAAATAGCCAAAGGAGTGGATCTTGGGTCAATGTGAAAAGAAGCTGTTGAAAACTATAGAATAATCTTGCCCATATGCCGCTTTAAAATCTAGATTCTAGATCAACAAAATCTTGAGAACAATAGAAAAAGGTAAGCATCCTTAATTTGTAGCCTGTAAGTACTTTCTTAATGTTACTTCTCCCTTTCTTGATTTTTCATAACACTTTTCTATTTTTGTAGTACTGGGCTGACCTTAAAAGTTAAAAACAACAGCAAGATGAAGATAGCTAACAGAGGTGGTACTTTGGGGCCTGCTGATGATGCTGGTAATCAAAGATGGTGATATACGGCTTACCAATGAACAAAGTCTACAATGAAGTCTTGGCTTTCATCGCAGAGCACTGTATTTGGTGATGGTGAACATAGAATTTTATTATATTCTGTAAGTTCTAGAATTTCTAACTAAACATAATCTTAATAGTTACCTATATTTTTATTAGATAAGTGAGTTTATACAGTGAGGCTGATTTCTTTGAAAGTAGTTGTTCCTTACAGTAAATTTTAGATTAGTTTTGAATTATAGGAAGAAGTAAATATTTTTGTTAAAATAACTTTATTTTGCAGGTATTATGGATTTCATTGAAACTAGGCCGTCTGCTTCAACTCATTTGGATATTGCTTTTATTATACTTTGTAAGTTCTACAATTTCTATCTAACTTATTAAAAACATAAACTTAATATCTATATTTTTATTAGATAAGTGAGTTTATACAGTGAGGCTGAAATGCGAAACCATCCAATACAATATTATTGGATGATTTCTGTGGAAGTATAGTTGTTCCTTACAGTAAATTTTAAATTAGTTTAAACTATACGAAGAAATAATTTTTTTTCTTAAAATAACTTTATTTTGCAGATATGGATTTCATGGAAGCTGGGCCGTCTGCTTCAACTCGTGATAGTGATTTTGATCCTAAACAATATACAGATGACAAACTACGGAGTGCTGCTGAATCAACAATATTTGATTATTTGTCTTACTTATTAGTTATTATAAATGTTTACTAGTGTTAAAATCATTTTATAATTAATAACTTTGTGTTAAAATAGATGTATGAAACTACATATACGTCATATTAAAATTATAGTAAAAGTTGTCATTTATATAATATAATTATTAATTACTTATATATTAGGTATTACCTATAGTTTGGGGTTTAAATAAATAAAAAACTCACTTTGCACTTCATTTCTTTATTTTTTAAATTGACATCTTATAATATTATGTACTTAATTGATATATTATACTGATAAGTGATATTAACTACTAACAAAACATAATATTTTAGTGAGAATACAATAAAAACCCTTTAATAATCTGAAAGTCATTTTGTTCTTGGTTCTGAAAGCCAGTAATTTATTAGGAATACTAAACAGCTATTAATAGAACTAAGTATAATATTGTAAATATTAATAATGTAACTACTTTATAGTATTCTATAAAGTTTAGTATATTATAGACTATACTGAAGGAGTTGAATTAGTGATATTGATAAATTTATATTTATAATTGATAAAAAACTTTACTTTGTAAATATTATTAAATAAATTTGTAATATAAGTAATAGTTGTTGCATTTTTATTTATAGTTTGGCTTTAAATAAATGAAAATCTCACTTAACACAATATTTCTTTATTTTGTAAATTGACTTTTTACATTAAGTATTTAGGGAAAACAAAGTCTGACAAAAATAAAAGTATTAACGAATAGTATAATATAAACAACAAATAGACTTTACATAATATTTTAGAATACAGTAAAAACAGACAACAGTAAGTAAGTATGCTTTTAAATGAAATTTTGTTTTTGTTATCAAACATTCAGACATTTATTTTATTTGGAATACAAAACAAGAATACAGCTAATAATAGAACAATAATTAACTAACATTCCTTAGCATAATACTTTTATCTGTATTCCTTAGTATCATGTAACACAACATTAGCCACTAGGCAGCTAAATTAAAGTCCAATAATATTGATGAATATACATTTTAATATTTACAATATTGATATTTAAAACATCACGATGAAAAACTAATAAAGAAATTAATATTATGCATAAGAGCTTGTAGCACCTCCATTGTGGGTATCGCAGTCCGCAGTTGCCAAACATAATAGATTATCAATTGTTATGCGGCAGCCGGCAGGCGCTTGGGGATTGATGGGTTTTAAGCAGTATTCTGATTTTAATAAACCTTTTTAACATTGATTTTAATATATTTCTGTTATTATTAAATAATACATGACTAAATCTTTTATTTATTGTTGCACAGTTGGAGTTGCATATTGGAGGTTATGCATAAAATCATTAGTCATTAGAAAATGTTTTACTACTTAAAAATAAACCTTGTTTCTGGCGTACGTATGTTTAAAAGTATTCCATTTAATTTTACTTACATGAAGACAAATAACAATAACTTAATAGTAATCTACATGCAAATGAAAGAAATAACACTGTTTTACTGCTTTATTTTTTCCTTTACAAAGATCACAACCTCTGCAAGTTCTTTGCGGTCTGCCACTCACTAAAAGCTGGTTCTCACTTTTTCAAAGAAACTAACATCCTGCAATGGCTAAAGTGTGGTCCTAAACTTGTTGAAGCACTTGGAAATCGTCGTACTGGCAGGCGACGCGATGGTTGTTACAGATGTTTCGCAACACAGCTGCACAGGTGTTAATTGTTGTTTTTCTTATCAATCTGACTTGTCACAGATATCTACAAACAGCTTCTTTCAACCCTCTTGTAATGGGTTTTAAACTCAGAGTCAGACAGTTCCAGTGCCTGGGCTCGGTCGCGATTGCGAGGTCTTATTTAGCTGTATTTCTGGCTGCATCTCTTGCGTCTTCTTCAGGAATGGCTTCTAATACCAGCACTGTATGCGCCAATGTTATAAAAATACGTTTTGCAGTTTAACATTTTACGTAAAACACCACTAATCACTCAGCGATAAACAAGCAATCGGAAAAAATCACTTTTGTTGTGATCGCTATTTGACAGTTCAAATTGCTCGCCGATTGCCATCGCATTGCTGTCAAAAGCCTTACGTGATACGAAATAAATGCAACAGTATGGAGATTTAGCGATTTATAATGCAATTATAGTTCCTTGATTGTTCGGCAGAGGGAGTACTGTCGCTCGATTGCAATCGTATTGTTTTGGGTGATCACGTGGTACGAAATTGCGATTTTGCAGCAATTATCGCGCAATAATTGCTATCGCATTGCTCTCGCAAGATACGTAATACCACTGCCGATCGTATTTCCACTGAGAAAACAATGGTCTGTAATTTCAGTGCGACCGCAGTATTAACGACCTGTTGCGTGTGTCTAGTCTAGAATTGGATAGTCTAGCACTAGATTCTAGATAGTCTTTTGTTAGGTCTGAGACCTGAGTTGAGATAGAGTTTCACCCGCACATAACGGGAAATCATTGAGAGTCGAAACGAACTTGTGTCTAAAATAGAGAATTCATTGGAGAAAGTCTCTGAATGGGGTAGACGTAACTTAGTCCAATTTAACCCCGCCAAGACACAAGTCTGCGCGTTCACCACTAAAAAGTCACCAATGGTCATATATCCTCGTTTCGAGGGCACATCTTTAACCATCTCCCCTAGCATTGAAATACTTGGCGTCAACATATCGAGCGAAGTCCAGTTCCGATATCATCTAGAGAGTAAGGCCAAGTTAGCCTCGAAGAAGCTTGGTGTTCTTAACAGAGCGAGACAGTACTTCAGTCCGGACCAACGCCTACAACTCTACAAGGCGCAGGTTCGGCCTCACATGGAATATTGTTCTCATCTCTGGGCAGGGGCGCCAAAATACCAACTGCTCCCTCTGGATCGTATCCAACGAAGGGCCGCTCGAATTGTTGACTGCCATAGTATTTCGAACAGCTTGGACCCCTTGGAATTACGCCGAGATGTAGCTTCACTCTGCATCCTCTATCGGTTGTATTACGGGGAGTGCTCTGAGGAATTGTTCGGAATCATACCACCTGCAACTTTTCGCCATCGTCCCACGCGAAAAACATACCATCCTCATCACCTTGATGAGTGGCAGTCTTCCACAGTGCGATTTTCGCGTAACTTTCTGCCGCGCACTGTAAAACTCTGGAACGAACTGTCACCAGCAGTATTTCCGGACCTATATGACCTGCAAACCTTCAAGAAAAGAGCGTATTCCCTCTTAAAAGGCCGGCAACGCACCTGCAGCTCTTCGGATGTTGCGAGTGTCCATGGGCGACGGTAGTTGCTTACCATCAGGTGACCCGTTTGCTCGTTTGCCCCCTTATTTAATAAAAAAAAAAATCCCCATACCATAATTTTATTGTGTCTATCTGTTAGCTCTTCACACCCAAACCGTTGAAGTTGAACCGATGTTGCGGTTTTGTTTGGAGATGCTTCGGCCTTCGAGTCGCGGAAAGGGACATAGGATCCTTTTGTACCCGGAAAAAATGTACGGTCCATGCGCGATAAAGGAATTTTCGCGGAGCGGAGTTGCGAGCGTGATCTTATAATACAAGAGGGGTTAGTGCGAGTTTTATTCGATCATACGCATGGAGCACGTTAACGCGAATTTGTATGGGATTAAAGCGATATCCACGTTAGCCAGTATATGGTGCTGCTTTGATCCCATACAAATTCGCGTTAACGTGCTCGATGCGTATGATCGAATAAAACTCGCACTACACCCTCTGGTGTAACAAAACTAAGTGATAATAATTTAGGGTGTGTAATTGTGTATGTGTTTCTTGTAGAGAGTTCACTATGAAAGTAGCAGCTCGCTGAAAGACCTAACTTTTTTTTCACTTTTGTAGGGAAACTCGTGACGCTAAAGCGCATGCCCATACAAAAGTAAAAAAAATGGTCTTTCAGCGCTTCTACTTAGTACTTTCACAGTGAACTCTCTACAAGGAACACATTCGCATCCTAAAGTTATTATCACTTAGTTTTGTTACATCGTGATAAATACGAATAATGTGTAATGTGTACATATGCTGTTTTTCTTTAAATTAAGTTTGAAAAATGCCTTATTATAAATTTGATTAGCAAAATTAGCATAATTTTATAAATTAGTATTTCACTAATGAAGACATTTTGTTTTCCGTGGCGAAGCTCGGCAGTCGGCGGCGGCGCTGGTTGTAAAATGGAGACGTCTTGTAAACGTTTATTTAACAGCCCGGTGTGATTAGGGCTGCCAGAGAGAAGTTTTTCCAGATGCTGTCAGATGATTATCCATACTAATAGTAATATTATTATTAGTATGGACAATCATAGAGTCCCGGGAAAGGACATGTAAGTACGGTTCCCGCGCGATAAACTAATTTTGGCGCAACGGAGTTGCGGGTGCCATTTAGAATTCAGATTCTTGTGTTTTATAAAATTTGTGGAAATATCAAAGAAAATATTGTATTTGTAAAGTCTAAGATTTTGATGTCACTTTGTCGCTCTTTTATTCTTTTGGTACATAACGTTATTTTGATACTTTACTACTACTACACCAACATTATAACTACGAAATTGTGACTTTCTTTTCTGTCAGTTTAACTTCCAGGCCTAAACTGCTAAACCCGTTTAGGTAAAATTTTGTATTTAAAAGAGGCCTTGAACCCCAGTAAACGTAGAAAATCTATTGTCCCGGCAAAATGTTAGGTTTTCGTGACGAATTGTTATGTGGCGCAATGCGGGTTGCGGGCAACATCTAAAAAGAAAATACCATATAATCTTCCAAGAAACCTCATAAGTATTAACCCTTTCTGGCTGTGACAACCCTACTGGTGTTTGCACAGAGTCTGACCCGAATATCTAAGTTGATAATGAAAAGCTTTGGTCCCGCTTGCTTAACGTCGCACATTTGTAGCGCTGCACTGTAATCACTGAGGATTTGTCACCACTATTCTAAATTCCAGTGCTATTTAATCCACTGGAATTAGGGACGGTCTATCAGACAGAAAGCGGTCTCGCGGTTAAGCGTATAAGAGTGCGTTTCCACTGACGCGGAGCGGGCGGAGAGGAGCTTAGCGGTGCCGAATTGACCAATCACCATGCTCGAAATCTCTGCTCTTCTTCGCTGCTATTCCGCTGGAATAGCACGATTGGTCAATTCGGGCACCGCTAAGCTCCTCCGCCCCGCTCCGCATCAGTGGAAACGCACCCTAAGCGGTCAGTATTGTGTTCCTTGTGTTGTATTACGTTATATGGAGATACTCACACAGGGGGCGTTCTGACCGCGTCAAAATTCCTCCTGTATGACCGCTCGAACGCAAAATGCGAATGCAGAAGTGCAGAACGCTTAAGAACGCGTGACCGCTCTCTGTATAATAGGTCAATTAGAGCTAAATTCGGATGTATACAGCTTCAAACTTATTTCGATCTGGACTGGTATGGATTTTATAAAACAGCAAAGAACCTGCGTAAAATAATTAATTGAGTTTCGACATATCGAAACGCATTTTGCGTCAGATTGTCACTTTTCAGGTTAAACCTTTTTTATACCGAGATTGCATTGGAACTGATTATTGATAAATTAAAATAGTAAATGAGGGTACTGTTACTGCCCAAGTGTGTGCTAGCCGCCAGGGTTTCGCGTTACAAAGGGATTCGTTACTTCTTTACCCTGGACCCTCGAATGCCCTCGATAATAGACCTCACATCAAGACGCGACGAATATAATATGCGATACGTAACTATTATAAGTATAAAATCACACAAATTATGAAACGCATTAGCAAATACATTTAATAATTTCTAAAAAAAAACATTATCGTTAGGTGTCTTTTGCACAATTAATATCTAATGTTCGCGTGCGGGCGTGCCGCGCTCACTTCCTCGTTCGGATTTCTTGAAGATGCCAATGCTCAGTAAATCAGGTTTTTATCAATTATATTATCGCATAAAATCCATTTTCACTTTATACGAATCGTTGGTTTAGGCGACAACTGCTAATTAGAACGAATAAAATAATAATGGGTGTCCAACTGGGTTTCCTACCTAGCTGGTACATATAATGATTTTTAGGGTTCCGTAGCCAAAATGGCAAAAAAGGAACCCTTATAGATTCGTCATGTCTGTCTGTCTGTCTGTCTGTCTGTCTGTCTGTCTGTCCGTCCGTCCGTATGTCACAGCCACTTTTCTCCGAAACTATTAGAGCTATACTATTGAAACTAGGTAAGTAGATGTAGTCTGTGAACCGCATTAAGATTTTGATGCAAAAATGGAAAAAATATTAAAAATTTTAGGGGTCCCCATAGGTACTACTGAAACAAAAAAAATTTTTTTCATCTAACCTATGCGTATGGGGTATCTATGGATAGGTCTCCTAAAATCATATTGAGGTTTCTCATATCATTTTTTTCTAATTCTACATAGCTCTACTTATATACTTGAGCTACTTTTTTAATGATTAATTTCTGATAACTTACCGGTGTGGGAGGTATTTATTATGATCACATTCCATTTTATTAGTTAATTTAGTATCTAAAATCATGTTTGTGCCGCGGCGCGCCCGTAAATGATTTTTTAGCTATAAAAATGATTGATGATATCAGTAGATCTCTTTATGACGCCGATGGAGTGCCCTAATGCCTCGACGCCCTTAATTACGTTGTTAGATTCTTAATTTGAATCTTATTTTATTTTACTACTGCAGTTTTTAGTCTATTTCGAGATAACGAGAATGTCCGGCAACGTACCTGTAACCTGCAGCTGCTCTTCTAATTGGCGACGGTAGTTGCTTTCCATCAGGTTTGCTCCTTTGCCCTTTTTTATAAATAAAAATGGAAGAAGTTTTACATAAAACAAAAATAACATACTAGAGAATCAGTATCAATTGTATTCGACTTTAATTTAAATTACCATGCTTTTAACTTGCTTAATTTTCTTTACCCTGTAAAAGTACAAGATAAATAATTTTTCCTTTTAAGGAACGTGTAGAGTATAAAAGATAAATACTGAAGAAGAATTGAAGTGGAACACGCCAACTCTACTAGTGGGAAACGCAAAGAAATCAGCCGTATGTTAGATTCCATATGTTACCTCAAGACATGTACGGTCACTGGCAGAATACTTTCCAATCCAACCTTTGAAAGCATATTTTGTGGATCAGTAGTTTAGAGCTTTGTTTTCGAATTTCGGAGGAGTTCTGGCCCCGTTCTAGGACAAACAAAAATGTTACTAAGTTTGGTTAGGACTGAAGCTGATTAACAGTTTGTCCGATGAAAGATCTCCTATGATTCCATGAGTTATGTAAAATTCGATAATGTTCCTGATACCTGGCCAGTCCAGTCGTATCGGCCATCGCTCCTACGTGAGTAAAAGGATGTCATGGTGGTCATATGTTCTGCAAGACAAGAGCGCTATTAAAATAACACTTCTAGGTAGCTTAAAATTTCATAATACTGCTATCGATTACTTTTGTTACCAATTAATATTGCAATAAGTTTCAAAAGCACATCTGATGCCGATTGCCGACCGTACGTACAGTAGACGCTCCTAAAGACTGTCACCTCCTTGCTATTTGAAATGTACGGGTGGGAAGCAATTTATACAGACGCAGGCTGTACTTCCCGCCGACCTAGAAACGTGTCATTTTTAACCGACTTCATAAAAAGGTTATTACGTCCTCGCCTCGCCGACGAACTTGGTAATATTAGCGATAAAATGTACACTGAGGTGACATAATTTTGTGTGAGAATTGGAACTGCATGTATATGTCGCAGTCATCTGGTTCAATCTGTGATTCGATTGAATGACTAGCGTATTCATTGAATGACACCGTTCTATTGAATGACTGAAGGACAACTAGGCAAGACGCTGACTGTAACGTTTAACGTCTTGACTAAACGTCATCATAGTGAAGTCGTTAAATGGAATGCTATGATTTTTTTAAGTATTTGTTGGTGGCGTAATAATAGGTTAATCTAGAAACTGACTTCAATTATGAGGCGACGGCTACTTCTGGGTGGTTTACAAAAAAATAACCACGATGGCTAAGGCGGGAGCTTTGCTGCGCTACGCTCCCGCCTTGCCATCTAACCTAACCAAATCCAATCGTGTTGGACAGACGGAGTAATAAATACATTGCTATTAATTACCTAAGAATTATATACTGTTCTTATAATTCCCTATTCCGTTAAAAATAAATACATTCAACTACCTGACTGATTTCAAATCCGCTCTCTTCAAAGGGCTATGTAAAAAATCGCTAACTAGTTGAACGTTGAGTGACGATTGTTCAATCAACGTTCGGCCGAGTCATTCAATTGAATGGAGTCATTCAATGAATGCGCTAGTCATTCAATCGAACCGCAGATTGAACTAGATGACTGCGACATATATACGTACAAATTACAACTTACATTACAAGGCTACTTTTAACTTTAGCGCAAGATCGAAATTGGAACTTACGACTTCGTTGTCTTTTCGCCTCGCTATTCTCAGACTTCTGAAATTTTCACAGATTGTGTATTTCCGTTGCCGCTCAACACAATATACTAACAACAAAATATACTAAAGTCAAAATAAAATTAATGTTAAAGGAGGGATACAAGATACGTGATTTTTTTGGCGTGTTTTGCTCTATAACGGTGAGGAACCCTTCTTGCGCGAGTCCTACTCGCACTTGGCTGATTTTTATTATTTAAAAATTAGGGTGCAAACCAGCGAACGCATCACCTGATGGAAAGCAACTACCGTCGCCCATGGACACTCGTAACATCAGAAGAGTTTCTGCCCCCTTAGACAATGTATCTTTAATTAAAAACGATGACGAAATTCGTTATCAAAATGTATGCGATTTGACATAAGTCATCGCTAAATGACATTTCGCTTGCGAAGACTAATGTCAAATCCCATACATTTTGATAACGAATTTCGTCATCGTTTTTAACGAAAGGGACTTTGTCTACGGCCTCAGGTAAGTTGCCGGCCTTTTAAGGCGTTCGTTCATCGTTGGTCCATGGTAGGTATTCACAAGCGATTACGAGCATAGCGCGAATTCGTCTATGATTGCCCATGATCGACATCGTTTGTGCAAGCTATAAACTTCACAATCATAATAACAATCATGCTTATCCATCAATGGAGTGGGGCATCCCAAAAGATCGAACAAAAAGTTGAGTGACGTCCATTAATTGCGCCCGATATGTTAGGAGTCTGATCTTATCAAAGAACTTTCATTGATTGAAAGCGAAGGGCTCCCTCAGCCCTCTAAGTCCGACTCAAGGTTAAAGAAAACTTATCTCCCGAGTTTGTTCTTCAGTTAGCAACATTTGGTTAAAGGTGTAGATATTATAATTTTGGTTCAAAGAAATGAATGGCCGATTACTAAGGAAATAACTTTAAAACAGTAGAAGTTAGGCTTGAATAGCTTTTAGAATTCAAACTTTATTTACTATATTTTTACAATCACCCCCTTGTAAATGATTGTCTTTGACACATCGAAAAGTCACAAACTCGAGTAATGCTAACGCTACGTAAATAATATTTTGTAACTAAATCTTTATTTGCTTATCGCGCGGAAACCTTAATTTTTTCCGGGATAAATAGTATGCTATGTCCTTTCCCGTGACTCAAGTATCTCTATACCAAATTTCAGAAAAATCGGTTCAACGGTTTAGGCGTGAAGAGGTAACATACTGACAGACGCACTTTCGCATTTTTGTTAGTATGGATTTAAGGGGGTCAGTCTTTTGAATGAAGTCAAAAAGAATCCAAATTGTCGACATTCTCAGAATCGCTTATTTGCGATTCCGAATAAATTTTATTACAATTCTAACCTCATTTTATTAACTACAAACTAACTACATAATAATTAATTCGATATTCGCCGGCTCCGATCTCAGCTGATGTCTCATGTCTGGGGTATAGCGGGGACTGGGGAGGAGCTAGGAGGGACGGCAGTCGTCGTCCGCGCCTCGAGCTAGTCGGTCGTGTTGCTACAACAAAACGTGGATCTGTGTGTGACTGTGTGTGCTGTGTCTGTGTGTGTGTGAACCACGGTAAAGTATGCTTTATTATTAAGGCGTTTGCGATTAGAGTGAATTTTTGAGGGAGAGTAATCTCGATGTACCCCAAAGTTCATTGATGAACCCTCGCGAAAAGCAAGGGGATGTAGAAATGCTCTCGTGAATAACCAAGATTCAAAGTGAATTTTGTCACGTATGCTTGAAGAAAGCAATGCCATAAAATTTAATCTTATTTGCCTTAGAAGTCCAAACCAACCAAAACATGTTTTATTTATATGTAGAGTTCTTTTAACATAATATTAATAAATTAGCTCTTAATTATGTAGAAGAAGTACATTGATAAAGTAAATAGTAACGTAAGAAAACATGACTGGGTGAGTTTATGAATGAAATTCTTACATGATTCTATTATCAGGTCAGTGAACTTTAGAGTAGATGCAATCATCCTTGTGTCTTGGAAGTTGTGTTTCTGTGATTCATTGTACTGGCGGTAAAATCATGATAATAAAAGGGTGAATATAGTGGTCATAGAGTCTATGACCAGGTTCAATAATTATAGAGTCAACAGACAACTGATTACTGTATGTAGGCTCTACTATTGAAATCCATACTTCCATGCTTCCATACTCATGTTATAAATGCGCAAGGGTGTCTGTCTGTATGTAACCTTATCACGCCTAAACCGCCGAACCGATTTTGATGAAATTTTGGAAAGAACATCTTACTATTATCACGGAAAAACGTACGGTTTCCACGTGGTAAACGAATTTTGGCGCAACGAGGGCTATCTAGTAATAACTAATAAATAAGTATGACAAATAGTCACTAGAAACAAACGAATGTAGTACTACGCCTAAGAATGTATAATCTAATCCTAGGCATAACAATTACTAGGGTCAACAAACGCTTAAACATTGTAAATAGAGCAGACACAACCGCGTGGGACAACCAGCTTATATTCACAAGAATAATCGGTAATGTGAGAAACTTTATACTAATTACTATAATAATAATGCGTTTGCAAAATACATAATATTATAACGAAAAAATGTAGGACATGACATTTTAGTTGTAAAGTTGAGAATTTATTTATACTTAGATGTTTGTGACAAAAATATTTTAAACAGCAATTACGTCCACAATTTTATGATGCAACTGATTAATTAAGCAGAAACCGTACATTTTTCGTCATAGAATCTATACTACCTTTCTCGTTACTCTGAGTTCATAGTTCATACCATATGCAGCAAAGAAAGTTTTAGCGTTAACAAACACTTTGGTATAAATTAGAATATTTGCCTCTTACTAATAAAAAGTTACGCAGCGTGTTTAGAGGGTGCATAAGATTTCTTCTACTAATATTCATTTTTAGGGTTCCGTACCCAAAGGGTAAAAACGAGACCCTATTACTAAGACTTCGATGTCTGTCCGTCTGTCCGTCTGTCTGTGTGTCTCCAGGCTGTAACTCAAGAACCGCTATAGCTAGACTTCTGAAATTTTCACAGATTGTGTATATCTGTTGCCGCTATAACAACAAATACTAAAAACAAAAGAAATTAAATATTGAAGGGGGGCTCCCATACAACAAACGCTATTTTTTTGCTATTTTTTGCTCGCAATCAATAATGGCAACAGCTAGGCATTTGAAATTTTCACAAAATCCTTAAAATTTATATTTGTACTTTAATAATTAATAATAAAATTTAAATAAAATAAATATTTAAGGGGGGCTCCCATACAAAAAACACAATTTTTTGTCTACTCTCGCTCTATACCGGTACGGAACCCTTCGTGCGCGAGTCCGACTCGCACTTGGCCGATTATTTGACATAAGGCCTGTATAACGATGCTGTCATTTCCATACTAATTTCTCTGCATAGACTCTGTGTAACGTGTGTGTAACTTAAAATCTCCCGTTTAACTATTAATTAACAAGGTTAGTCTATAACAGCTAAATTCGACTAGTACCAAATTGGATGTAAACTGTAGAGTATGAGACATACTCTACATGCAATTTGGTAGTAAAATCATCTGCAGAATCCATACTTATTTTATAAATGCGAGTGTGTCTTGTCTGTCTGTCTGTGTTACCTCTTCACGCCTAAACCGCTGAACTGGTTTTGCTGAAATTAGGTATTGATATGATTTGAGTCCCGATAAAGGACATAAGATACTTTTTATCCCTGGAAAAGGTACGGTTTCCGCGAGATAAACAAGTTTTGGCGCAACGGAGTTGCGGGCATCATCTCGTAAACCATGAAAGATCTCCTCGTTTAAAGTATAAGATCAGTATCGATCCTAATGATAAATCTTCAATCACCAATAGTATAAATTATAATACATATCTAAGATAAGAGAAGGCGATAACGCCCCCTTGTGGGCGCTGAAGGTCTACAAAAATGGGGGCGTTGTGTAGAGGCTTGGGGGGTGATTTATTTCATCGGGATGCATTTTAAATTAAAACATTGGGGGCGCTAAAACATAATTAGTTCTCAAAGTGGGCAGTAGACAACATAAGTTTGGGAACCCGTGTTATAGAGCATTTCTCTTTACTATTCTGATACAACTAGACAAGGAATGCTATCACGTTTGTTTTCTATGCGATCAGTCAACGAATTTCCACTTACCGCGGTCTTGGCATACCTCACTTCACGCTTCATCTACGGTTCGTTGTTATTTACCTTGGAGTTTCTAAGAATGTTCCTTATGTAGTTGTTATAAGAGTCCTGTCAGCTTTCATCAAGCTTTGTTCTGGTTTTGCTACATCTACCACTCCTTTCGTAGTTATTTTACCTCGGAGTATTTAAATGTGGTCTTCATGTCGTTAATGTTAAAGTGCTATCTGTATGTAAATTGTAAAGTAAGCGGACATTCATCAGGCTTTTTATAGGTTCCGGATACTGTCTTTTAAGGCAGTGCCCTCTCTTACAAATCGTTCTTCTGGTGTTCCAGTGATTGTAGTAGGATACTGCATATCTTCTAATTAATATCTATCCTATGCAGATTAAAGGAAAAGTATTTAAATGTTAAACATGTTTAAGATACTTTAATTCCCGGGAATGGACATAGGTTACTTTTTACCGGAAAAATTACCGTACATATAAACGAATTTTTGCGCAACGGAGTTGCGGGCGTCATCAAGTTATAACATAGTAGAATCTGGGTACAGTCTTGTACTATTATCTATTCTGTGGTACAGTAATGTGTTGTCTGTTGACTCTATAATTGAACCTGGTCATAGACGCGTTCCAGATGAGCCTATTTGCATATTCATCGGTACAAGAATCCATTTTCCTCATTACCATTCACCATTATGGGCGACATGGCGATATTAAATCATTGTTTGTTTAGGGTATGGTCTCACTTGTTTGTGTAAAGCCATACTTCCATAATAAAATTATAAAATGTGTGTCTGTCTGTATCTCTATCTGTTACATGTTCATGCTTAAGTTATATAGATTTAGTCTTAGATTTTTTTGCCATATTAAAAATATTTAATCACTAGTTGACCCGGCAAACGTTGTTTTGCCATTTAAAGTATTTCTACTTCATCAGTTGATACAAAACCTTACCCCCTCTTTTGTCCCCTAAGAAAAGGGGGCAAAATTGTGTACACCTGATGTTAAGTTGGAAAATACAGTTAATAATATGAAGTAAGTCCATTAAAGAAAAAATTTGATACAAAATCTGACCCCCTTTTTGGTCCCCTTAGAGGGGGGGGGGGGGGTTTATGCACCAGATGTTGAGTTGGAAGAAGACACATATATCTGCGAAAACCGTATGCAAATCAGATCAGTAGGAAAGTGTTAAAGAAAAAAGTTTGATATAAAATCTGACCCCTCTTTAGGCCCCTTAGAGGGGTGGGGGGAATTTTTTATACACCAGATGTTAAGTTGGAAGAAGACAAATATATCTGCGAAAACCGCATTCAAATCGGATCAGTAGTTTTCGTGTGATAGTGGAACAAACATACAGACAGACAGACAGACAGACAGACAAAAAACTAACCACATTTTTGGCTTCTATAGCGATGTATCTTATCTTTAATGTACAGAATTCACATTTCTACAGTTTTATTATATGTATAGATTTTCGATCCTACGAAGCCATCAGAAGGCGCTTTACAAGAATCTAGGGTATATCTATCCCTAGATATCATAATTTAGTCAGGTTATGTCAAACGTCCAATCGGATATATAAACTACGACTAACATTGACTTCACATAACCCGACCAAATGACGGCATGTGTACCATCTGAATCATTTTCTTTTATCACGTGGTTCCGTGTTATTTTAGATAAAAACTCATGTTGAGTATTACTTTATTCTCAGTCGCGTGCTGAGAGTCGCGTGTAATTAGTGCCGACGAAAAAGGTATGTTAGTTCTTAATTAAGGTCTTAGCTCCCCAGTTCCCGTCTACGGCTAATGTAAAGAATAAAGTTTGCTTAAAATTTCACCAAACGGTCTCCGCTATGAATTCCAGGGAACACCGTATTCAATTATCCGCCGCTTGCTGATCGCAAGCTGAGCAACCATTTTCCATTGAATTTCGGAATGGCTTCCTCCGAATTTTCAAGAGAATTTCGCTTCGCAATACCAGATTTGAAGGACCGTTTCTGCATACGTTGTCCTAATTTTCAGCTCCCTCTTACAATTAATTCAACACGGTTCCGCTATTAGTAGTCGATGCTTTGAATCTCAAGTCACATTCTGTCCAGCTAGGTTATGTGCTGTATTTGTGACGTACCTTTGCCTAAATAGTCTTTGAGAATTTGGCCGTAAGTTCGTAACACTAACAGAATTTGCACTTACGTATTTTATGTAATTTCACAGAAGTGCATCACAATCCAACTTTAAAGCAACTGATCTTTACAAGTGAGGGCTGATGGAGCCCTCTCGACAAATCCCTTCATTAAAGTTGTAAAGTGACATAAATTAAGGCTCCATTAGCAAATTGTGTTGCTTTTGTTTTGTTTTTAGAATACTCGTATAGTGATAAAATAATTAAGATAATAAATAATATAACAATAAAAGTGACATCATTGTTTTACCTATCGTAATAATACTATTTTTTCCGAAAAGTGCCATGTGCTTTTTAATTTTGCTAAGAAATTGCAAATTGAAACGGGAAAATAAGATTTGTCCATTCCCTCGTACGGCCGTTTATTTCGTTTTTACAAGGTCATTCTTTGGTATAAATTGGACTTATATTAAACTTTACAATGATACCTATTTATGTTCCTAATCTTACGAAAATATGTATTGCTTTTCTCTATAAGCATAAATCTACGAAATGGCATCTCGCACGCTAACGTTTCCATTGTATTGGTAATTGGTTATTGTCCAAGAATGTAGAGTCAACCACGCACCAATACTGGCGTAACCTCCACAATTGTCGGAATAACCTCAAATTTTATGGTTTCCTTATTGTTACTTTGTGTGTTCCGCTAGAATAGGAAATTTTGGATTTGGTATTACTATAGATTGCCCTTTCATTAACAGAACTAGGTTATTTTCGCCACATTGTCTGCAGACTATAAACGCGAGACTTTGGCAACTATTTTTGGGATTGGTTAATCCAGGGGTTCCCAAACTGTGCGCCGCGGCGGCGCCCTGGTGCGCCGTGGAAAGGCAAGAGGGGCGCCGTGAGTATTATCCGAAACCACAAAAATCATAAAATTTAATAATAATAATTATGTAAAGCCGGTAGATGATTAAATATATTTTGTTTATTACTATTTACCTGCTTAGCCTAACTATAATCATTAAAGGTATTTTATTTGTGTATCTTTTTCTTAATATTTAGGTAGAGTAGGGCGCCGGGCGTCAGTCGTGACAAAATATTTTACGTGTAAAATTGTAAATGCGCCGCTTACTGAAAAAGATTGGGAACCCCTGGGTTAATCCATACTTCAATATCCTACTAATATTATAAATCCGAAAGTGTGTCTGTCTGTACTCCGTTACCTCTATACGCTTAAGGGCATGTATCACTCAAAATGTTTTTGTATGGGCCACCGCGCGACTGTCGCGCGGTGGCCCATACAAAAACACGCGAATTCTCTAGATATCTTGTCACTGGCATCAGTAAATAAATGCTACAATTTCCATTTTTGCGAATACGGATAGATAATCATTTTATCTAATTAAAGCTATAAAAAATAGGTCGCTTAGTTCAGTATTCTTAGCACAGCATTAAAAAAAGATTTTAAAAAGAGGTAACTTTGGCTTTGTTTTCTATCGAGTGAAGTTTTTCTGTTTGTGTCAATTAATGCGAAGCCGAATACGTTATATCCTCAAGTAAAGGTCGTAATTTTTTCAAAATTTTTAGATGATAATGTAAGGAATGAAACAGGATCAAAAAACTTGTCCACGCGCTATTTCACTGTTACCTGCCCGCTAAACCGTTTATGCTGAATTTGGTGTAATGATACTTTGAGCTCCGGGAAAGGGCATAGAATAGTTTTTGTCCCGGAAAAATGTACGGTTACCGCACGACGTGCGATTTTTAGCGCATCGGAGTAGCTGGTGGCATTACGTCTATTATTATCTATATTTTCATTCAGATAAAGTTTGTCTAAGTATATTCTCGGAGTTGTTATGAAAAGTTTCCTTTTAAATCAGTTCTTGTTTACGCTCGATCTTGCAATTATTTTTATCTATTCGATAATGTGTCTATTATTATCTCGGTTTGTTGTCCGTCCGTCAGCGGCGTCAGAATTAGCATGAAGCGGTGCGTGGAGGAAATGCGCCGTAAATAAGAGTATGAAATGCTGAACTGCTTGACGGGAATCCACGCGTGCGCGTAGCCGTGCACAGCGTGCGCCGCGGTGGGTTGGCGGCTTAAAACTTATTTACAATTTAATAAAGAGTTTGACAGATAATGTACGGCGCTTTTGTCAAAATCTCCATTAAATTACAGCTAAGTCTACACTACTATTATAAAGAGGAAAGATTTGTTTGTTTGTTTGTTTGTTTGTTTGAGTCGAATAGGCTCCGAAACTACTGGACCGATTTGAAAAATTCTTTTGCTATTGAAATCTCACATTATTTCTGCTGAACATAGGCTACATTTTATTTTGGAAAAAAGTAGGGTTCCGTAAGATATTTGAGTTTTTCGGACGCAAGGTGTAAAAAATCAGCTAGAAAAGTTACTTATTTTGCGTACGCTGCCTAAACTATGAAAGATAGAACCATAAAATGTTCTAAGTAATTGTATATCTTATAAATATCTACAAAAAAGTCCGCGACACACTATACCTATCTATGTCGAGTGAGGCACAATAACCATTTATTTATTTAAAAATCCTAAATTTTTTTTGGAATAAATTTAAACGGATATATTTTACTGACGCTATTAATCCTTATCAAAATAAATTATTTTATCACTAAGTACAGTTTATGTAGATAATATTTGGTCTGTGAATGATTAAAATTGGACGTTTGGTTTTGAAATTATGGCGAAATTAAAATATTACGATAGTGAGCGTCACCAAAGCGCGTGCGGGAGGAAGAAAATATTCTGTTGTAGAAATGAATATTCTGTACATAAAAGATATGAAATGACACCCGAAATTACACCTTTGTCACTACATCGCTATAGAAGCCAAAAATGTGGTTAGTTTTTTGTCTGTCTGTCTGTCTGTCACTCTTTCTGTCTGTCTGTATGTTTGTTCCAGCATCACACGAAAAATACTGATCCGATTTGAATGTGGTTTTCGCAGATATATTTATCTTCTTCCAACTTAACATCTGGTGTATAAAATTTTTTCCCCCCACCCCTCTAAGGGGACAAAAGAGGGGGTCAGATTTTGTATCAAACTTTTTTCTTTAAAACGAAAACTACTGATCCGATTTGCATACGGTTTTCACAGATTTGCATACGGTTTTCACAGATATATTATATTTGTCTTCTTCCAACTCAACATCTGGTGTATAAAAATCCTCCCCCCCTCCCCTCTCAACCCTCTCTGGGGACCAAAGAGGGGTCAGATTTTGTATACAACTTTTTTCTTTAGTGGACTTACTTCATATTAGGTATTAACTGTGTTTTTCAACTTAACATCTGGTGTATGACCTTCCCCCCCCACACCCTCTTAGGGGACAAAAGAGGGGGTAAAACATGTATCAACTGATGATAAAATATACTTTAAATGGCAAAACAACGTTTGCCGGGACAGCTAGTAATTAATATTTGTCTCTGATTGCGGCAGTAACGATTTCA
The DNA here is from genome assembly GCA_905404155.3 of Plebejus argus. Taxonomy (NCBI): domain Eukaryota; kingdom Metazoa; phylum Arthropoda; class Insecta; order Lepidoptera; family Lycaenidae; genus Plebejus; species Plebejus argus. The sequence continues at coordinate 4,853,402 of FR989946.1, read as the reverse complement.
GCGCTTCTCTCTCACAGTGAACTCTTTACATTATTTTATTATTATTTCAGTATGTGTATGGGACACATACTGAAATAATAATACTCCATATGAAAGATAAATAATATCTTTCATATTTATCTTCCACGCTATAAATGCCAATTTAAACCAACAGTTAAAAGTAAATTCAACTTTTTACATCGCATAAAAACACGTGTCAATCTGTACTGTAAGTATAATATTGCGAAATTCAGATTTCAGGAACATGTATGATATTTAAATTAACAACACGAAACGCATTCAGCTCGAAATGGATTTCATTTCATTAACAGTAAACGATATACGTGTATATTGTGTCGTCGAGAGAATATTATTGCAACAATTCGAAAGAATAATAATAATAATTTATAATAATAAAGAAATTCTAGAACAAACTGTCGCCAGCAGTTTTCTGGACTAATACGGCCTGCAAACCCTCAAGAAGAGAGCGTATTTCTTCTTAAAAGGCAACGCACCTGCTGCTCTTCTAAAATTGCGATTATCCATGGGCGACGTGCAACTATTGCTTTTCATCAGGTGACCCGTTTGCTTGTTTGCCCTCTAATTTTATTTTACCGCTGGACTAGATAATCGAGATGCTGCTATTAAAAGTGTTAACTTTAACATTATTAAGGGGCTGTTACGACTTATGACTTTCTGGTAAGTCCCGGATAGTCTATCCACAACTCAACTTGAGTCTTGACAGATAGACTATGGAAAATCTGTCAGATAAGTTGTGCATAGCCTATCCGGAACTTATCAGGAAGTGATGAAACAGCCCTTAAAACTTGATAATTAATTATAGTAGTAAATGCTTGTCCAACGCTAAAAGTTTGTCAACTTTGTTGGTGCGATAAGTAACAGTGAAAGCAGTAAAGTAACTGCTAGGGAGTTAATAACAATTTATCGCACAGTTAGCGGCGACCTACATACGCGAGATGTATCAACTATAAACATTCAACACTATCGCCACAGTGTAAATACAGTAGATAATCTTACGTCTGGACCACTTGACTCAAGCTCATGTCTATTTTATTTGTTTAGAGCTATTGTACTTATCGATACTCGATACCGACTACGTAAATTTTTTGTATAGCAACTTTTACAGCGCCTCTAGCGGTCACTTGCTTGGAACTAAAATCGCCGTACGAAAAATATACGTAGTCGGTATCGAGTATCGACAAAAACTATAGCTTTAAACTCATGATAGAGCCACAGTTCACTTCTTGCTAAACCGCCTAAATCAAGTTCATATCAGCTTAATTTCGGAAAGTATAAAGTAGCAAAATATTGTTTCGCAGCATCACGTAACCCGTTCCACGCGCGTAAGCGTGGCAAATCGCCTGCCATGAATCGTTTCTGTCTATTGCAAATGTACTGAAATGAACTGGCTTCTATGGTCATTTCTTATATTTGCTAATATATTTTGTTTGATAGGAAACAAAACGATTTATCGCAAATTCTTGGCCGTCCAAAAAACCTTTGTCGGCGTTCTTCTGGTTTGATTTGAAAGATGGCTTAGTTAATCTACTGTATGATATTTCTACTACGAAGTGTGTGCCAGTGCACAATGACATTCCTTTCCTATTGCTCATGAATCGGGAAAACTAAGTATATATTATATCGACAGAGTTGCTCTATCCGCATTACAGGTCTACGCATACGATGAAAATCGCTTAGCGGGGGTGTGCTGTTTTATTGTGGAATGTAGTAAAGATTTAGTTTAAATCTGAAGCATCCTGCAATTTCTGGTGCTGCGAAGATATTTTTCCTATTCAATTTACATTTTAAAATTACATACACTTACGTTAATTATTATAAACTCAACTTGATAATAATAATTGTCTTGGCAATTGGCATCTATTCAGGAGTTTTGATCAAAACGCGTTTGATATGGAAACTGTATTATTGTAATTATTTAGCAGAATCGACCTACTGATCTAGCAGGATATTGTGCCTTAATAAATTGTAACCTTACTTTTTAAACTACTTCCAAAAAGAAGAAGGTTATACGTTCGGTTGTATATATTTTTGTCGTACCTCAACTAAATTGTAACCTTACTTTTCTTATCAGCCACACACAGCGTCTTCGTATTCGAAGAGATTTGTATTCAACACACACAAAGCGGGGGATTCCGGCGGACTTTGTCGGGCCGAAGTTTTCCAATTCCCTGCGACCTCCTGGGGGAATGGCGGGATCTCGCTGATGCTCGTATAAGACAACTTTAATCAACCAGGGTGCTGAACAACATGCTTTCGATCATTTCGATCGCAAAGTTCGGAATCGGATCGGCGCTTGCGATGCGTTATAGAAATTTCTATAACTTTTTGGGAAGTGGGACGACATTGGTGTGTACTGTGTATATTGTGTCACTTGTATAGAGTTCACTGTAAAAGTAGTAGCGCTATAAGATTTTTTTTGTATGGGAAAATTCATGACGCTGCCTGAGGCGCCTCTCATTACTCATAGTAACGTAGAAATCGTAGGGTCCTAATTCCAATGTCGCTTCGTCGGTCTCATATTCTTCCTTACGCAAATATCGCAGTCTCAGACGTCTCAGAGTGGAATCGACCCTGAGAATAGAAAAGAATGCTTAAAGATTTGGTTTCCTTGGATTTTATTACCTACTAAATGACGCCCGCAACTCCGTTGCGCCGAAATTAGTTTATCGCGGAGGAACCGTACGTTTTTTCTAGATAAAAAGTATCCTATGTCCTTTCCCGGGACTCAAAGTATCTTCATTCTCCATAGCCAGCAAAATCGGCTCAGCGGTTTAGGTGTGAAGGACAGACAGACCCACTTTCGCATTTATAATATTAGTGTGGATCTGCGCGCTAATTACTGAGCTATAGAGACTAAAACGTAATTTATTTCATTAAAATCCTCTATTGACATGATTTCATTTATGAATAAAGATTCGTTGAATTGAAATGTTGAATATAATTCGACATCAATACTCGTATTGTAAGAACAATAGCGTCCTGTGGTAACTGGTAACAATGCCGCCACTAAATTGTGTTCAATTCCCTTTGATTTATTAGTGTTCGTATTTTACAAGCTATTTAGTTTGGTGTTATGAATTTATTGAGAGTCAGAATGAAGTTCGGCTTCGGCCTTCGACCACCTTGAACAAAATGTTCGAAAGTCTGAATCAGAATAAAATTTCATTTCCAAAAACAAACGTCTATATTGACGGAATTCAAAAAGAAGAAGAAAAGTTTCGGAACATCACAATTAATTTGTACTTGTAGCTCCTACTGATTACGAAATAAACTTGGAAATTTTCAACTAAGTCATTCAGAAATACTTACCTCTCCTTTAGACAAATTTATGGCTTAAAATTATTAATATTTAGGGCCTGTTTCACCACTTCCTGATAAGTGACGAATAGGCTATCCACCAATTAACTTGACAGATCAAGTATGGAGTATCTGTCAAAAAAGTTGTGAATAGCCTATTCGGCACTTTATCAGGAAGTGGTGAAACAGGCCCTTAATGTTCATTGTTCAATGTCTGTATAGATCTATTGTTGTGAACTCTATTAAAACCTTAAGTAACCACTTATCAGTTATCACCGTTGGCCATCAATATAAATGGACAGTTTTTGTGTTGTTCTGTAAAAACAAATTCAATAGAAGCCCGCAGTTGCGCTATCTAATAAATCTTCCAATGACAGATTTATTGCTCAAGAATAGAATGAATAGAATAAATTGCGCCAAATTTACCTAAATTTTCTGGTAGAAATGTACTATCAGACCTTTTTAAATGGATTGAATTTATTCTTACAAAATGCTTAAAATGCCCGAGCATTCACTGCATTGGCTCATTTATTCGTTTTTAATCTGTCGAAAAATAAGTGACTCTGACGCCTGTACGAATGATCCAAGTATCATGGCATTTCTAATATGCCTTCGTTTCTGCTTTTTGGGCTTCTGAAATGCTGCAAATGCTGCAATGCATCGTACCACCTGGTGTATGCCACAGTTTTAATAAAACATTTGATTGCTAATTAAATTTACTACCAGTGCAGTTATAAATGTAGTCAGCTTAGTGCATTTTTTCTGCGGTATGTATTCGGAAACAAAGTCACAAAAATTCAATATCATTGTAGCATTATACATACATTATTTGAGTAAGAAGTTTTGTGGCTAGCCTCAAAGTTGAATCATAATCGTTTGGACCTAGGATGTCAAAGAGGTCGGTTAGTTTGGTTTGGACAATGCAGACTGATTACCTGATTCACAAGAAAGATAATAATAAATAATAATAATCGATGCGTAGGATGGTCAAAAGCCGTTCATGTGTCTGATCTCTTGCCAATGCAATGTCGGTCGGTCGGATAGGAACTAGAGTTAATAAAGGAAGAGATCATAATGTTGCGTACACACTTTAGCAGTAATGGAATGACTTCTGCGCAGGCTTGGTCTTAATGATACGGGTCACCATGATCAGTGTGGGAGTTGGGACCAATAGGGACCAAGCGGGAACTGGGTGACAGCCGGCTCACAGGTACTTAACTGTTAAGTAAATTTTCAATTTTAAGTTGGGATTGGCGACTCAAGTTCGCAGCACCTTCCTTGCGCACGTTCTGTCGTTATTACATAATATTTATTATTAGTGTCTGTGCCAACTATAATTAATTAATCACAATGAAAGTGAAACCAATGTAAAGTATTAATTTACACGATGTCTAAGCTTGAGTTGAATGCTCATCTGTGCACGCCACGTACGTTCGCCGGCATAACCGACTTTCCACCGATTCGATCTTATCCCTATAGCAGTAAGGTCTAAAAATTGTATTTGGTGACGGTAGGTAGGTACTTGGCTTATCCTTTCTACCAAGATTTTCGTGCTTAGTGCAATTATACCACAAACAAATAATCCGCAGGATTAATAGACGATTGTGGTCGCTGTCACGTGAAATAAGTAATAACTGCTGGGATGCGATTCTCATACATCGAAATTCGAATGTTGCTTTGATCGCAGGCACTCTTACTTGTGCGCAAATAGGTGTAAAAAGACAATGTCATGGTCAATTAGCCTTTATTTGGGCATGCCGCATGCCATCCCCACATGAGCTCTTCTTGGGAAACCGTAATATTATGGCATGAAGGTGGCATGTAACATCGTTTATTTTTATACGCTTTTTATTAGCTTCACCTGTATATTTGTTTGTAACATGTTTGTAACCGACTTCTTTGGGCGCGATTTTGACCCACTTTAAACAGCCTGATTTCGTTCAAACTTTGTAGATTTATCGAGGACCGATGACAATATGTTTGTATGTTTGTTTGTAACCGACGCTTTATATAAAAAGCGTGTTTTTAGTTTTTTTAACTATTACTTTTGATCTCGAGGTCAAGAGGGGTGTTATTTTGACGTGTCTGTCTCTATGTCGTGTACTCTACGTTGACAGACGGCATACAGACAGATGCTGTCTTTTAAGCTATACACGTCATACTTACTTTTCTGTGAAGATACAGCTCTGCAAGGATCATAGAATCAGAAGCAGAACTGATGTCGTCATTTTTATGAAAAGCGTATTTTTAATGGTTTTACAGTTTCCACACTTTCTGTTAATGTCAGTGTTGTTGGTCATTAGCAGCTTATTGTACTAGAATTTACTAGATTATTTGTTATTGGTTGAGCGTTGAGAAGAATACACATTCGTCGATTGCTCTTTCCAGTTTTGCTGAGCGATATAAAAGCGGCCAAGTGCGAGTTGGACTCGCCCATGGAGGGTTCCGCAGCAGCAATAAGGTTTATTTTTATGAAATTAAAATATTGATTTATTTTTATATTTCAGTCGATTTAATGAAATTTAGATTAAGGTTTACTATTTATGACGTATAAAAAAAACTACTGGCTAGATCTCGTTCAAACCAATTTTCGTTGGTAGTTTTTATAGTAATCTACATCATACATTTTTTTTTAGAATTATCATGCCTCTACTTTAGAAATTAGAGGGGGGGGGGGACACACATTTTTCCACTTTGGAAGAGTCTCTCTCGCAAACTATTCAGGTTAGAAAAAAATGATATGAGAAACCTCAATATGATTTTTGGAGACCTATCCATAGATACCCCACACGCATAGGTTAGATGAAAAAAAAAATTTTTGTTTCAGTTGTACTTTACTATTTATGACGTATAAAAAAAACTACTGGCTAGATCTCGTTCAAACCAATTTTCGTTGGTAGTTTTTATAGTAATCTACATCATATATTTATTTTTAGAATTATCATGCCTCTACTTTAGAAATTAGAGGGGGGGGGACACACATTTTTCCACTTTGGAAGAGTCTCTCTCGCAAACTATTCAGGTTAGAAAAAAATGATGTGAGAAACCTCAATATGATTTTTGGAGACCTATCCATAGATACCCCACACGCATAGGTTAGATGAAAAAAAATTTTTTTTGTTTCAGTTGTACCTATGGGGACCCCTAAAATTTTTAATATTTTTTAAATTTTTGCATCAAAATCTTAATGCGGTTCACAGATTACATCTACTTACCAAGTTTCAATAGTATAGCTCTAATAGTTTCGGAGAAAAGTGGCTGTGACATACGGACGGACGGACAGACAGACAGACAGACAGACATGACGAATCTATAAGGGTTCCTTTTTTGCCATTTTGGCTACGGAACCCTAAAAACGGTTGTACTCCGTCTATAGTCTATACTCTATACTCTGAAAAATCCATCCAAAATCGGCTAACGCTCGTGAGAATCTTATTTGAAAGGTAAAATGTACTTTGCTCGTATATATTCGGAATTATCTCGTTTACATTCACAATAACGGAATTCTGTTGATACAGAATTCGTTTTCCCTCATCCTTTTTTTATCCTGAACCTTTTGAGAAATGTAATTTATGGGCTTAAGTCGCGCCTTTGTGGGAAGGCAAATCCTTTAGTGGTTCTGCTGTGAATCGATCTAAAAGATACGCGCACATTATGACGCGTATCTTCTGTACATCATTATTTAGAACCAATAATGTGCGATAGGTTATAATGCGGCCCATCGTAATGTGCCCTTACTCACATTATATTATGCTTATTTCCTAGCTCTATTAAATTGAGCCTATAAAATCCATAAATTATTTACTCTCCAATATAGTAAAATTATTATTTTTTGTCAATATAAGCGTAGCCGACAAAAGGGTTCGTCCCCTACCAATCTCCAAAAGTACACCCTATTATGTGAAGACCCTAAAACTCGCAAAAAGTCTGACAAAACTCATCCATCTCGAGAGGTTCGGTACGCTGTACCTATCGATTGTGACCGTCTAGGGTTATTTTACCTCTGCCAGCACCCTTATGTCGACCATAATATAAGGATCATCCTCAGACACTCCATGGTAAAGTAAGGTAAGTACACGCCTGCTCATTTATTTAGACGTACAAAACAGGTGGCATATACTTTATTCACCAGTCACCACGTACGGTCTATGGCTAGGGTTGACGTTGGATTCGAATACGTTTCATTCGAATAGAAACTTGGAAGAAAGGTTGCCCAAAGATACGATCACAAGACGGTAAACATGTGGAGGCCCGCATTTTCCTTAATTTTGTTATTACTGAGTGCAATAATTTTGGTTATAAAACAGCCCCATTTTCATAATTAGACACCTCTAGGAATGTTCTAAATTTCATGTCGCCATTCCTGTAATAGGTGTATTATTGTTTTATTATCCTATAATTTTTGCCACTTTTGTTAGGCAACCCTATAACCGTGGTTCTCCACGAATATTATGGCGATATATCGGTCTGTCGTTCCCAGGAGTTTGTACATTTTTCCTCGTATTGTGGGCGGATTTTTCTTCCTGATTGCTGTTGCTTTGTAGATGTGAAATCACTGTTATAATATTTTTGTTAGATATTGTAATTTTAAGCGGATGTTACACCTTGGCCCATAATCTTTGGTAGATTAATAAAGGCGAAGCCGAAAGTTAATTAGAGTGTAATCGTAAATATCGTGCGTTGTGTGCATGCTTTGGACTGATAATTACAATGGCAATGGTGATAATAGCCTAAGAGCGAAAGACAACTCCACTCCAATACGACTCTACCTCAACTGAAAATGGTGCGAATACCTTGAGAAGTCATCGTAAAAGTGTATTAAGTACAAAATTTCAGATAGTACACCAGTTATACAATATACACACAGTTATAATGGCACTAACCAGAGCGTCACTCTTGAGCTAAACACATTAGCTGGCCCGGCAGTAAGCCGCTAAGCGCCGACCGCAAGCCTCTTTCAACTTTCAACCGCCCGGGAATTGCCAAGAGGTTGCTTATTAAACTAACTTTCCTCATAAAATCCCAAACGTTCTTGAATGTTTTTGTTGATTTCGGCGTTAGGATTTTAATATACTTTTATGGCATTTAAGCGACTTGTTTGTTTGCTGCCTGTTGGTACCTGTAGAATGGCGTTTTCAGTATAAGAAGTGGCATTTCTAAGGATTTGAAAATACAAATAAAATCTCTTATACAAAATCTTATATTTTTGTAAAAGTGAAATAACACTTTTTGGTTTATTACGAAATTATGGGAGAAACGATAGCTAGAGCAGACTTCTTTGGCATATCGGTTTCATATATACAGGTACCTCTCGGTAGAAACTAATTTTACAAAACTCCACCCGAATGGAGTAAAATGGGGATTGAAAAGTGTATATCGTGCTAGCACATGAGCATAGCCTGAATGCGCGTTTGTTATTCAAGTTACTGTGTTTCTCTCCCATAGGTATTTATTTATTCTAGGTGACATAAACTCGGTTTCAATTAATGTTTATTGGCCGACTTTACCTTTTACACTTAACAGATGAGAAGAGTGGGGCATTAAGTATTTAAAACCTTTAGGCAACCTTTTTTGACTGGACTGTATTTTTACCCATTTTGTACCAACTACGCCGAATTCAAAAGAGTGTCTAATTTTGGCAGGCGGTGTATTTAATATAATATTTTATGTTCAAGCGGAGATCCTAAACTACTGTATCGATTTCATAATTCTCATTAAATAAGTAATGCTCTTGTCCCTGATTTTCATTCGAGTGATTTATGCAGTTCTTAATACGATTTATACTGTCCTATGTCTACACATCTATCTTCTGTTTATATTTTCTGTTCTGTTGATACTATTTACTTCTTTTATTATTTTAACACAATACTTATAGCAAAAATTGTTCCCTATTTTTCTGATCTTTTACAATTTCCTTTATGCTATTAACATTTATTTCTAGTCCTATTTTCATCTCCAGATCATATTTTGGCCTCGAATATATTGGGCATTCCGTTAGAAGATGAGGTACATCTTCTATTTTACTAGGATCACACCTGCACGATGGACCCTTTGCACTTGAAGCGGTACAGATACCCAGAGAGCCCACCGTGCCCGGTCAGTGCCTGTGTTATTTCCTTATTAAGTTCAATAATACTCCTAATATTCAAAATATTAGCAGCTAGAATCTAGATAATCGACGTGTTGCACACTTCATAATATTGACAGAAACATTGTAAAACGTAGAATAAAACTTTTTGTTTACTGCCTATGCTGGTGCTGTCTCTAGCGTGAGAAGTTGAAAACATTGCAGTAATATATCCTATTAACACGTCGTTAATTCGTTATCATCAGTCTGTCCTTATCCATGACATAGAAATACGTGGGAGTTAGAAAGTGACAGCACCCAATAGACAAAACAACGACACTAAGTGATAGGGCGACGTTTCAATGCACCAATTAATCCGTATGCTATTTTAAGGTACCGTTCCGATCAATGCGGCAAGCGACCGCGGCTAACTAATCTATATTATGCAGTTTTCGCAGATATATTTGTCTTCTTCTAACTTAACATCATGGTGTATAAATTTTTCCCCCTACCCCTCTAAGGGGACAAAAGAGGGGGTCAGATTTTATATCAAACTTTTTTCTTTAATGGATGGACTTACCTCATATTATTTACTGTGTTTGCAACTTAACATCTGGTGTATAAAAAAAATTTCCCCCACCCCTCTTATAAAAGAGGGGGTTGCATTTTTTAGTTTCTACCGACATTGGTCTAGCGACCCATACCGCCGCCTTTGTAGCGGCGCGAGCGTAGAGCAAAGTGAAACCTAAAGAGTATATTATTATTTATTATAATATAGACTGTCATGAATCTTGGCATTTTATTTGAATTTTTGGCGGTCGCGTTCTCTTGCCGCCAGTATCGGAAAGTCACATTTTGTTTGAATTTTTATCTGTCGCGGTCGCTGCCGCGAGGGTCGAAAAGTCACCTTTAAAGTTATACGGCGACGTTTCAACGAACGACAAATTAATCCATATGATGATATACTTTAATCTGCAACGATTAATCAATGTCCTGTAGACATGAACATTGAAGATCCTACCATTAGTGGGTCAAAGGAATGGGGGCTTAGAGATAAGGTTAAGAGGATTCCACACCGCCCTTTTTTCCATACAAACGTTCTCCCCTGTTTCCTCCCTGGATAATGCCGGTAGAGTTATAATTTTTTTCCTGAATATTATCTAAGGCCACCATTACAATGTCCCTATGTTTTCTTTTTTTTTCATAATTTAATTGTTAAATAAGATATGAACGTTCAAAAACCCAAAAAAATGGTCAGATTTTCCGCTGTGTTCAAACATCCAGAAAACAGATATACACAAAAAAAAACATAGGAACACAGCTCAAGCCTTTCTTTAATCTTTAATGAAAAAAGTACTTAAATCGGTTAGGTTTTGGAGTAGGAATCAGGGGACAACGAATCGTTAATTTTCTGCAGTTGTCTCTATAGCGCTCTGCGGTATAGGCTTGAGGTAAGGGAGACAGCTATAATATTACTATAATATTACACGTACTTTTTTTTTCATTTCTCTAGCCCTTGGTGTATCCTCTTAAGAATACGGGTTCAATCTAGGGAGTAAGGAAAGATTTCCTTGGAGGATTTAGTTACTGTCGAAACAATTGCCGCTTGACCAGAGTACTAAATCGAATTGCAATCGCAGTGAAATTAGATATGATAAATTCATGAAAACTGAAAAAAAAACAATTCGCTAAGAGTCATGGCGCTTGCGCATTTCTGTAATATTTAATTAAGAAACCTATATAAGAATTTGAAGTTAAAATTATAATAAATACATGTTTTATGGAAATGCTATGTACATCGTCGGTTGTTGTCATGTGCATTAATGAGATGCAATACCAATCATACTGTGTGAAATGTTTGTTTTAAGATATGAATGTAAATGATGTTGTAGTACCTACTACCTACATAAAGGCTTAAAGTGTTAATTTTGTCAATATCACTTTTGATTTTCAGTCAAGTTTTCTGCGGCCTCTTCCAAACTAGTTATTTTTAAATTGTCCAACTATTAAGTCAAGTTAAAGTTACAACAGAATACACTTACAGTCATAAATTACGTGATACCAAAATTAAACAAATATCAATTTCGTAGAATATTAGGTATACTAAGCGAAGGCCGTTATAATCTAACTTCAACAATGCCTGTTATGAATAACGATAGTCGCAGCTCGGAAAATCAATAAGCTATACTGATTGATGGCATTTTAAATTTTTCGCATATGCACACTAATAGCACAGAATATATAATAGTACTCCGTACTAATAGCTTAGATTGATTTTCATAATGAAAAGTAGTATTAATTATAGTATGTTTATTGTTTAGTGTTATATTACGTACACGGTAAACGGTATCAGATTATCTCTTTACCTAGAAAGAATATTATTTACTAGATGACGCCCGCAACTCCGTTGCGCCAAAATTCGTATATCGCGCCGGAACTCTACATTTTTCCAGGATAAAAAGTATCCTATGTCGTTAACTGAGATTCAAAGAATCTCCGTATTAAATTTTAGCAAAATTGGTTAATAAGTTAGAGCGTGTAGAGGTGACAGACAGACACACTTTCGCAATTTATAATATTAGTATAGACTAGAAGGTAATAATACTGAAACGGGACCCTGGCGATAGATAATATTATAATTATTATTAGACAAAAATATTTGAACAAAAGTTCATGTTTTAATTATGCGCTCTGTCCATCTGCAGGCTGCATGTAGGTCAATAGCTTTGTCCACACTGTGCCTTTTTTTGTTCATCAAGGGCATGCGTTATAGCGCAGTCAACAGCGAACGTGAGGCATGCCCGTGACGCGCGCTGAAATCGTAGCGCTCGCTATGACACTTTTCTTTCAACGCGGGTGGATTTTGACGCATTCAATTATTAAATATGCCAAACGGAAGTTGAATAAAAAGAAGATGACGAAAATTGAAGATGAAATTGCATAATGTGGATATAGCTATAGAACAACATTCAAACGGCGGTTTTGTTGTCTGTTTGCTTTTCATATGTAACTGCATTTCATCGTTTCCATGTTGGTTTTTAGCGTCGCGTCGCAATTTTAATATGATTGGTAGATACTGGAACTGAAAAGACAAAGGAATATTTTTTTTATAAGAGAGAATGGGAGTATGAAATGTAAGTGGAAGTGACTAGTAAGGACTTACCACTAGCACTTAAGAATTTGCGAGACATATTTTGCCTTGTTTTGAGTTTCCTACAAGAATATGGCTTGTCCTCGATCAAGCCGATTTGTGTTAGGGCATAGCTGACTTAGATCTAGGCGCTAGCTAAATGATGAACTGGAAATACATGTTTAGATGCAGCTAGCATTCTAGACTCTTGTTTACGGAGCTTAGTGCTTAGTCAAAATAAATTCGCCATTTTGGATAGCGAAGTTAGATCATCAGCAGGGCTAGCATAACAACAGTAGACATGGGAAATAGTAAAACGAGCAAACGGGTCACCTGATGGTAAGCAACTACCGTCGCCCATGGACACTTGCAACATCAGAAGAGCTGCAGGTGCGTTCCCGGCCTTTTAGAGGGAATACGCTCTCTTCTTGAAGGTTTGCAGGTCGACCATGGTGGCCATTGCATGGTGACCATGCTACGCCTACGGATGTCAAAAATATGTGGGATTTGACATTACGCATCGCAATTCGCAAGCGCCATGGCCCATGACATTATGCGATGCGTTATGTATGTCAAATCCACACATGTGAATTCAGTGATACTGGCATGAGGCATCTGCATAAGCGAAGTATAATTTCATTACAGCGTTTTACAGCAAAATAAGTATAATTTCGTCGCAATGAAACAAAAGCGGCGCAGTTCAAAGTATAATTAACAGGGATACTGACCCTAAAAATAAAACATAGTCCTTCTCTCTTCACACTCACGCACGACTTTCATATGCCAGGTGAAAAAGGACGACGCGGAATCATCGCCAAGTTAGTTTTACTTGAATAAAAGACGAACTATAATGATTATGAAAAAAGTGTTTTGAGCAAATTTAGGTTTTATCAATGCCTTTTTAAATATTAAAAAATATTAAAGAAAAGACAACGAACTTCGAATATCCAAGCAAAAATGTGTCTAAAACAAGGTTTTTTGTAAAAAAGAAACTATCGAGCATTTTTTCAGTAATCGTGTTTTCGTCTTGAGCATTTAATCTTCATGAACTGACGTTACTTGTGTAAAAAATTCAGCTTTCTAGACCTTACAGATTGTGAGATCTAGGTTTAAGAATGTAGTCAAGTTAGGGTCAGGTGCGCTCTTAAGTTACTACGGTAACGAGGTTATTTCGAGCGAAAAAGCGAAATATTCGCGCTATGGTCCGTTCAGGGCTATTATACCTAGCTTTTTCCATCGGATAGTCCTTATTCCAGAGACATAATAGCTAAAATATGGCCGGCCAATAAGTGCTTCTCTTTATCCTAGTTTGAATAACTCGTGGTGCGCTCCGCGGCGTTTAATAAAGGCCAGCTGGTGTGCTGGCGGAAAAACTGAAGCCACGTGCGCCCAATGGCTAATACGCTGTATGGATACGTGTACAGCTCTACACTCTACCAAAGATTATGTTATGCTGCAATAAGCTGATCAGCGGGGCTAAAATGGTCGTTTAGCAATTCCTCTCAATCAATTCACAAAATGAATTGTTAAAACTGTCCTTCCATCCTTTCCATTCGTGATTTTGACAGTTTTGACAATTCATTTTCTGAATTGATTGAGAGGAATTGCTAAACGACCATCTTAGCCCCGCTAGACTCTACAATTATAGGTACCAATATGCTAGAATATTATGTGAAACTAGTTCGATTAGTTATTAATATTAAATGTAATGCATCTTTCTAGAGATATTGTTTCTAATATTACCTACCTCGATTGTGGGAATCACAGACATAATAGATTTTCAATTGTTATGCGGTACCCGGGTGTCGCTTGGGGTTTGATGGGTTATTGTGTTATGATATTCAGGACGCTATTACAAATATCAGCGATTTTCCGGTACCATTTTAAAGAATTAGGAGTCAAACTGCGAGGATATTTTGATTTCAAATGAAAGATAATATATTAATCTCCACGACTGTACCATAAAAATTCTATAGGCGCATACAAAATTTTCACATAAAATACGTTTTAACCATCACAATAATCGCAAAATATGAAAAAATGGGGTCTGATTAGGTACCTTAATATCTAAATACACTGAACTGAGGAAAATAAATATACAAAAAAATTGTTGCTTATTTAGTCCTCTATACGAATAGCAAAAAATTTTATATAAAAACTAGATGTCCCGTGCGGCTTCGCCCGCGTAAATTAGGAATTTTACGAAAACCGTACATTTCCGCAAAAAATAGTTATGAAAAAATGAGTTAACATGTCCCTTCACGTGGTCTACTCTATATCTGTGACAAATAATATAAAAAATGCTCCAGTACTTCGAGAGATAAACCCTTTCTAATAATTTTCCCGGTTTTTCCATATTTTCCTCTGATATATTTTTTAATTGCTTGACAAACTCGAGTCTCTATCTAAAAGACTATGAAACGTATCATGGGACGATGCACGGTTGATGGTATAATATGGTAGTGATGATGATGATGATGATAACTAATGTAATTTGCATAGTAGCATCTGCTTTCCGATCTTAAATCAACGCCGAAACTCTCAAGCGTGTATTTATAAAGCGTCAGGAGTTCTCCCAGTAGCTTCCGAACCATGGGTGGGTGTCGCTGGGTCCAAAATCTTACTTGTTGTTAGCATATGCTCGGAATACTTCTCATGAAACCGAAGTCACCACATATTTCCATATAAATTTTGAGGAGTTCCTTCGATTACCCATGGATTCCTTCATCAGGTCACCATTTTTGTGAATATGATACCAAATTGGGATAATGCCCTATACACCAAAAGAAAAATTTTGAAAATCGGTTCATAAACGGCGGAGTAATCGTTGATCATAAAAAAACGAACATAACACCTCCTCCAGTTTGAAAGTCGGTTAAAATTATAGCCTATGTGTTATTCTGATGTATAAGCTATATTATTGTAAAGTTTCATTAAAATCCGTTCAGTAGTTTTTGCGTGAAAGAGTAACAAACATCCATACATCCATACATCCAAACTTTCGCCTTTATAATATTAGTAGGATAAACAACTTTTCCAGTTATAAGAAAAATAAGAAAATTTCTCAAATTTTTTCATACATTTTCGCCATATCAAGAACGCGGCGAGCATCGTAACCGCCACCGTACAAGGCGCGCTAATATGAATCTTATTTTAATGTTATTAACGTCGATATTCGTACCGACAGACATCCGACCTGCTAATTCTCCGGTTGGAGCGTTCTTCAATCATAAAAATAGGAAAGAAATTATCTGAATATTATCAATTATTGTTATCTTCATGATCCAGTTAACTCTTGTTTCTTATCAACATTCAGTATTGAAATTAAGGTTTGGTTTATAAAACTCTACAGGTAGAGCTTTGTACGTCTTATAACTCGTAAAGAGTTTTATACATATGTATATCTTATAACTCTACAGTGCAGAGTTCATTAGTATTGACGTTATGGACCTATTTACGTCCACGTGTGAGATAAAGTATGGAGAATCTTTCAAATAAGTTGTGGATAGCCTATCCAGCACTCATCAGGAAGTGGTGAAACAGCCCCTTAATATCTCAATTTATATTTAACTGTATTGATGTGTATCTGACAGGACGTCAGCTAGACGTCTCGTGCGCACGGCGAATCGATTATGCCGTAGACTGTAGAGATCGGGAGGCATTGCCCTCTGAGTCAGACGCACTTTCCTCTATATGCATAAGTGTTGAGTGCGTTATGGATACCTATTAGAATATACCGAAAGTGTGGCTGTCTTGTCTGGTCCCGTGGACACCCCCTAAATGTGGACACTGTGAAAGTGGCAGCACTAAAAGATTTGCTTTTGACTTCTTTGTTCCCAAAATAATTCTAAAACATTTAAACATAACGCTGCATTTGACACACGATTCGCCACTTTTATGTAGATGCATACAATTATTTTAAATGTAGTTGAAGTTAAATAATTGCTATGATAACCTACGTTTTTCCAACTTATTAATAATAATAATAATAATAGCTCCCACACTGGTTTCGGTGACGGTGGCCGGTTTCATTGAAACCAGGCCAGCTACGCAGGAGTATTTTTTATAGTGCCCAAGTGTGTGCGCAGTACACAAGAGCACTCTCTATTCCTTTACTCTCATAACCCAGTGGGACGGCAGACCGACACGACCGGCGAGAGATCAGGCGCAGGACCGACTTTTTACATGCCCATCCGACGCATGGATCATCTTACTTGTCAGACAATCAGGTGATCAGCCTGCATTGTCCTAACCAAACTTGGAAATAACATGTTTCCAACGCGGGAATCGAACCCACGACCTCCGAGTCAAGAGCCGCGCTCTGTACCACTAGACCACGGAGGCGTTAAACAATTATAGTGACTTATTCGTGGACTGTACTTACTTAGATACGGTCGTATATTAAATTAATAACAAAGCTAAATAATTGCGGCAATTTTAAACCCTCTATTCTGAAGTATAAGTTTGTTATAATTTGTGTTGTACAACAAACTTTGTTTTCTGTTTGCTTTGTTAGGTCCATTTCCCCGAATCTGGTTTTAATCCAACCTTTGATTGAGTCCGGATCCGACTAACGGCCGTTCCCAATATTTGATCTATCTCTTACTTGAGATAGGAATAGCTCACATTAGACATTAGCTCCATATATTTTATGTCAATTCTATGTCAGCTGCGATCGGTTGTATGTCAAACTAGAGATAGATTGAATATAGGGAACGGCCATAAGCAAAATATTGGTTATTGCAGAGTAGACAGAATGTTTGTCAAACAAATGTCAAACGACTGAGTGGAATTTTCATGTGTTTTCTATCTTTATTTCGTGTTTGTCAGCAAGATGCAGTTTGAAAAAGATTCAATCCAACGATAAACAGATTATAAATAAAGATATATTATTCCAATTGTGACACTAACATGATATGTCCATGTCATAATTATGTCAGCGCGGTAATGATATGTCCGTCGTCCGACACGGCTATCGATTTCCCTTTCGCCTCTGCGACTATCGCAGATATATATCGAATTCGTATTCCATATTCGAATTCGATATAGGTCATAGGCTTTGTCCACATTGTGCCTTTTCTGTTCGTCAAGGGCATGCGTTATAGCGCAATCAACAGCGAACGTAAGCCATGCCCGTGACGCGCGTTGAAATCGTAGCGCTCCCTATGTGGCTTTCAACGCGGGTGGATTTTGACGCATTCAATTATTGAATTGCCAAACAAAAGTTGAATAAAAACAAGATGACGAAAATTGAAGATGAAATTGCATAATGTGGACATAGCTAGTGGGACATGAATGACATGACCCCCGCGTTCCATTTGATGTTAAAAACGATCAAAACGCTCAAAACAGCAGATTTTATTATGTACTTTTAGAGCTTTGAGTCGTGACATGCTGTTCATGACACATCTCGGTGTCACACTTTGTGCCTCTTTTGGGATGGCGGTAAATATTTAAGGGCTTAACACAGAGGCTGGGCAAACATTTCGAGGTCAATTTCGAAAAAGGACATAACTTTTGTCATTTCTGAATCTCTACCTCGATTTTATCTGGTTTTAATGTTACTTTTTAAATACAGGTTTTAGTCTTGATCTCATCTACACAAAACTGTGTTCTTATAAATCATAACTTACGTCAAACGTTTTGGCCGATCATTATACTAACAAACTGTCTTTTAGCTATAACTGGTGTTCTCAAAAACACACATAAATTTTGTCGTCTTAATCCGATAATTTGTGTTGAGCGAAAACTAATTTGTTAATGTGTGTACAAACGAGTTTTTGTGGGCATGTGTCATCTATACGCATCAAGGGTAGATGACATAATCACGGTCCAATGCGTTAGATGCTGAGAATGCCATGCCATGAGCACTTAAGATGAAATAGGAGGGTCCCAATTCTCGATGACTTTCCTCACTTGCCCTCTTCAGAGTGCCACGATGACTTTGCTGCCATTGACACGTTTATATATCAGAAACTTTGCGTCAGTTTAGTGTTTTACAGTTATGCATCCCTGTGTTAGAAATATAACAACAGGGTGTACTTTAACAAAAGAATATTATGAGTTTTTGCCGGGAATACGAAAGAGTGACGTTATGTTTTTTTGTATTATTTTCCTAAAATTGTGTCATTTCGGTTTTTAGGGTTCCGTACCCAAAGGGTAAAAACGGGACCCTATTCATGAGACTTCTGTCTGTCCGTCTGTTTGTCCGTCTGTCTGTCCGTCTGTCTGTCCGTCTGTCTGTCTGTCTGTCCGTCTGTCCGTCTCTCTGTCTCCAGGCTGTATCTCAAGAACCGCTATAAATAGAGTTTTGAAATTTTGACAGATTATGTATTTCCGGTGCCGCTATTACAACAAATACTAAAATAAAAATAAAATTAATATTTAAGGGGGACTCCCATACAACAAACGTGATTTTTTTGGAATTTTTTGCTCGTAATCAATAATCTCCCATACAAAAAACACAAATTTTGGCCTATTTTTGCTCTATAACGGTACGGAACCCTTCGTGCACGAGTCCGACTCGCACTTGGCCGATTATTTTTATTAATGTGTAATGTTGGTAGAATATTAACCATTAAATATTCAATGTCGTGCTTAAGTGTGGGCAAGTGATACAACTTCAAGAAACGTGCCATTTTGTGTTCCCTTCAAAACTCCATCGAAATATTTAGTAAAGGGTCTACCACTTTACTAAAAAGTCAGTTGGACTTGACTCGTTGACTTTACTGACTACTTTTTTTGGCTTTTACTAGGCTTTCGACTTGACGATAATCTGGAAAAACGACTTTAAATTTTGTAAACTTTTTACGATTTTTTTCTCGCCCGCGCCGTATTTTACTTGACACTGGCCTGCATGGTTAACGCCGAGCGCCATAATAAGAAAATAAATAAATAAAAGAAGATGAAGAAGCCTGGCGATACAAGATTTCCGGGAAACTCTTAAGAACTTTCGGTCACTATAACAGGTAAATTCAGACTCATTCACAGTCGCCTTTATGAAATTTTGGAAAAAGTTTAAACACGTGATTTGGTGGTGGGTCACGGATAATAATAATACATAATTAATTATTATAGTTGCAATACTTATGTCGACACAAAAGACTTATATAAATTTATTGCTTAGATATTGGAGGGGTACACCGTACATGCCCCTGTGAGTACGCGAGTAGGAATATGTCATAAGCATAACATGTATATATCATAAGTCATAACTATTTACTATACATACAAAAACACAACTGTTTGACAACATAGGTACGTATGTTTCACAAGCCTTCCATACAGTAAGCTCAGTAAGACGACTTTGACCCGTTACGTGGGCGTCGAACACCATAAAAGTTAGAACGTGGCGCCATTGAGCACTGTCAGTTAGCACTCCGACGCGCGACGTCAATTGACCGCTGGCCCAGATGACATCACCCGCCCTCAATACAAACAACACCCTGTATAGGTTGTAGCTTAACCCCTTACAATTATTGTTTGGGTTTAACTGTATAGGTTATGTTTTAACTTTTAAGCCTCAACAAAAATATTATGTTTTATCAGAGAAACGGCTGAATCCTGAAAACTTAAGTAAGATTAGGATCAATTCTCAACACAGGCTGCCTTTGCAGCCATTACCTCCTGAAACGGCTGAATGTGGAATTTAGGAGCCCTTCTCATCACTGGTTGCCGCTGTTCTTCTCTCCTCTTGACGAAATGATTAGCATGTGGTAGGCGTCACTTAATTTGCCGTTTCAGTAGTCGACTAAAAGACGGGCAGAAAATAACAAAAGCTAAACATTTCTACAGTCAAAAATACTTACCAAAAGCCTTACAGGTAGGTGTGTAAAGTATTTTGTTTTAGAAAACTTCCAAGCTTATATCAAACTTTGTTGATAAGAATTAATGACAGACGCCAGCTGGGCTCAGCAACCACCATAGCGAACGTTCAATAAATTACAACAATAAAATTAAAGAGCAATAAAAGTTATCTCCGTCGCCACATGTTTCAAACCCCTGTCTCGACAGCTGGGGCCGATTAACAATACAATTAGAGTTCGAAACGTATACTTAAAATCAATTTTCTGGTAATTTGATAAGGGCTCTGTACAGACAGTACTTGAGAGCCAAAGAAATAGGTTAGGTACCTATCCATATTTCTTTTGCTCGCAATACCCGGCTGATAGACAGAGATAGATTGCATTTATGACATTTATCTACATCGACATCTAGTTAGATGTCAGTTAGTGACATTTGTTGCTGCGTAATTCGAGCTCGAAACGGTCATTTTCCGGGATAGTACTATCCTTTCTGGGTCGCCGATATATCTCTACATTATGTTTTTCAAAATCCATACATATGGCGGCTTAAAATCTAGGGGGGGAAGGGTAACTGACAGACAAACACACAATGCATTTATAATACATATTAGTATTTTGACTGTGTGAGGACTTAACTTTTTATGCGTTTTGACAACCCTAATTCGCATTGCATTTGCATGGAAATACACAGATTGACCTCCGCGAAAAGGCTAGGGCTGTCATATTGTCACGCTCGGCGTAGCGTGGGATGTAATATGAACGTAGATTGCTACGTTTGCAATGCGAGAAACCGGTCATCCCGACTACTGTGGCTCCGTTCCACTTGGGCTACTTTTGCACGATGGCTAGGGTTACCGATCATAAGTAAAGCCGGACAAAGTTTTTTTGCGTGTCCGTACTCCGGCTAAAATGTTAAGAAGTCCGGCTTTTGCACAATCTTTTAGGGTTCCGTACCCAAAGGGTAAAAACGGGACCCTATTACTGAGACTTCGATTATGCCTACTTTAATAAATCGTTCATACTTCAACGTCTGCTGTCTCGCCACAAGGTCAACTTCAGTACCTATTCTATACAACAAAAAAGAGTTTTGAAAATCGGACCACAAACAGCAAAGTAAACATAAACTCCTCCTTTTTTAGAAGTCGGTTAAAAAAAAGTATCTATGATGATGACCAGAGATGTAAGGTATCACCATGCCAAATTTCATTGAAATCGGTCCAGCGGATTCAGAGATTAGCCTGTACAAACAGACAGACAGAGAAACAGAAATTTCAAAAACAGTTAAAATGTGTTCTACTACTCTTCTCTTCTAATAATATATGCCCCTGACTCATTTTTTCAAGTTTAATTTCAATGTACAAAAATGTTACCTCTACGATTTGATTATAAGTATAGATAGATTATTACAAAATGATACAAACTACTGGCAATATTAGTAAAGATTGTTTTTGATACATATTATATAACTTATTGATTAATGATTATTCACAAAACATTCACTGGCCGCAAGTAAAACGTACGCGGGCCGCGTGTTGCCGACCACTGGCCTAGGCTCTAGCTAGAGCAAAATGAAACCTATATTTTATGTTATGAAATGGCATTTGTTTTGAATTTTCGGTCTCGGTTTTGCGGCAAGGATTAGAATTAAGCTACCTACCTATAGAGAAAATGTCGCGATTTTACATCTTCTCTACCTAGCGCTAACCTAACCCAACTATTAGAAGCTTGCAGGTTATTTTCTTGATATCAGTGTTAAGGGCCCGGGTTACCCTCAAAATTTTCATACATTCTTAATACCAAAATCATTTTCTCATGCGAAAATATTTAACATGTTTGAGTTATTTTTCAGCTTAAGATAGTAATTACCTAGGGTCCTGAACAAATTTTTTTTACAAAATATTTAAATACTAAAAAAAAAATTTTTGTGTTTAAATATTTTTTTGTAAATTTACTACTAAATATTTAAACACCAAAAAATAGACAAAAACACTAAGAAATTTATAAATAAATAGTTAATTTACTACAAAATATTTAAACTTTAAAAAATATTTTTTATTATTTAAATATTTTGTAGTAAATTTACTATTTATTTATATATTTTTTAGTGTTTTTGTCTATTTTTTGGTGTTTAAATATTTAGTAGTAAATTTACTAAAAAATATTTAAACACAAAAATTTTTTTTTTTAGTATTTAAATATTTTGTAAAAAAAATTTGTTCAGGACCCTAGGTAATTACTATCTTAAGCTGAAAAATAACTCAAACATGTTAAATATTTTCGTATGAGAAAATGATTTTGGTATTAAGAATGTATGAAAATTTCGAGGGTAACCCGGGCCCTTAAAATTGACGATGCATAGTATGAGTCAGTGTGATATCATCGTGCAAATATATTTGTTTTATTACCGGCACCGAGTCGACGCCATTTCCTTACGCGAACTAACGGCTCTATTATTCAATGTCCCGGCAATATATTTAGCATAGTAATTAGCAACTTAATTTTAAATATAGTACTAGAAGACGCCCTTTGCATCGTAATCCGTTTATCTTGCGGGAACTGTCCATTTTTTCGCAACAAAATAGGATTAGGACAGCCTATATGCCCTTTCCCGGGACTTTAAGTATTTTCATGCCTTTCAGCAAAATCTGTTCGGAGGTTTAAGCGTGAAGAGGTAAGACAGAAGCACAGACAGAAATACAGAATAACAAGTTACACTTTCGCATAATATAATATTAAGTACGGATAAATTACTATTAAGGTATAATGTAAGTTCATGGGTCACAAATCACAACTCAAACATAATTATTATGACGTATACATGTATGTAGACATAAGAAATGTGTATAGAATGAGTACACATACCCTACGTTCCACTTGGCGTTGAAAACGATCAAAACGCTAAAAATAGGAGGCGTTTTCAGCGTTTTGATCGTTTTCAACGCCAGGTGGAACGCGGGGGTAGTGTAAATAATTTAAAGTTTGACAAGGCTCTACATGAACGTGGCGAGAAAAGGAACTAAACGCTTCTATCATACAAAAACGTCATTTTTGACATGTGTTTGACAGTTCTCCTTTACCAGCAGGCCCAGCAGCGTCTTTTGACATCATTGACACATTCATATATAAAGCCTTGTCGGACTGTAGACATAAGGCAACAAACATAACATTATACAGTTGTCGATACATAAATAAATATTCATCACCCGAGAATCCCGTTGGATAGATTTTATCTAACATTAAATCTGATTCGTATTCCGCCCCGGGCTTTCACTATATCCGTGTGAAGCTGAAGTTTCAAACTAAACGTTCATCTGTAAACATAATTAATATCTCGCCGACGCGACGGGACGCGAGGATATAGAGCAGATCCACGTGCGGCCCGCGGGTCGCATGTGTACTTTATCAGAGGCTCGCGGCGTAAATCGATAATTTTGAACATCTTTATTTTTTACCCCTTAATAATTATTTTGATTGCGGCCCGTGACACCAAGACTAAAAACATGTTTGTGGCCCGTATAAAAAAAGGTTGAGCAGTGATCACCGCTGATATAGAGAGTTGTAAAGTGAATATTATATTGTGAAAAGCTGACTGTTAAGCGGTGAATAGGCTGGATTTATATATGCGTCCGCAGATACAGACAGCTTTGGAATCATTTTATGGCTTTGTTTTTTTTTTGGTCGGGAAATGCCATTATGCATGCGTTGCATGCAGCGTTGGGGAGAGACTACCGGGGTATGTGGGACTCGCTACGGCCGATGAGATGGTGGCCGCAGCTCTACCCACTAAAACCCGACCGTGTTCCTGCTTCCGCGCTGGACAGAGACCCGAGAATCTATGACATGTCTTCCGTGGCTTCCGTCCGCATCATATTATGGCTACATCATATTATTTTGGACCAACGTAAAGAGTCACTTTGGTGTGTGTTACAACAAATTTATTAACGAGTTACGACCTAGGTATTGTTTAATTTTTTGTTTCAGGTGAACTTTGATTTTACCGTGAAAATGACGTCATTTTATTTGCATTGTTTGAAACTTGTTCGAAACCGTTTACCTAAACTGTTAAAGCAGTACAAGTATTTGAGAATTCTGTAGATTCTTTCAAACGTTCCGACACAATCGGAAACAAAGTGAAATACAAAGAGGAAAATACAAAGAATAGAAGTAAATACAAAGAAACATCGACCGATTTCAATTCACATTTGAACTGTGCGGTGAATCCTTTTGGAAGGTACTCTGAAATTTTATTCCCCTTTTAAATGTTTGAAACGTTTCTACTCTCTATCTTTTCATATGAAACTTTTATGTACTTTTTAGACGGCTTTGACCATATATTATTTTGTATGTTTGTATGTTATTTGTATGTTTAGTTAAATTGCATTCGATTTCGTCAGCGAAGTTGGATAAAAATGTATGGTATTTTACATAAGACATGTTTTTGTTTTTTTTTTTTTCGTGAAATAAGGGGGCAAATGAGCAAACGGGTCACCTGATGTAAAGCAACTTCCGTCGCCCATTTACACCCGCAGCATCAGAAGAGCTGCAGGTGCGTTGCCGGCCTTTTAAGAGGGAATAGGGTAAGGTAAGGGGAGGGTAGGGATGGGAAGGGAAGGGAATAGGGGTGGGTAGGGAAGGGAATAGGGTAGGGGATTGGGCCTCCGGTTAACTCATTCACTAGGCGAAACCCAGCGCAAGCGCCGCGCTGTTTCACGCCGGTTTTCTGTGGTATTTCTCCGGTCGAACCGGCCCATTCGTGCCGAAGCATGGCTCTCCCACGTCAAAAACGTCTCCCACGTTCCACATGTGTGGGAGTGTGGCTCTACATCAAATCCCATAGATTTTTTATACTATTTTCGATTATAGATTTATTAAATGCAACTTGACTTAAGTTGCAGACAAAAGCAGCTTAAAGGATAGCTTCAAAATGTAAGTGGTAAGCGAAGACGGTAGGATAGAAATCGGTATAATAACATTAGAATCAATATTCATTTATAAGTACCTACACTACACAGAACACGCATAATAATTAAAAGTTACACATTTGAGTTACCGTGGTATTATTGTCGGGTTAACGGTTACATAACCTCACGTTAACCTTAATATTGCTACTGTACAATCTTATTACAACTCGGATCGGCTTTCATGTTAAAACCTTTGCGAAGCGGATCAAATTCTATCATGCTACGGCAAGAACGGTACGATATTGACTACGCCTTTTTTAACTGACTTCAAAAAGGAGGTTAACAATTCAAGTTTCAACCTGTATGTATGTATGTAGTAAGTATTTCCAGAACTGCCCGTTTTAGTATATTAGTTGAGCAATGAAAACGTAGAGGTTAGAAAATAAAAATGTATGAAATTTGACATAAAAAATCGCTAGTGCCATGCCACTTAGCATGGACACATTTTTCATCTCCAACTTCGTAGTCGCAATCGAATACAACTTGACTAAGTACCCAATCTTTTGATCGTTAAGTATGATGTATTTCTATATGAAACTCTTCACAGGTAACCCCTGATTTTAACCCATTTTGTTTACAACCTAATAAAATACTCGATGATGGCGAATTCGCGTGACCGAACTTATGTCACAACTTTATACTCCGTTCAGGTTTATTCTGCCTCTCATAGGATCTTTATGATGTAGGAAATAAGGGTCACTCACTGAAACTGATAGGTAAAATATCCCTGAACGAATCAATACCAAGTGCCAAAGCTTATGCGATTTTTTTTCTTTTTGAACCATTTAAAATAGGCACATAATTATGCCAATATGTATTTTACCTACCGGTTACCAATAAGCAAATGATAATATTATTATGTTATGTTGTTTATTTAGTTATCTCAAAACATGTTTTTAAGATATTTAAGTTTTAATGGGTCTGCTACCAGCACAATGCATAGCAATACCTATTTGTCTTCTTAAACAAAACCAGTTAGGTAATTTGTTTCCAAATACGAAAGGGATGAAACGATTTTAATTATTTTTTGATACAAAGCTGACGTTACGCAAAGTTTCAGACGAATTTTAGAGAAGTTACAGAATGTTCTAAGTATTTATAAAATGTATTTTTGTTTCAGGTCCATAGTTCCTCTGAAGTCGTCCAGTGCGACATCTTAAATCACAAGTAAGTCACAATGATATTTATTACTTTACGAAGATATTCCTTTATATGGTACAAAACAAAAATTGGTCTCTACCAAAACTTTTTTTCGTCCTTTATTTTTAGGTTTGTACCGAAACAGTCAATGCCTTACAAAAATCAAAAATACCAAAACCTTGTTGGTTAATAAATCCATTTGAACATTTGCAAATTTTTATCATTTAAAACAACTATGTCCAGAAGATTTTTTTAATTTTCCAAAGCATCATTATTATTTATCATTTCGAGAGTTCTCTGTTTTTGTACTATTATTGTGATGGAGTTCTGTAAAAGTAGCTTTTTCGGCCTCGAAAATGTTTAATGGGGATTTTGCTGTTTAAAAATGCTTTTTGCGAAAACTTGTGTTTGCTTGGAGAGCCTTTGAATTTACGGTAACATTTTGTTTAGTATTTTAGTCTCAAAATGTTTGTGAGCGAAATTATCATGATATCAAAATAATATTTTCATCTCTTAAATTATGTACCTGTTAAAACTAGAGAAAAAATGATTATTATTAATGGCACCAAAGTGGCTTTCTTTTTACTTATATTTTTTTGTTTCAATATTCTATTATTTCGGCAAATAAGTGATATTTAAAAGTGATCTTTTGTAGAGTCCTTCTAGCTTTCACTGACTCCTATTTTCGCTAACTCGAGACCCCGTGTAATTGCATTTAGGTACGGTTAACTTATTATTAACTTAATGTTAAGTGAAATTTATCTTTGTTAATGTCGTTTTTACAGTGCACCATATACGATTTCTTCTTCATTCATTTTACAGTTTAATCATTTTAATGAAGACTCTACATATTATTAACAAAGATCATAATATGTATGAACAGCAGAAGTCAAAACAAAGCTAGCGTGAAGGCTTTGCGTAGGTCTGTTGTCAACTTGATATCGGATGCAGAGCAGCATCGCAGCGGGCTTAGCTGTCTAGACGGGGCGGGCTAGGGGGCGGACTTAGTGGGCAACTGACAGGGGCGGATTTACACTACACGTGAGACGGACGTGTAATGGGCTCTTGATCAAGCTAGAGATATAGATCGTAGTTTACATATTTCTTGAATCGTCTGGATTTTAGGGAATTACCTTATAAGGAATGGAAATTGGTATAATTGAAGTCTTGCCAAAGTACTATCAAAGGAATTTATTAATAGACTAGCTGTCCCGGCAAACGTTGTTTTGCCATTTAAAGTATATTTTATCATCAGTTGATACATGTTTTACCCCCTCTTTTGTCCCCTAAGAGGGTGTGGGGGGGGAAGGTCATACACCAGATGTTAAGTTGAAAAACACAGTTAATACCTAATATGAAGTAAGTCCACTAAAGAAAAAAGTTGTATACAAAATCTGACCCCTCTTTGGTCCCCAGAGAGGGTTGAGAGGGGAGGGGGGGGGGAGGATTTTTATACACCAGATGTCGAGTTGGAAGAAGACAAATATAATATATCTGTGAAAACCGTATGCAAATCCGTGAAAACCGTATGCAAATCGGATCAGTAGTTTTCGTGTTAAAGAAAAAAGTTTGATACGAAATCTGACCCCCTCTTTTGTCCCCTTAGAGGGGTGGGGGGAAAAAATTTTATACACCAGATGTTAAGTTGGAAGAAGATAAATATATCTGCGAAAACCACATTCAAATCGGATCAGTATTTTTCGTGTGATGCTGGAACAAACATACAGACAGACAGAAAGAGTGACAGACAGACAGACAGACAAAAAACTAACCACATTTTTGGCTTCTATAGCGATGTAGTGACAAAGGTGTAATTTCGGGTGTCATTTCATATCTTTTATGTACAGAATATTCATTTCTACAACAGAATATTTTCTTCCTCCCGCACGCGCTTTGGTGACGCTCACTATCGTAATATTTTAATTTCGCCATAATTTCAAAACCAAACGTCCAATTTTAATCATTCAAAGACCAAATATTATCTACATAAACTGTACTTAGTGATAAAATAATTTATTTTGATAAGGATTAATAGCGTCAGTAAAATATATCCGTTTAAATTTATTCCAAAAAAAATTTAGGATTTTTAAATAAATAAATGGTTATTGTGCCTCACTCGACATAGATAGGTATAGTGTGTCGCGGACTTTTTTGTAGATATTTATAAGATCTACAATTACTTAGAACATTTTATGGTTCTATCTTTTATAGTTTAGGCAGCGTACGCAAAATAAGTAACTTTTCTAGCTGATTTTTTACACCTTGCGTCCGAAAAACTCAAATATCTTACGGAACCCTACTTTTTTCCAAAATAAAATGTAGCCTATGTTCAGCAGAAATAATGTGAGATTTCAATAGCAAAAGAATTTTTCAAATCGGTCCAGTAGTTTCGGAGCCTATTCGACTCAAACAAACAAACAAACAAACAAACAAATCTTTCCTCTTTATAATAGTAGTGTAGATATAATATTATGGCGGTGTTGTTATTGGCCTGTGTTAGTTGGACGATAGGTATAACCCGATCAAATTGCGTTGATCCGCTATCTGTCTGTAAATCTGATAGTGCAATCATTAGCTGTTTCCAGCGTCAAATATCACAGATTTTTAAATATGGCGCTACGTCTGTTTTTAAGCTTAACGCATGCTTTTATCAGCTACCTTACAAGTTACAGGCCAGCTTTTTTACCCAATATGACCTAAACCCAAATTGGCAAAAAAAAATCAACTTAACCAGCATTAATTAGCCAATATTTTGTCCATTTTAGGTTCACACAAAGGCCGTGACCGCGCGCGTTGTATGGTAATGTGCGATCGTAAATTTGTATTCCCCGCTTCAAGCTTGTGTATTCGAATTCGACGAATGCATCCGACACGGTTAGGGTTGGCGACCGTTAGAAAATATGCAAAAAAGTTCAATACATACCTAATTTGTGTAAAAATGGTGATTTAATATGTTAATATAATATGTAAGTAATAATAATTACCCTTCCAAAAGGAAGGAGACTTTTTACACAACTAAGATGTTAGCCAAGTTAGTTCGATTATTTATCCGGATAAATAATCGAACGTCTAGCAGTTAGCTGTTTAAAAATTTAAGCATTCTTTAAATCCTGATTCCTGACTATGTACTATTGGAAAAAAGATCTTGCCTAAAACTCTAAACACACTTTTGGGAACTCTGCTTTGTCAACCCTAGGGCACTTAACGTTATGGGTCCAGTGCCCCGTAAATCACGGCGGGAAACGCTGACGGGGTTCAACACTTGCGAATTGTCCACTTTGTACAGTTTACTACAATACTGTTTTAAGTGATTCTCAAAAAAGGAGGACCATCCTCCTTTTTTGCTGTGCCGCGCTCCGGAAAATTATAAGTACGACTAATGTATAGTACCGTGTACTTTAGTATCGGTTAATTTTATAAAAAATTCCATAGTTCTCAATTCGTCTCTGAGGTAGGAGGAGGTAGAGTCACCCATCGAAAATAGATTCCCACTTAACAGAGAGAGTTTTTCACGAACGGACGTTGAAATATAGGGCTGCCGACGTTACAAATTATGCATAATATGTGAGCACCGAGCACGAGCAAATAGGCACAAAAAACAGGTGTGTATCAGCTATCCAGCGTACTTGTATAATAGAGATCAGTGGTAACAGACAATTTCCTCAGATTATCTTAAAATAACAATAAACACTAGGTATTCGTCATTGTTTATTACTATTCGTCATTGTTTATTATTTCAATTTTATTTTTGTTGCATATTCCTCTTGACCAAGAAATGCCTGATTTTTTCTTGGGTACATTACTACAATGTTTTCACGCTAAATCGCAGTACCAGCACAGGCAGTGAACAAAGAGTTTCGTTCGACTTTTGACAACGTTCCTGTCAATATTCCTTTGTGCTGTCTCCCGCCTTATATGGCGAGCGAATCTGGAATTCTTCCTACTCCTATTTTCTTCTGATTAATTTCGTTTCGTTGCGGGCCCCAAGGCAGCTTTAGCATGTCCCTCGGGCTTCCTGAGATCATATCAAAGGGTTTTCGAGGTTGGATACCGCTGTCGATCCTGGCGACACAGGAAATACAGTGGTCGGAATGTGTGGTGGGCCAAAGCCCGTTAAAAAAAAAGGGCATAAAAGTAATTCTTAACAAACATGATTCATCCATTCATTCATCTTTTTGGAATTTGACCAAAGTTTTTGAAGGAAAATATTGAAACTTACCGTTAAGTTGCCTTTGCGGTAACAGCATTAAAAGCTAAGTATCCAAAGCCTCTTATGACTTGAGTAAAGTTATAGTAACTTACAACCAACTTTAAGGTATAGAGTTCTCTGCTTTAATTAAATCTGGTCTTATGAAATTATTATTATTATATTATGCGTTGGTCCACTATTTCTAAATTGGAGACTACATAAAAAAATCTTAATGATTAAATAGAAAACTTTCATCCGTAAAAATATTATTCAGAGTACAAGATTGCTATGCAGTTCAATTCATTTATTTAAGATTTTCATCCATAGTGTTAGTTTCAACAATAGGTCCTTATTCTAGTATTCGTAAATATAAAATAATAATACAATTGAAAAAAGATAATAAATAATTCTGTAACCGTATACCAGTAGGGCTAGCATAACAACTGTAGAATCGACATATGTACTAACAGATTTTATCGACATAATGGCGGATTTCCATTGTCTGTTACTTTGTCTTGTCTAACTGTCACTAATTGGTCTATTCTTCCGTAGAAAGAAACCGTTTCTATGGTGGCCATGCTACGCCTGCTGATATGAGTAAGCTGGTGCCAGCTACTGGATTCTGGGCTGGATTAAATCTTGTTTATAGTTTGCTAGACATATTCAAATTAGTATAATAGTGCTGATGATGAATGAACACTGGCAAGTAAAACTTGTAGCTGTTATTTCAATAAGGCGCACTTGCGTAGATCTGGGTTAAAAGTTAACTCTCCTGGGCCTTAGAAGATAAAAAAACAGAGGCATTTTTCACGAAACATGAACGAAATATGCAAACTAGGATTACGGTTTCCACGAACTTTTAAACGAAGTTCCTAAAACTTTCCAATTTTCAAATACTACATGTATTTGAAAATTGGAAAGTTTTAGGAACTCACCCAAATACAGCGGTCCAGTCTTTTTGTACAAAGGGCTAGGAACGTTTTAATCATCGGCCGAAACTTTCAGAAACATGGTCCAATTTGTTACAATAAAACTAAAACGGGATAGAACAGAAATAGTTCAACTATAAGTTTTGGTGACATAAAGGAAATAATAATAATTTAATATCATTGAAAATAAATAATTTTGATAAGGTCAAGTTATTGCTAGAGCTTTTATGACGACAAAATAAATATTTATATTTATTTGGTCGTCATAAAAACTCTATTATTTTGAATGGGTGTGGACTATGGAATCCCAAAAAAGGACATACATAATAATATATATTTTTATTTCGGAAATTCAACTAAGTTTCCTGAAACTTAGTTCAATTTCCGAAATAAAAATATTATATATTATTATGTACGTCCTTTTTCGGGATTCCATACAGCATACTCCATACTCCATACCCATTCAACAGTTTTATATACATTCGCATTTATAATATACCTAAGCATTTTACAAAGGTCAAAACTGAACTCTAGAATATTATCTTTTCGTTAGTTCTTTCTACAGCTTGTCTTAATCGTAGACGATTAGCACCTTTGATTCATGGTACTCATTAATCCCTATTAATAATAATATATTTAGGACTATAGTCATTAATAATAATACCGTTTAGGTCCGTTTCTAATACCGATACTGTATGGTGCGAAATGCGAATAGGGTTGTCACGCGTCCTAAAGTCGGACATAGTCAGATCTTTTTAATTATATTTCCGTCGGACTTTATCATTGCATGTTCGGCCAAAATTTTAAATTTTGATCTTCCTTTATGTATAAATAATTATTCACTTTGTGGATCTTATATCTTTAATTTGTTAAGAAAATCCTACTTATTAATGTTATTATTTATTATTCGACAGATAAGAGTTGCGCTTACTTTAGACTTCACAATCTTAAGGTAGACTAAAGTTTGTAGGTATAGCAATCATCTATTGTATAGTTATGTATTATGTGTAGATACATATTCTTAAGACTGTAGTGTCCCAAATGATGGAGAGCCCTTGTCAAACCTTAATAAAGTACTAAGAGTTGAGATATAAACTTAGTAGCAACTAACAGGGGTTCCGGCTTTCCTATATACAATTAATATCGGACTTTAAAGTTTAGGAAGCTGGCAACCCTAGGTGCGGACGGAAGGGCGTCCGTGGGCGCACGTGGCCGCGCATAATGATCACAGAAATAGACCTTTTGAGGCGTCGCGAAACTTCGGTGAAGCTCGGCAAACTTCGGCAGACTTCGGGGAACTTGTAAGGTTACATGGAAGTCCGATACTTGTGTTTGCATAAAATATGTCAAGGTATTCATTACTTGCAAAAATGGCAAGCCTCATGCAGGAAATAGGCATCAGCTGGCGTTTACAATAATTAAGTGTAGTTTAATTTACATTCACAATGTTGCATGTCTATACTTGAATCAGAATATGTATGTACTTTTGATTGGTGCTCACAAACGCTAGCCAAAAGCTTTTCTGCGTTTAAAATATTATATTAAAGAACTTAGGACTTACGGGCAATGACCTCATTAAATAAGCTTTAAAAAATTGTCGACAAGGCGCAGCATAATATACAGCTATTTAAAAATAATTTCGACAGAAAAATATTATACTCTTTACTTTGTTAAAACACAATGAACAAAGCTTTTAACTCCCGTCCCAAAACCCAACAAAGAATACCACTTAAATCATTCCTCTATTGTTTTATTATTTTATTTTGTAAAATCCTCTTGTTTAAAGCTCTGTTATCAAGGATTTCGGCTTGTAAAATTTGTCCTCATTTGCAAAATATGCATATTGCAATTATTGTGGTCTCAGTCAGATTGTACTTAGTTGTACCAGTGTTTATTGATAAATGTTATATGAGCAAATTATTTGTAACCATAACTTATGAAGTTATTTTAAATTATTATTTTAAAGTCGTTTCCCAAATTCACTAAAATTAATTTTATTAAAATACCATAAAAGCAAAAAAAATATTTTCATTCATTCTAAAAACAATCTATGTATCGCTCGTCCCTAGTCCCTATAACAAACAGGCTACTAGGCCTTTGCGGGAGCCCCAAGGCTCCGCGGAACACACGTTATGAAAACTAGCTGTTGCCCGCGACTTCGTCCGCGTTAGTATAGTAGATCACGTCCCAAGTATTATTTTTCAAAAATGTTCAATGTACAGAATTGACTTTCCTACGATTTTATTACAATATGTATAGATTTGTTCCTAATAAGGATAATTAAGACGCAATACAAAGTCCACGATACCTTTTAATTATGAACAAAAGTGTCATGAGGAATAAGGGGGGGGGGGGGGGGGGGGGGCAAACGACACTGAAAAACCGTATGTGTAGTTTAGTTTTTAACTTTGTTCAAAGACCGATGCCAAAGCTCCCAGCATGTTAATCAAACGACACTCGAAATTTGTATAGAAAAGATAGACAAAAGCTCATAGCATGGCAAGGAGTGAAGATAGATACAAAGTGTGAAGGACAAATTTGTAGGAAATTTTATGGGCTTTCATTACGTACCGGACATTTTTTCTCTACAATGCACCGTTTTAGCGATATGAGCAAAAAACTAAAAATATTGAAACTTGAGTCCCTCCCCCCCCCCTAGGCGATATCATCATAATATATAGCCTATGTGTTGACCCGACCTCTATATAATATTCGTGCAAAATTTGAAGTAAATCCATTCAGTACTTTCTGAGTTTATCCCGGACATACATACAGACAAACAGACAAACAGACAAACAGACATACAGACAAACAGACAAACAGACAAAAATTCTAAAAACTATATTTTTGGCTTCCGTATCGATTGTAGATCACGTCCCAAGTATTATTTTTCAAAAATGTTCAATGTACAGAATTGACTTTCCTACGATTTTATTACAATGTATAGATTTGTTCCTAATAAGGATAATTAAGACGCAATACAAAGTCCACGATACCTTTTAATTATGAACAAAAGTGTCATGAGGAATAAGGGGGGGGGGGGGCAAACGACACTGAAAAACCGTATGTGTAGCTTAGTTTTTAACTTTGTTCAAAGACCGATGCCAAAGCTCCCAGCATGTTAATCAAACGACACTCGAAATTTGTATAGAAAAGATAGACAAAAGCTCATAGCATGGCAAGGAGTGAAGATAGATACAAAGTGTGAAGGACAAATTTGTAGGAAATTTTATGGGCTTTCATTACGTACCGGACATTTTTTCTCTACAATGCACCGTTTTAGCGATATGAGCAAAAAACTAAAAATATTGAAACTTGAGTCCCTCCCCCCCCCTAGGCGATATCATCATAATATATAGCCTATGTGTTGACCCGACCTCTATATAATATTCGTGCAAAATTTGAAGTAAATCCATTCAGTACTTTCTGAGTTTATCCCGGACATACATACAGACAAACAGACAAACAGACAAACAGACAAACAGACATACAGACAAACAGACAAACAGACAAAAATTCTAAAAACTATATTTTTGGCTTCCGTATCGATTGTAGATCACGTCCCAAGTATTATTTTTCAAAAATGTTCAATGTACAGAATTGACTTTCCTACGATTTTATTATATGTATATTATATGTATAGATAATTGTACTAAGAAAATAACTTATCCGTAAGTAAAACGAGAGGAAAGAGAGCATAGAATATTAATTGTGACTTTAATAACGGGGAGCTAATCACGGACGTAAATCGCTCCATTAGGAAGTAATTTTGTGTAATCGGTGCAAAAATTTCGCTCGCTTGCTGCCGTGGTCACGGCGAATGCGCGGGCAATGAAGCGATTTATCTCATTGACATTTTTATTCGTCTCTCTTTCGTCATCTCTCTTTCTTTGTTGCATAGGCACCGGCAGAAATAATCACCCAGAAGGTGCATTTTCTTTCTTTTCTCTTTACTTTTTACGGACTACAGTACCGACTATCTATTTACGTCAAAAGAGTACATTTAGTGCCGAAACATTACTGTTGATCCCGAGATTCCCAAGAGGTGCAAGTGCACCACCTGGCACCCCTCTGACGACGCCCATGCTTTGTTGTAGGATAGCTTTTGATTTAAGGCTGGATTTATATGCGTCCGCCGGAACGCGCGGCTTGGCGGCTTTACCGCGAGATCACAAGCAAATGTATGTAAATAACAGCGCGGCCGCGCCGCTGCCCGCTATTCAAATAAATCGTTATATACTATACCTGCTATTGATTGTGACATAATATTGTGATCTACTAATTGTATTATTGACCAACTAGCTGTCCCGGCAAACGTTGTTTTGCCATATAAAGTATTTCTACTTCATCAGTTGATACAAAATCTTACCCCCTCTTTTGACCCTAAGAGGGGTGGGGGGGGGACTTTATACACCAGATGTTAAGTTGGAAAACACAGTAAATAATATGAAGTAATTCCAAGAAAAATGTTTGATACAAAATCTGACTCCCTTTTTGGTCCCCTTAGAGGGGTGGGGGAGGGAACTTTTATACACCAGATGTTAAGTTGGAAGCACACAAATATATCTGCGGAAACCGTATGCAAATCGGAAAAGTAGTTTTCGTGTTATACACAAAAGTTTGATACAAATTCTGACCCCTCTTTTGTCCCCTTAGAGGGGTGGGGGGAAATTTTTTATACAGCAGATGTTAAGTTGGAAGAAGACAAATATATCTGCGAAAACCGCATTCAAATCGGATCAGTAGTTTTCGTGTGATGCTGGAACAAACATACAGACAGACAGACAGACAAAAAACTAACCACAGTTTTGGCTTCTATAGCGATGTAGTAACACCCCCTGCTTATTATTTTTTGAATATCTTTAATGTACAGAATTTTCATTTCTACAGTTTTATTATATGTATAGATAACGCTTATTATAATATGTATAAATCATCGGGAAATAGGAATTAAAATGTGAAAATCTTATGTAATTCACGTTATTTGGTGGCAATTGATAAACAGATTACAGAAGGCATCCAGCAAAAAATTGTAAAGCCAAGGCGGACGGAATAAATTGGATATTCGAGAGCATGGTGCCCGGCGGTGCCGGCGAAATTTACGACATCAGGGGATGAAACGGGTAACTAACATTTTACAACAGTACAGTAGAGCAATCACTCATTTTTTCCCTATTGAACTAACTTTGTAACTTACCTACTTCATCATCTGGCTAGTACCTAGCTGTACATAATAATTATATTCCACATTTTTTTTTCATATCATTTTACATGCAAAAAACTACGGTTTTCAAATTGTTACTTACCCGCTTCATCCACTCATGTTTTTAATTGTCATCCAATTATACTCGAGACGAACTTTCGATTGCGATAAATTAAATCGCTAGCAATAAATAAAAACCGAGAGATACTTGAACACTGAAAGACAGAAGTTTTTTGAAGATTTTACAGATGAAAATGACAAATTTTTCCTCTACCTAACGGGCAACGGCGATTTTGTTGATCTCTACATAATATGGTCACTATCGCTTGCATTGCAGTATTGGTCTACCACAGGGGTTCCTAAACTTATTTTGTCTACAGCCCACTTTGAGAAAAAATTATAATTATTTTAGCGCCCTCTTTGTTTCAATTTAAAATGAACCTAGATGAAATAAATCACCCCCCCCCCCAAGCCTCTACACAACGCCCTCATTGTTTTCTGGGTCCCACACCGCCCCCCTTTGGTCCTTAGTCTAAACTCTAAAGGCTATGGACCTTCAGCGCCCACAAGGGGGCACTTTACACACGGCAAGTTACACTTTGGGAAAGCTGGTCTACCACTAGCCAATGTGGAACGGCCGCATAAAATAGTTTTGAAGACTGAAGAATGGCTGTAAAAAATGGTCGGTGATGATGATGTTGTACGTAAAGATAATTGTTTCTCTATTCAATCTCGTTATATCCATTAAAGTTTTCATCAATTTTAATAATGGCGGGTGGATCTGAAAAATTATGGTGGCATATTTTCATAATTCATGAAATCTTTGTACTGTCCGCGTCAGCACAAAATGAACGACGTTATAAATGAAACTTTGTGAACGAATTATAATATGAATGAGGTCTTTTATAATAAATCAACTATAATTCTAGTACGGAATGTTGCCAACTATAAATTTAATTTTAACTGTACTTTTCATTAACATAATTGTGTTCTTTTGTTGCATTTGAGTTCTTTATTGTTATTAAATTAAT
This sequence comes from Plebejus argus, assembly GCA_905404155.3. Classification (NCBI taxonomy): domain Eukaryota; kingdom Metazoa; phylum Arthropoda; class Insecta; order Lepidoptera; family Lycaenidae; genus Plebejus; species Plebejus argus. The sequence continues at coordinate 4,815,629 of FR989946.1, read as the reverse complement.
AAACTGTTCTTAATTTTTCATTACATAATAATTATGTATTTTGATGAAAAAAAATCTAGATTCTTACACCATTGATGGTGAACGTTTTGTGTCCTTTTTCTAAAGAAATCTTCAGTTAAGTCATAAACGAAATACGAATTCATTTTTCTTTTTGATCCAATGCGTATTTCAAAATTTGGTGCTATGCAGAGGTGGATCTATATAACCTTCATTGCCATCCCTGGCTTTGATGTGAGAACGAAGACATAGTCAATGATATAACTCAGTAGTTAGTAGTCAGGCTCAACAAACCGTTTAGGCTTCAAGGAAATATGTAACATATTACATACATTGGTACATAACCTCCCTCATAACTTTTCTCCTGGCCTTGTCTAGTACTAAAGCGTGTACTTCATGTAGTTAACCTAGTTTGAGTAAAACCTCTAAGAGCTAAAGTAGTTTATGTGTCTAAGTCTGAAACAGGCGCAAACCACGAAAGTCTTGTACAAAAGGAAATTGACTTTAAGGCGTGAAACACGCACTACTTTTCGTTGAAAATTTTACCCCAAACTTACAAAAATCGTCTTTATGTCGTCGGCATTATATAGGTCCTGTGAGACGGAAAGTATTAGTTTTGTAGGACGCTCAGAACTTTGATCATTAATATTATATGACAGCTAGGATAAAGAAAAACTTAGAAATCTATTAGGCTGAAGTTTCTTACACGTGGAAGTATTTTAGTTTCGAAAATGTAATTATAGTGAGCAGCGAAATAGCGATTCTCAAATTGTGCTCCGCGGAGCCCTGGGGCCCGGTAAAGTCCTTATAGAGGCTCCGCGACCGATACATTAATTGTTTTTAAAAATCCACCAAACACCAACATGGAGACAACTAGTTCAAAGACAAAACCGTCGATTACGTTTAATGTACATGAAAAATAATAACTAAATTATTGTACTATTATAGAAAAACGTCTCTGAAGAATCTTTTGGTAGGCCATTGCTATTCTTGGCGACCTTTTTCGTTTCTGCCTGCGTCTAGCTTTTTTTTTAAATTTTGTTTGTTTCTTTATTTTTTTAAATATAAATAAGTAACAAAAAAAAACAAGGCACATCAGAATTCAGAAGTATTATTTGGGCAAGTTATTTTTAATTTTGCAGGTATGAGCGACGAGTTACGGCCAAAATTTTTCATTATGAAATAACTTTGTGTCTTCGAATTTTTTTTCGTAGCGTATTTTTCATTAAACGTTCAATTTTTGTTACAAAATAGCTTAGGAGTCTTCTCAATTTTTTAAATTCTTTTAATGAGAAAGGAAAACGGGCAAAAATGTAGGGGAAGTGAACCCACCACCAATAACTGTCAGAGGTATCTCGACGTTAGAAAGCTCTTTTCTTGGCTATCATTTGTTATTATAGGCCCTATAATAGCTAAGATATAATATAGGTGCCAGCCTCATAACGCTGTGGGAAAAAGTTATAGCTAAAAGAAATCAAGAAATCAAAGCCGTAATAAGCAGCGCGGCGCACAAACTGCTCCTTGGTTAGGTTAGGATGCTAACCTAACCTAATCTAACCCAGGAGGCTAACCTAACCTAACCCAAGAGTGGTCTGCCGTCTTTGCACCGCGCTGCTAAGTACGGAACTTCAACAGTGCTCGTACGCATTTACATCATGATTTTAGCGATTATAAATGACAAGGAAATAAATATACCTTTTTTTCATATCTGGAACGATTTTTCATTAATTTTTTTTAGCTATAACTTTTTCCCCACAGTGATATATAAGACTGGCCCGAACAAATACTATTTACAAAAAGAGCTTTCTAACGACATACGTTTCAACTCTCAGCGTTATTATAGGTCCTGGGTACATTTTGCCCGTCCTCCTTTGTCTACACTACAATCTGAAGAACTGTTCCAAGCAATTGGTACAGTTAGGCCCACTTGCGCCAATCTGGGTTAAAGTTAACTCTGAGTTAAACATCACGTCATCTCTTTCACTGACTTGGTGAGTGACAGATATGACATGATGTTTAACTCAGAGTTAACTTTAACCCAGATTGGCGCAAGTGGACCTTAGCCGAATATAAAATAAAGTTGGGGGATTTTTTTGACCCCCAAAATATAGAAAGAGATATTCATGAATTTTTATCAGCTCGTGTTGAAAATGTTGCCTGCATCTTCGTTTGCTCTCTTCGTCCTGTACTCACCTAATACCTTTTCATTGAAATTGGCTCTAATTTTTAAATCGTTAAGAGGTTTTAGTTTAATCGTTAAGAGGTAGCAGGCAGGTTGTTGACAGACAGACACATATTTCATTTACGTTATGAGTATGGAATGTAATTTAATGTTTGTAAGTACATAATTAAATATCTCCTCCTTACTAAATACGTGCGGACGAAGTCGCGGGGGTTACAGGGTAATAAGTAAACGCTAAAGTATTTTACGCTTGTATCCCAGTAAGCCAGTACAAAGTGCCTCAGGTCTTATCTCCTCGCCTATGTAGATAAAGATCACACACGTACGCCATATACTCTCGAACACCTGCTTAATTTAAACCTTATTCCCATGGCTATAAAGTGGAATATTCAACGAGTTGGTTTTATGTTACGTACGCGGCACGACGAAATTAAACGCGAAATTGGACTTTCGTTTTAAGGAATTTTTAATGTCATTAAATTACGGAGGAAAGTAGTATATTGCTCGTTACCGACGGCAGTAAAGAATACGGTGCCAGTGGGACTCGTTAAGTCTTTACACACGTTTCGACAGTCTAGAAATTTCTAGGTCTAACTGCCGCATTCAGAGTGGGTAATTAGTTCAAAATTTTGACATAAGCCCCATGTACATTATATTCTGTCAAACTCATTATTAAATTGAAGGTTAATTAATCATAATTCAATGTCTCTTAGTACGGCGGTTAGATTACGGTTAGTTAAAGCTTTAAATATAGTAAGATTAAGATTTCCTGGATTTGTATGTGGTTTAGTGACTAGAAAATACCTGATTTTTTCCGGCTACCCGTTGCCTAATTAGCTGAAGTTCACCGTTTGGCTAAGCCTATCGGTTAGCTGGCTAGACATTTTGTCATCCAAAGTTATCTTGTCCTAAGTCGAAAGCTTGAAATACCCTGCCGGTTTTTCGCAAGATGTTGAATTAGTTACGTATTGAAATGAAAATGACGGTACATAGTAGCCAATTAAGTGGGAAAATTATTACCTCAGTGTTACATCAAAAGTTTGAAGTAAACTTAGGGTTCCTCAATTTGTTTATACAGCAAAAATCAATGACAACCAAACTGATCTCTAATACCTAAAAGATAAGAGCGATATAGCCCCTCTATATAAGGGTGTTGCACGGTGGTCCCCTGGCAAAATTTCAAGTTACCCATACGGCTTAACTGGCTAAACTCGGCCAAAGTGCTTGGTACGGAGTGGAAAAAATACACGCCCAATAAACTGCAAAGGTAATAAATATTATAGAGCAGGGATTCTAAACTTTCGGGCGATATAGAGGAGGGGTTGCTAAACTTTCGGACATTACAAAGCAGGGGCTTTTAGGCTTTGTGATAACTATAGAGTGGACAGTCCTAAAGAGCTGGGGTGTCTAATGTCTTAAGCTTTTGGACAATATTATAAAGTAGCTTGGTCCGAAAGCTCCTTAGCTTTCAGTCTGCTATTCTATGTGCGAAGCTTTCATACCATGTTATAGGGCAGGTATCCTAAACTTACGGAAAATGTTAAAAAGCAGGACTTCATCACCAAGTGGAGGAGGCAGAAGTGATCTGATGATGTGCTTTCGTCATAAGTCATAACATAACGCACCAGTGTGATCATAATATAATCACAATTCACAGATCACCACTCACACAACATGCCGGTCAAAGGTACAATAATATGGCTTATAAAATATGCGTGTGATATTCAATATAACGTGTTACTCATATTTAGCTGTTACATGGCTGTAATGTGACGTTATGTTTGTCGGCATTATGACTATCGTTAAAACTAATTTAGGGCGTGAAAGGTAACACAAGACGATAAAATAACAGACGCTACGCTCACACGTGTAGCGGGAATAATTTAGTGGGCTTAGCAGGGAAATACAACGACATATTCGTAACGAAGTCAAAGGAATTTTAAATGCGAGAGGGTAAGCTAAACAACCTAGCCGCCTAGTGCATGCCGTAGTACTTTAAGAGAAACTTCGAAGCCAGGTGGCAAAGCTCTGTTATTTGATCGGGGTATGCCGTATGTTTAATACCTCGATCGTAGGAATAACAGACACAGATAGATATTCAATGCGGCACCCGGGTGCCTCTTGGGAGTTGATGGGCTAAGGTCCATCTGACAGCCTGACTAACAATATTGACTTCATATAACTTGACCAAATAACATAGGTTCGCTGTGTGCTCATGTAGCACACAGCGAACCTATGTCCGCTGTGTGCTAGCTGTCTGACTGTTACCGTTTCGCCGCTGCAAACCGCTGAGCCGATTTTGCTGAAATTCGGTGTGATACTTTTGAGTCTCGGGAAAGAACGTAGGACACTTTTTAACCCAGAAGAATGTAGGATTCCCGCGCGATAAGCTAATTTCGGCGCAAAGGAGATGAGGTAATCTAGTCCCATACTAATATTATAAATGCGAAAGTGTGTCTGTTGTTACCTCTTTACACCCAAATCGCGATAAACGAAATTTGTTGTAACGGAGTTGCGGGCGTCGTCTAGTTATAATACAAGATGTTAGTGTAAACACCGTTATCCTTGAAACCATCAAATGAGCCCGTCAGAATGGACAAGAGTATAATGCTGGGAACTCAAAAAAATCCGTCTTCTAGGTATGAATCCGTCTTCTACAAAATTACAAATTGCCGATCCAGGCATGCGTGCGGGAATGAAGACGGCATTTTTTTTTTTAGTTCCCAGCATTGTTCTCATAGAAAAAGTTGTTCATTTTGACGGGCTCATTTGATGATTTCAACGGTGTTTACACTAACACACTGTATAAATATTATAATTTATAATACATACTAGCAAGTAGCAAGATTTTATGTTTTGTTTTGTTTCTTGGGGGTGGCATAGTCGGTCACCGACAAAACCCCTTAATAAATAGATAAAAAAAAAAGTAGCAACTGTAGCAACAGTCAACACATAACTTTTGCTGACTGTACTAAGTACTAACTGTGAACTGTGTAATGTAAACGCTTGTGTTTAATTATACAGGCTGTAGGCATAATGTATTACAAGCGTTTGAAATTTGAATAATACTCGTGTCTTATTGCCGAGAGCTTTAATTGATTGACGGGTAGTAATGTGGGATTCTAGAGATTACATTGTATGTAAAATGCGGGACATCTGTTACATGAGAGTTGTGACCACAGAATAATGATGATGAGGCTAGATAGGCATTTACCTTAAACAGCCTATAGGCTTTAACCTTGGAAGTTGGAATGTTTTGGTGTCTAGGGGTGTTCAGTTGTCCAAAAGAAACTAGAATGATTGTTATATCGTCTCAAGTAATCGACTTTATGGAGTTTGACCGACCGACCAAGAACAAGTTAAGAATCAATTATTATTATTGTCGTCTTAGCAATGGTCAACTCTAAGGCTGTTTACACACGGCGCCGCAGCGGCAGCGGCACCGCCACCGCGGCGGTGCCGCTCCATATTGTATTTCTATGGGCGGAATGGGAATGGGAAAGCGACAGCTGTCAAAACTGTGATAAACATTGTCTCCAGGATAATTTTATATTTTAAATTAAATTAAGTAAAAATTACTGCTAAATCTTGCTGCAAAAGTTACTACATAACCTAAAAAGTGACTACAAGTGTTTTCAACAAAAAACCTACGTTTGGAGCAAAGTTGTGAGTACAAATTGATAAACGTACATCATCCCAGAAAATAATCCTTAGAAACACAGAAATCCATCTGAAAAACACTTAAAAAGCACTTCAAGAACATTTAATGCATTCCTAGAAACCAGAATACAGAAACATAAAAGGCATTTTTCCAGTATAAATCCTTTGTTGTTGATCATTTACATTATCACAACCGTTTATCGAAATTCAAAATTCAAAATTTTTGGTTTGAATTAACTATTATTATCAGCAAGAACGGTTAAAATTGGAATTTGGATCTACTTCGCCAAAGTTTTTGTTGAAAACAGCTGACGAGTGACAACTAATCTGACATTTGACAACCTCAAACAGTGACAAGTAAACTTCTTCTTCTTCTTCTAGTATACCATAGACAAGTTACGACTGTTACATCCACATCAGTTTGATTTTTATGACAGGTTACAAATCCAGATTACATGATTAAATCATAGATGGCAGCACTCGTATGAAAAAAATATTATGTAAATCTACAATATCAGTTAATACAATATTTTAAAATTATTTACACAAGCAATTTTAAATCTATCTATAATACAATCGATATATTGCACTAATACGAAGAATGAACTCTCCTAACTTTGTCACAATTAGACCCAAAAAACTATTCAAGTCTCAATCATATGAATCCCTTGATCAAAATAATGAATATTTAATGAGCAGGGAATTATCAACTGACTCTGAAAATGAATGCAGAAGCTTTGATTTATCCACAATGGAGTCAGAAAATGTTATAGAAATCAAAAAAAAACTTGAGAACACATCATTATTATTACAAAGTACTCAAAATGAATTAGAAAATATTATAATTGAAAACAACTCACTTAAAAAGGAAATAATAAATCTAAAACAACAGTTGGATACACTAAAATTTGTATGTGCTAGTCCGTTACCAAAGACGCAAGCAAACAGATCTACAAAAAAAACTAAGTTACAAAGCAAAAAACTAAATAAATCTACAAATATTTTAACAAATATCAACAATAATGAAAAAGCAGTTCAAACGGAGAGTACAAAATTGACTATACAGAAAGAAAACTTACATTCTAATAATTCTAGCAATTACAAAATTGAGAAAAAAGAAAAAAAAACATTATACATATTTGGAGCAAATCAATGTGTTGGAGTAGCAAATATGTTAAGAAAGCAAAGACAAAATAACCCATACGAGAAATTTGAAATAATATCTTTCATCAAGACAGGCGCGAGCACTGAAGAAATTTTAAAAACACCGTATTTATTTAATATCAAAAAAGAAGACAAAATAATTCTAAGCATAGGACAACATGACAAAAATCCGATGAAAATTGTATCAGAGTTATGTGGCTTTCTTAAAGCCTCAAAAATTAGCTGTCCTGTTTTAGTTTTAAGTGTTTTAAATAATGTACATCTTAATGAATGGAAATTAAATAACTTAATTAGGATGACTTGTACAAACTATGCAAACTGTCATTTTGTAAATCTGAATAACATTCATGTATTGAACAATTCGAACATTTGTCAAAAAATTAACTTTATTATTGATCAGATATATTATGAAAATAAATTTTTAAATAGTAAAACTAGGAAGTCACAAAATATACTACGACGCAACACATTAGTAAATAAATCTAGAGTAAACACATACAACACTACTTATGGTAAAAAACAACATACACAACATTATAATAAAAAAAGAAATTATCATAAGTTAATTAACGATGAATATCAAAATAATTTGGACATAACTAATAACTCTAAAATTAAAGACTATGACAAAAAAATTCAAAAACAAATAACAGACTATTTTAAACCTCAGCCATTATTTCGTGAACAAACAAAATCAACAAATTAGAATAATACATCAAAATATTGCTAGTTTTTATGCCAAAAAATGTCAGCTGGAAATTGCACTAACGGAACTTAAATCTACTAATAAAGATCCAGATATCATATGCTTAACTGAAACATTTATAGAAAAAGGGACAGAGGCAAATATTAACTTAGATAACTACACTTTAGGAGCGTTTTATACTAGGACAAAAAAACAAAAAAGAGGTGGTGCCTGTATACTAATAAAAAAAAATAAGTTTTCACACTACACTAATATTGATTTCTCATACTCTACTGATAATGACTTTGAATGTTGTGGTATAGAAATAGTAGATCTGAATATGATTGTCATCTGCATATACAGAACCCCAACGTCAGTAGTCAATACATTTTTGGAAAAGCTTGACATGTTATTTCATAATTTAATAAATAAAACAAACAAAAATATTATAATTGCAGGAGACTTTAATATAAATCTATTAAAAAAAACTAAAGAATCTGATAATTTACGTGACATTACTTCTAATTATAATCTAAAAATACACTTTAATCAACCTACAAGGCATATGACATGTATAGACAATATAATAAGTAATTTGACAAATGCTAATAGTGAACTCTTACACCTAGGTCTATCTGACCATAACACTGCACAACTTATCACGATACCAGTAGAAGGATATAAAAGCAACATACATACATACCAATATATTTATAAAAGAGCTTATAATAAAGATAATATAAAAAAGTTTAAAAACTATTTAGCAAGCATTTCTTTTAACGAATGTTATAATTTACATGATTTTAATGACGCTTTTAATAATTTCTATGACATGTTTCTACTTTTATATAAACTTTGTTTTCCCGTGATACGTATAAAGGTTTCTAAGAAACATAAAACGCCAAACTGGATCACAAAGGGCTTAAAAATAAGCTGCAAAACTAAACGCAAATTGCAATTTAGTGCCTATAGGGATAAAAGCAAAAATACAAAATATGACTACAAAAAGTATAGCAGAATGTTACGAAAATGCTTCAGATATGCCCAAATAAACTCTCACACTAAATACGTAGCAACAGCCAAAAATAAGTGCAAAGCTTCCTGGAACATTGTACAAAATACCTCAAACAATAATGTTGAAAAAAAATATATAACAGAAATAATTAATTTAAATAATAATAAAGTAGACACGCCATCAGGGATTGCAAATACATTTAATGATTATTTTATAAAAACTACAAATGTTAATATTTCGAACTCGGATTCTAAGACAGCAAGCAATATTGTTGAAAATGCTACGAGCATTTTCTTAAGTCCATGTACGAGTGATGAAATTAAACAAATTATCGCTTCGCTGAAGAATACTAGCACAGTTGGCTATGATGAAGTCTCTACAAAAATAATAAAGGAATGCAAAAATGTAATAGCTCCAGTTTTGGCAGCACTTATAAATAAATCGTTTACTGATGGCGTTTTTCCTACTAAATTAAAAACGTCCATTATTAAGCCGCTGCATAAAAAGGGTGATCGTAGACAAATGAACAATTATAGACCAATTACCTTAGTCCCCATTATGTCTAAAATATTTGAAAAGGCTATGCACAAGAGATTAACTTCCTTTATAAACAAATTCAAGTTACTTAAAAACGAACAATACGGATTTCAGAAGAATAAATCGACACAACAAGCTTGCTTTAATATTACAAATCAAATTATTAATTGTGTGGATAATAAAGATCATTGTATAGCCATGTTTATAGATATGACTAAAGCATTTGACTTTGTTTCTCACAAAATATTACTAAATAAACTTAGCAAAATGGGTATTAGAGGACCGGCTCTTAAATGGATAAAATCATTTCTAGAGAATAGAATGCAATACACAGTCATAGAACATATCAACTCAAACAATGAATCAGTAAATAGTAAATCTAAAAGTCTATTAAATGAATTTGGAGTCCCACAAGGCTCAGTTTTAGGTCCATTATTATTCCTGCTTTATATTAATGACATTCCCATTAGGACTAATTATAAATTAACATTATTTGCTGACGACATAACATTGCTATTTACATTCAGTAACAAAACAGACGTGAACAAAATCGAAAATGACATTAATTTAGTACTTAATATAATAATTCATTGGCTTACATCAAATAACTTAAAAATTAATATCAACAAAACAAAATATATACAATTTACAAACTATAATAAAAAACCATTACAACTCAAACTGCAATACAAGAATGAAATTATAGAACGAGTAGATGAGACCATATTTTTAGGTATACAAATAGATAAATATTGCAACTGGCATGCACACATAAACAAAGTCTGCTCTAAGTTAAACAGATTTGTACATGTCTTGAGAACACTTGCGTGGACAGTAAATGCTAAAACTGCAATTATGGCCTATCACGGATACGTTTCATCTATCCTGCGCTATGGACTCGTAATTTGGGGAAATTCAACCCAAATAAATAAGGCATTTATAGTACAAAAAAAATGTCTCCGAGCCATAGCAAGGGTTCCACCATATGAATCATGTAGGCCTTTGTTCAAAAAATATAATATAATGACCTTACCAAGTATGTATATATTAGAAATATTTAAATTTGTGAGTAACAATAAACATGTCTTTACCCAATTAATAGATCAAGTACCCACAAAATTTTTTAGAAACTCGAATAGGTTAATTATAGACAAAAAACCAAAGACAAGTATGTTCTTAAATAATGCATATGCAATGTGTGTAAAGATTTATAATAAAGTACCTGCACACATAAAATCAATGACAACAACTCGTTCAATTAGGGAATTAAAAAAAATACTAATACAGAAGGCATATTATGACATCAAAGAATTTCTTAACAATAATAATTAATAAATAAAGTAGTAATAATGTGACTAATTAAATTTTATTTTGTGACATTTAAAGCCATACATAATTGAATTTCTTTGACATTATTTTGCATTGATATTTTGCTTATTGTATTTTGACATGTATTGACTATTGTAATTAATATTGCCTTGTGATGACTTATGAAACTGACATACCTACATAATATAAAATGATCTAAATAATTATTGTATAGTATAAATGTTTTTTTTTTTTTTTTCTCTAATGTGTAACTGCTAGTTGTGTAGTTTTAAGATTATAATAATATAGACAATTCGCAAAATTTAGTCATAAATAACTTTGACATTTAGATTATTTTGACATTTTTTCATTTTTAACTTAATTTTGACATCTGTAACGATAATAACAATTACCTAATGAGAAATTATAACTTTTTATACTAATAATTATTATGACTAATGAATGATGTAACTACTTATAAATTGCCTGCCATAAAAATGTGTCAATAACTTCACTTATATATTTTAATATTATTTGGACGTCGTCAACTACGACAAAGTATGCGATCTACTGAAATGTAACATCTCTTATAACCATATTTTATCCAAATAAACATCATTTCATTTCATTTCATTTCATTACACACGGGCGACACGGCGCGGCGCCGCTGACGCTGCGGCGCCGTGTGTAAGGGCCCGTAGAAATACAAGGATAAGGTAATGGAGCAACACCGCCGCGGTGATGGTGCTGCTGCCTCTGCGGCGCGTGTGTAAACACCCTTAGAGCGTTTACATTATGCGCTACGATTGCGCGTGTCGATGATAAAATACATAGATATGAAAAGGACAGGGACATGTTTTAGGTGGAAACTTGTATAAATACCTGCCATAAGCCATTGTCATTTTCTACGCGAAATCTACAATTTTGGGTATTGAAATAACGCTCTATGTCTAAGCCATAAGGTTACAGATTTATTGTTTCGCATAATAGCTAAACGCTCTTACTTAGGCATAATTTATGAATTACTGACCTCAGCAATAAAGTTACTGGGCTTAGTTAATGGCGGCGACGACCTTGTGGCACCTCTGAGAATTTTATAATGACCCTGCTACATGATCCGGCATGTCGCGGTTGATGTTTCCGTTAAGAACTTCAAAAAATAGAGAGCGCTAAAAATGTAAGTTTTTTTGCGCTCTGTTTTAGTATACAATAGAATTGAAAATCGAAGGTAGTCGAGTCAGCTAATGGTTGTCATTTTTCAGCCTAGCACACTTTAAGCGTCTCCCAGACAGACGCGGCCTGCGGTGACGGTGGCGGTCGCGGTGGCGGTCAGTTAGATGACTTGGCCGCGTGTCCGCGTGTGTCTGTGTCGTTCCTAGAACTCTCAAGTCATCCAACTGACCGCCACCGCCACCGCAGGCCGCGTCTGTCTGGGAGACGCTTTAAGGAGTTAGGATTTTAGGAATTAGGAGCTAGAGAGGTTACCATGACAAGGTAGAGTCTACTCTACCATAGAAAAGAACCCTTTTATTGTCATCATGTTGTGTCAAAATGTCAATAAAGTGTGCCTCTAAAATTTACAAGTGCTTCTTTAGCAAACCTGCAGATTCAATTTAAGTGCTCTAAGTTTTTTTCTGCCCGACAGATTGTGAATGAAACGACGCGTGTTGGTAGAGTTTGGCCGGATCGTGTAGCCCGGGTATAAACCACCTTCGTGTATTATTCAAATTACGCATAATAGTGAAGTTATAAGCGAAACTTGAGTATTCGCCCGTCGCGCGTCGATTATATTACGTGGAACACACAAAACTTACAATATATTAATATTTAAAACAAGTTATTCGCGGTGTTTGTCTGTCATGTGACTGTTATATTAAATATGACTAGATGACGCCCGCAACGCCGTTGCGCCAAAATTCGTTTATCGCGCGGGAACCGTACATTTTTCCCTTATTTCCTAAAATAATACATTTTACCTAAAACAACCCTTTTTACTTATAATAATATAATTATTTTTGGTGGCGATATCAAGCGTTTGAAATATATGAATATAATGAGGGTAACACACACATGACAAGAAAAGGTCTGTGTTTAAATTTAGTTGAACGTGGGTAAGAGTTTAATTTTCATTACAAAACTGAATAACTTTGTTTGATCTCGTTATGGAAAAGCTGTAATAGTATTTAAGGGAACTGTAAAGGAGCAGTAATGAAGAGAAATGAAAAGAAATTACTGTTGGCAGATGATCTACTGCTTATTAGTTCTTACATAACGTCTACAGGGTGTATGAAAAAATTGTGATAATACTTAGGAGTTAGGGCGCGTGTGTGTCCTTCTGCTCAGAGCTATTTCTTTAACAATGTTTCACAACTCTATACAGTTAAAGTTATTTTCTCTATGTTACGACCTTTATAAATGAACTACGGTAATAATGTCCAAATATCCTTAGGAAATTTTACCACATCTTATTTACTCCGATAAAGAAAGAAAGAAGAAATTGTAAATAATAAGTATGTTTTCGCAGTCGCTAGGGGTTGGACAGGGAGGCTAGTCGTTAGGGAGGTATAATTGGGCGGCTTTTATTAAGGGCTTCGTCCTAACAAGATGTCTAATTGACTACGAAATGGGAATTATTATTTAGTCGTTATTACTTATGCTGATGTCGAAGTGAGTCCAACCGCCGCATTCAGAGACTCAATTGTGACTTTATTTTAAGGCAAATTGGACAAAAAACGTATTTGTTTGTTTCAAAATTAACATTAAATTAATGTTAAGTAATCATTAAATGTTACTGAATGCGGCCGTAAGGTTAGGATTTTGATTCTTTCTGACGAAATGCGTTTTTATTGGTCAAAATTCTAAAAATCTGTTGGCTGATGTACAATGTAATATTGTTTTTTGATTGGTGGCTCTTTGATTTGAACTAGATTGAAGCTGTAATAATGTTTGATTAAACCAGCAGAAGTGGTCGTGCGCCCGTGCTGATTCGGTTGTGTTAAAACGTTTGATACCAAACTGTGCAGTTTCATCTTCGCCTGTAGCGTTAACAAAACTATCGGCTCGTTATATTTACAGCCAAAACCTCGAACTGCCCTGAAGTTGGTCGTCGTATAGATGCACTCGTGTGAAGTTTGTGGAAGTGGGTCAGACGAAACTGGTGTAATTTGTACAAATATAACTTAATGGCCCCGCTCATGGCCTGAAGAGATCGTTAGATGTGAGTTATGAATCGAAGCACCGCTTTTATTTGGACAAAAATGTGGAAAATAAAATGCGGGGCATATTGATAAAAAGGTTGACGATTCCTGATTTATTCTTTAAAGAATAAAAGTAATTACTGTCACGTTACTTCTGTCTGTAGTTTTGCTATTGTGATTTATGCTGCTACTATTACAATTATTTACAGGTAAAGTAGAACAGTTATGTACAGGCAAAAATTGCTGTGGCAGAATAGTGTGTCATTGGTAATTTAAAATACATTGCAGGCGGAATCATGCGGAATTTACGCCGCGTAACTTCGGTCTAGTAACTAGTGTGTTTAGACCAGGGATGTTGCGAATATTCGCATCCGCATCCGCAAATGCGGAGCATCCGCATAGATTTGGACATCTGCACCTGCATCCGCATCCGCAATAAATCAATGCGGATTTTTATGCGGATGCGAATGTCATACTCGATACTTTAGACACTAAAATGACAAATCAAGCAGTACAATAAACGATAAAACATAAAAATCAACCTAAAATAGCTAAATAACCCAGTGCCCTAGGATGTAGAGCTATAACGTTGAATATTCGGATGTGTGTTCCGTTTAATTCTCTTCTTCATCTTTACTTATTAATAATTATTATATCTGTCGCAGTCATCTAGTCAATCTGCGGTTCGATTGAATGACTAGCGCATTCATTGAATGACTCCATTTAATTGAATGACTCGGCCGAACATTGATTGAACAATCGTCACTCAACGTTCAACTAGTTAGTGATTTTTAACATAGCCCTTTGAAGAGAGCGAATATGAAATTAGTCAGGTAATTGAATGTATTTATTTTTAACGGAATAGGAAATGTATAAGAACAGTATATAATTCTTAGGTAATTAATAGCAATGTATTTATTACTTCGTCTGTCCAATACGATTGGATTTGGTTAGGTTAGATGGCAAGGCGGGAGCGTAGCACAGCGAAGCTCCCGCCTTAGCCATCGTGGTTATTTTTTTGTAAACCACCCAGAAGTAGCCGTCGCCTCATAATTGAAGTCAGTTTCTAGATTAACCTATTAGTACGCCACCAACAAATACTTTAAAAAAATCATAGCATTCCACTTAACGACTTCACTATGATGACGTTTAGTCAAGACGTTAAACGTTACGGTCAGCGTCTTGACTAGTTGTCCTTCAGTAATTCAATAGAACATAAAATTCATATTCAATCGAATCACAGATTGAACCAGATGACTGCGACATATCCACCGCACATGAAGACCATCCGTCTTTTTAATTGATAAATAGAGGCTCCACCATTGTCTTTCGTCCATTCCTATGGGATTATCAATCATCCTTAATTGGTACAGCCTGTAGTTTATTATTTATAATTGCTACTGGTTGAAGTCCCCAATATGGGTGGATAGTAGTTTTATGGGATGGAATAATCTCTTAATTATTTTTGTAACAATAATTGATTCATAATGTTTTCGGAAAGATAGTATGTGTATTGTGTATTAATGTTAGTTTAAAAAACATTAAGGGCCTGTTTCACCACTTCCTGATTAAGTGCCGAATAATCTATCCACAACTTTTTTGACAGATTCTCCATACTCGATCTGTCAAGTTAATTGGTGGATAGCCTATTCGGCACTTATCAGGAAGTGGTGAAACAGGCCCTTACTGTTGTAAACGAATCATTAGTTTAGGCACCATGCGAGTCATAAACATATTGTGTCTTTTTTCTTTTGCCAATGAACCTCATGGTTCTAATATTCCGGTTATAAAAAAGGTTTTTCTTAAACGAAGCTATCGTTTACGTTATTTTTCCAGCGCGTTGTCTTTCCGAATTTCGTCAAGTTGCTGAGTTGTTAAATGCTAATGGCATGTAAAAAGTCGGTCATGCGCCTCACCGTCCCTTCAGCCGTCTTATCCGGGATCCACCCTTGTGATAAAGGTAGAGATAGCATTGGACTTAAATTTTTTTGTAAAAGATTTTTTTTATAAAACCCATAGGTTTGATTAGTTTGTAAAAACTTTAATCAAAATAACGAGGCATAGAATTTCATTTAAAGGACATAAGTTGCGGGGCTCTAGACGATCAATTTTATTGTGCAATATCACGCTTTAATTTTATGGAACAGTTAGTTTATTTGATAATTAGATAGAAAGGCGGGCGCGTTCAATATTAACCCTAGACGGTCGATAATATTGCGCAATAAAATTGATCGTCTAGAGGCCCGCTTAAGCCTCGATTCGCCGTTTGAACTTTAGCTATGCAATTTTCTTATGTTTTATCAGACATTTTACTGTCTTCTTCTTATATTTTTTATAAAAGAAATAACAAAAAGAACTCAGCTTGTCAAAAATATGACATCTTCAGTCTTCACCCAGCCTCATTTCAGTAAACGGAAGTCACTCGCAGCACCACAGTTCCGAGTAACCGTACTATAAATACTCCACTTGCCCTGCGCCAGTCAGTCAGTAGCCAATGCCACCCACATTGTACAGAAAACCTTTGTCTTGGCCCTTGGGTGCTAATGCAGGTGAGGCTGCAAT
Source organism: Plebejus argus (assembly GCA_905404155.3). Classification (NCBI taxonomy): domain Eukaryota; kingdom Metazoa; phylum Arthropoda; class Insecta; order Lepidoptera; family Lycaenidae; genus Plebejus; species Plebejus argus. The sequence continues at coordinate 4,799,322 of FR989946.1, read as the reverse complement.
CGAATGACCACCCTGTGCAGTTATATCAGAGTTTATTTTTGCCTGCTGGATGCGGTAAGATGCAGAATCGATATCGTTTTTATCTCGAGCCTCTATTACGACTCGGTATGAGTTTGTCGCGCGTTATCAGGGAACTGGGAAGTCACAATTTCGAAGAAAGATACCCGAATTGACGTCACTTTTGGGTATCCCTCTAGGGTGCGATTCGTGATTTTGGCATTTTGACAGAAATGGATTGTATGGGTTCTTTTCCCTCAGTTGAGCTTTGAGCTCGGTCCATATTGTTATGGAAATAGGTCAAAATCTTATAGGTTACATACAGAAGAAAAATCAGCGGCTGCTAATAAAATACTCTTTCAAACAAGGCATTAGTAGCACGTTGGTTTTTCCCTTAAAATATAAGGAATGATAGTAACACTATTGTATAGTGCTTAACTATAAATTCTGGAATATTTTTCATTGAGTAAGTATTGAAAATCTTTAATTTGCCCTGCTTCTGCTCAAACTACCAAGCTCTTACTCTAATTGTACTAATAAATAATACATTTTAAACCTTGGATTTTAGTTTTAAGTTTTAACATGTAAATGGAGAATACAGCGTCAAAGTTCTTAATGTGGGTTAAAAGTTGATCTATAATATTAGTTTAAAGTTTAGGGCAACAGAAACGTGAAACAATTTCGAAATGAAAGTTTTTAATGGCTTTTGACTTATATTAATTTATGACCCTACATTTGTGTGGAAGATTAAAAGATAGTTTGAACAAGGCTTAAATGTATCGATGAATCTGTATTAGAATCTCTCTATTTTCACAGATAGCCAAAAGTGGTTAATATTGGACGTCTTCATTGTCACAACATCCGAAATCCTTGAAGGTTTTTATTTCATCTTTAATGATAATAATAATAATCATAATAATAACGTTTATTCAACAATAAGACACCACATTACACTACAATAATAAATTACACGTTACAATACAATATCTGAAGAAATTTAAAACATCACACACGCAAAAGACACAACATTATAAAAAGAAAATCAAAAAGAAGGATTCATGAATGAATTCCTTACCTCCTGTGGTTTTTTGTCCTAATATTAAACATATTCATCATCTTCTAAAATTAAATATGATGTCTAGAATACTAGCAACGTATAAAGGACTCGTAAGTCTAGACTTTAGTCTTTAGTGTAGGTATATTTGGAGCTAGGTCTTGACGACAGCTAATACTAGGTCATGACACACCTGGAAGCCAATACAAAGATGAGTCAAAGCTCAAATCTAGACGGGCCCGTTGGCAAGGTACCATCGTATGTAGGCCAGTGTTGAAATAAACATTTACTACTACCCACAAAGAGGCTAGTCATAAAATTTTCATAATAATATGAAGTTTTGTGACTCCACTGGGTACTGGATACTGGGTATTAACAAAGGTAAAATTTGGGTACTAAGTTGGTTCGTTTTCCATACAAAAAACAATCGACATTGATTAGCTAATTTCAATATACTATTAAGGCTGTCACAGACTTAGCTATAATATATATTAATATACCGTACTAAACACACTGAGACGAGAAATATATATTATAGCCGAGTGTGTGGTCACGCGAAAATTGTATAGAAAATATATATTAATATGCCTAGCTATAAATATATTAATATATATTATAGCTAAGTCTGTGACGGCCTTTACTACATAAAATATGCACATCTATTTATTTTGCAATAAAAGTGACATATTTTGTCAACTATGTAGAGCCAGGAAACTTTGTTAGCTCGGCCTCAACAGACTAATGAGACGAGAAGGAAAACTTTCCGCGAAGCCACTTCGCCTGTCCTTAATTACTTTAATTTGAAGAACAAAACTTCTAGCGATGTTCTTGAATTTTCTAGGAACTGGATGAGGGTTTCAAGAAACATTTGTACGTTTGTACTTTGTACATTTACAATGTACATTTACATTTGTTATACTATTGTGATTGTTGTGAATTTACATTTACAACACGCACAAATTAATTTGGCACTAACTTCCGTAGGGTTTCGTTAGACAGAGGTGACTAGTTAAATTCTGCATGTTAGTTAATCAGTTTTCTGACTATAGCACCAAGCCACCAACTCTACCTTACCTTGAACAAAACGACAATACGAGTGGAAGTTCTAGCTCACTCTACTGAGTTGCTTCGACATAACGCTTCTTGACCAATAATTTTTCTCTTCTTTCTATTTACGTTTCACGCTTGTCCATTTCGTCTATAAAAGTTTTATCAACGGATTTAAACCAGCTGTTGTTTTGTGTACGGACCGACAAACATCACGGGACACTTTTATAGCTAATATTGTCGTTTTACGGCGCGCTTGTTTTCCTCTGTAGTTCACAAAAATACTGTAAAAAATTTACAACGTTATAAAACGGTTACAGAGAAAAACTCAATCGCTGTGTACACACAACGGTAAATAAAATTTCTGAAAAACAAAGCGCAAATATGAGTTTTTTATGCACATTGTGGGCGTTTAGTTAGACACTAGTCACTACATACATAAATCTATACTAATTATAAAGAGAAATAATTTGTTTGTTTAGAAAAATACTTAGCCGCGCCGGTAAGACATAGAATAGACCACGAGGAAGCAGTAAGGACATAGGATAATTTTTATCGCGGGAAATTATCGCGTACATATTATGTAGTTTGAAGCAACTACAAAGAATAAAGTAACTAAATCGCAGTAACCGTTTGAAAGTCACGCACCCTTTACTACAAAGATGGTCACTCATTACGTCTTATACTGAATTACTTACGTCTTACACAGCATTACTTATACTGAATTTTAAGTCTAAAATGACTTCTGTAACTTGTAAAAGTAGATAAATAATATAATTAATGTTATCTTCTCATTGGTTACAGATAATCGCGATGTGTTTATGAGGTCTACACCTGTGTGAGACAGCGCGACGCGGCGAGGATGTGGGCGCGGTACGTGTGCGCGGCGCTGTTGCTGCCGTTGGCGCTGAGCAGGCACGACGACGACTTCGCCTTCGACAACAACGAGGAGTTCCAGGTGACCACCATCTTCAAGAATTGGGCATTGCAAACTTTAGTTGATCTGGTTTTTACCATCAGAGAAATTGATTCATAAATTCAGATTGCTGGGACCTACGAACTTTGCGTTACGTCAAGTCTATGCAGTTAGTCATGATCTGTCCGTTAAGCACTGTATAACTGGACCGAAATACGAAGGTCTGTCACCTAAGAGTCAATTTCTCTTCTAACGTCACGCTAGTTATCAAAATCTCTGTTGAATAGATTAATATTGAAAGGATGTCAAAAACTCTCAGAAACCATGCATTTCATTTACTTACCTACTTATGCTTAACCCCCAAATACTCTTCCAGGTGGAGCTGACAGCGAACCACTCTGAGATCGCGAAGAACGGCCTAACCCGGCTCTGGGGGGTTCCCGACACGTCGGCCTACGTCGGACACCTGTTCCGAATGGAGATACCCAAGGAGGCATTCTCCGGAGACGTTATAGCTTATAAGGTTTGTACGTCCTTATCTGTAGAATGGTAGAAAGGGTGGCAAGTGGAAACTATTGGATTCGGAAACAATTGTGTGCATTATAAGTGCATATTAATATGTGCAATATAATATTAATATCAGCTATCAAACGCCTGTTGCATTACTGTCGCATCGGGCATCAAGGAGTCAAAGTTTTATCTTCAGATTTAAAACAAAACTATGTAGAAATATAAATATTGTAACATAATATTCCAAGAAGTACTTTCGACCGAATAACATATTAAAGGAGCCGCTCAGCTCCTGTATAATGTATGCATGTATGTAAATCGAAATCCGGTCCGCAAGCTTGCCCTGTTGAATTCAAGGAAAAATAACGTGTCTAGTTCAGGCAAATTTTATTTTACGAAGACATTATTCTATGATATTGACATCATACTTCAAACAGTAATAGTTTAGATTAAGAATACGAACTAATGAGTTCTTATTACAACATGCCCCCATAATCTAAATATATTACTTAAAAAATAAATAAATAAAAGTTTAAATTGACAACCCTAAGAAAAAATAAAAATAAAAAATCTATTATGATTCTAGGTTATCAACCCTAAACTTTTAACACATCTGACATGTGATGTACGTCTCAAAGCTTTTGTTAAGACATCTGCCAAAAGATTCTCTGACGGAATAAAATTTAAAGAAATTACATTTTCGGAAACTTTCTCTCTTATGAAATGAAATTTCGTATCAATGTGCTTACTCCGTCCGTGGTGGATTGGATTTTGTGCTAATTTTTGCGCACTCTGACTGTCGCCAAAAAGGGAAACAGTATCTATCCTTCCACTTACCTCATAAACAAAGCGTCTAAGAAACACGGCTTCTTTAGCTGCAGAGCATAGAGCCATGTATTCCGCTTCTGTAGAGGACAGGGCAACCGTGGGTTGCTTCTTTGCCTCCCAGGACACAGGACCACCACCTAATATAAATACACATCCTGTGTAAGAACGACGATCGTAAGGATCATTCGCCCAGTCTGCATCTACAAAACCAGTCAAATACTTACCAGTTTTTCTGTAGGTAATACCGTAGTCTATTGTACCTTTCAAATACTTTAAAACTCTTTTACCGGCTTCCCAATGTGACTTTCCTGGATTCGAATTAAATTGGCTGAGATAACTCATAGAATACGCTATGTCTGGTCGTGTATTTATAGCAATGTACATTAAAGAACCTATTAATGCTTGATACGACCGACAATCTTCAAATGGTTCCGTGTCGTTGAAACTCAACTTTTCTACAGCTAAAGGAGTACAAGCGACTTTAGCTGAACACAAGTTATACTTTTCTAGCAACGAATTAATCATTGTCTTTTGATTAACACGAATAACACCATCTTTCTTAGATATATTTAAGCCGAGGTAAAAATTTAATTCACCTAGACCTTTAAGAGAAAAATATTTATCCAAGTCCGATTTGACAAGGTCAAAATGACTCTTGTCTTTGTACAAAACTATAATGTCATCAACGTATACGGCCAATATGACAACCTCATTACCAAACTTTTTCGTGAACACACACGGCTCCGAAGGAGTTTGTATGAAGTCCAAAGAAACTAAAGTATTCTTTAACTTTTTGTTCCAAGCCCTTGGTGCTTGTTTCAGACCATAAAGTGACTTCTGTAAAAGACATACTTTATTATTTTCTCCTTCTTTAATGAAACCTTGAGGTTGTTCCATATAAACCTCCTCTTCAAGTTCTCCGTAAAGAAATGCAGTATCCACATCGAGATGTTGCATACTCAGGTCCATCTCCGCCGCCAAAGCCAAAAGGGTACGAAAGGAAGAATTCCGTACAACCGGGGCAAACGTTTCGTTGTAATCAATACCCGCTTGTTGTGCGTAACCTTTTGCGACAAGACGAGCCTTGTATTTCTTTACGTTGCCATAAGCATCCTTTTTGAGTTTAAATACCCATTTACATGGAACTATTTTCTTTTCGGGTCTATCAACCAAAGTCCATGTTTGATGTAATTGTAGTGATTGAAATTCATCCTCCATAGCAGAACGCCATTTGCTACTATCTACAGAATCAATAGCTTCTTGATAGCTCTTAGGTTCTTCCGATATACTATCAACCGAGTTAGCTAACCAAGTCATAAAGTCAAAACCAAAAAACTTAGGTTTCTTACGTACACGTTCCGGGTAACGCCTCTCTATCTGTATTGGCCCGTTCTCAGGAACATCAGCTTCTAATTCAGATGCATCTGGTTCACTAGGGACAAGTACATCCTCGTGAATGGTAGCAGGAACATTAGGAGCATCAACATCAGTTGCTTCTGGTTCAGCTACAACAGATTCACTACACACAGGTACATGGTTATGATCAATAGCAGTAGAAGTTTCGAGTTCTATATTGGGTACATTCACTCCTTGAAAACTATTGTCAGAACCTTTCTCAGGCGAAAAATCTGCAGATTTATTAGTCTTCAACCCAGTGAAGCAATCTTCAAAAAATACTACGTCTCTAGATTTAACAAGTCTTCTAGGATTCGCAGCATCGCGCAGAAAATATGAATGGGGATCATTTGAATATCCTACAAAAATATGTTCACTTGCTTTACTATCTAACTTATTTCTATGACAGGATGGAATATTTACAAGTGCTCTACAACCAAAAACCTTCAAATGACTTAAGTTAGGCTTCATATTAAACCACCTTTCGTAAGGTGTGCTACAACTTAAAGCTCTGTGAGGGTTTCTATTTTTAAGATAGACAGCAACACAAAACGCGTCTTCCCAATAAGCTTTAGAAAGTGAACTCTCAGCCAACATAGAACGTGCCTTTTCTACAATAGACCTATTAGTACGTTCGGCTACGCCGTTTTGTCGAGGACTGTATGGCACAGTTGACTGATGAATTATACCCTTTGTCGCTAAATGTTCCAGAAAGCCTTTATTTACATATTCTGTCCCATTATCGGTTCTTAAGACTTTAATTTGAGCACCTGTCTGCCTTTCAACTAGCGATTGAAACGCGCAGAATTTATCCTTAACTTCTGTCTTCGAAGAGATAAAGTAAGCAAAGATCATACGAGAATAATCATCAATAAATAATAATACATATTTATTACCTTGAAATGATGTTGCACTCATGGGTCCACAAATGTCCGAGTGAACTAACTCCAAAATCTTTGTACCCTTTTCGTAAGGAACTTGCTTAAAAGGTTTACGGGCTTGCTTACCTTCCACACAGGCAATACAGCTTGTCTTATCGACAACAGTATAGTCGATACCGACGTCGCTATTCTTCAACTGGTTCATACCTATACGGCACAAATGACCTAGCCTTCTATGCCATAAAAGAAATTTAGAAGTCGAGTCAGAGTGCACATCATAAGCATCAACATGGGGTTTATTGACAGTACAGTCTAATTTGTACAAACCACCACAAACTGAACCATGTAAAAGAGATTTACCTGTGTAAGAGAAAGTCTTAGCATTAAAAAAGTTACACCCATTGTTATCAAACAAAACAGTAAAACCTTTATCTACTATCTTTTTAACAGAAAGCAAGTTGACACTTAACTTAGGTATATAGGTGACATCATTTATACTATTTACAATATTGGATTTAGTATTAATATTTACATTACCAATAGCCTGACATTGAATCTCATCACCATTAGCAACAGTAACCTTTCCGAAATTCACGTTTTTTACGTCAGATAGCCAGTCCAACCTCGAAGTTAAATGTGTTGACGCACCCGAGTCAATAAACCAAACATCTTGCTTGTTTTCAGAGACAGCCAGCGCCGTAAGAGCAGTATTTTCTTTAGCTCTTTCTTTTCTGTTACGAAGTGGACACTCCGGTCTCTTATGTCCAGGCTCTTTGCAGTCATAACACACTACAGGCTTCTTTTTCGTAATCGCCTTTCGAAACTTAGCTTTTAAAGCGTCTTCTGGCTCTTCATTACGTGACATTTCATTCAAAAGCTTAGTTTTTACCAAGTCTGTGGTTATATCAATATTGCTATTTTCTAGACCCATAATCATTGGATCATACTTTGCTGTGAGTCCACCTAATAATATTGCTGCCACTGAGGCATCATCTATCTTTTTACCAATATCATCAAGATCTTGAACGGTACTCAATACAGCATTAATGTATGTTTCCATATTATCGTAGTCAGAGAGACTCATTCGATATAGTCTTCGTTCTAGCGCAAGTCTACGTCCCATTCCGCGGTCTTCGTAGGCATTCTTAAGAGAATCCCAAGCCTCTTTTGCACTTTGCGAACTACGGACATGCGTAATGGCCGGACTATCTAAACTAAGGCAAATTTTTGCCAACGCCTTCTGATCATTGCGTTTCTTAGTTATTTCGGGAGTTGCATCACCTTCCGGATAACCATTTATTGTCTCCCAGAGGTCCTCGTGGATTAGGTAGTTCCTCATTTTAAACTTCCATGCCGTGTAATCCTCGCGGCCACACAATTGAATGCATATAGGTAAAGTCATACCTGAGGATTTTCTATTAGTACCAAAATCTCCACTAGATCTTGCCATTATTATGTAGACTTCGACACTTTTCCTATTTCCTATCTATTAATTTATTCAGAGCTTCGTGCTGATAACGTGTTGAATTCAAGGAAAAATAACGTGTCGAGTTTAGGCAAATTTTATTTTACGAAGACATTATTCTATGATATTGACATCATACTTCAAACAGTAATAGTTTAGATTAAGAATACGAACTAATGAGTTCTTATTACAACATGCCCTCACACCTTGGAGTTTATATCCTTATGTCGTTGGAATAAAGGTCATTTCAGAGGTAAAATATTCCTGAACGGATTGTTCTTCGCCACGTTAACGTTACCCGAAGAAATAGAAATGCTTACACCTGTGAATCCAGTTAGGAGTGTAGTCGACTTTGCCAAAATCTACTTTTTGCTTTCGACTAGAGCAGGTGTGAATTCAAATTGTATAATTTGTATAGGCCGCACAAAATTTTTATATTGTTAGGTGAAAATAGGAGGGGAAATCATGCTTGGTAGATATTACTGTATATACGTATGCGCCGATGGCCCCTCAAGTTTCACCAATCAAAAATTTGTGCGCGGACAATAATATTATTATAGACTACAACATAAGAAACTCGAGCACTGACATACGACCGATCGACGACTCCGACCGACACCGATACCGAAGAAGATGACGATCTATTGTGATTATACGGATTACAGGGTGTAACCAAACTAAATACTTAAGCTAACTTGCGGTTAGCATTTATTCATATTTAGTATTTACTCTAAATACTTAGATGAAAAAATGTTTTATACATTTTAAGCATTTTAGTTTTTACGTGGTTTGTACCCATTTTGTCTATTTTTCTGACTGATGAGGACTATTTCCGTTCCAGGTACGAACGGAAGACGGGCGGCCTATGCCGTCGTGGTTGGCGGTGGACACTAAGCACGGGCTGGTCACCGGTATACCGCTGCGGCGGGACATCGGTTCACATACCTTCACGGTGGTGGCACATGCGAGGACGCACGGCCTCACCGCCACAGACTCGTTCACTATCGAGGTGGGTTTGATTTTTTTTTTAAGATGAAGTGGTAGGGTGCGCATCGCGTTTCTGAGGGGGTGAGGTATGAAGCGTGGCGGGAGCATGCGCGGGGCAACCATCTTCCGCCCCGCGCACGCCTGCTAGTAGGTGCGTAGCGTAGACAGTGCGTGCGGCAGCGGCGACCGGGCATGCGAGTTCAATATTTTACCCTCTTATTATCTTCTTTTAGACAAATTTTTTCCTTAGTAGGCATAAATGAGAATAAGGGTCGCCGCACACTTGACCGGGTATAGTTATAATAATTGGTATTATATTGTTTTTGAAAATTTTTTTTCTTAGTTGGTATTGTATGAATAGAAATAAGGGTCACCGTACACTTGACCGGGTATCGGTATCGGTATTATCTTGTTTGAAACACTTTTTAACCTCAGTAGGTATGCCGTATGAATGAGTAAAAATGAGAATAAGGTTTACCGTACACTTGATGTACACACTTATCGGTTGATTGTACAAGAGAATACCGATACTTACCTCATTAGTTACCGATTCCAAATTGTCTCGAATGCTTCCGTACGCTCACAGATGCTCTTTAGTGCTGGGCCCAGACCCGTAGCTGTAGCCCATACCTATCCCTAATTCCCGACTCAAAGTCTATGCTAGTATGTATAGGCCGCGCATTGAACGTGAGTAAACTAATCCCTGGCTAACTTCAGGCAGATTCTTTTTACAAACAAACAAACATAAATAAATGAATGAATGATATTCAAAGTACAAGCCTACTTGACATACGTTATGAGATAATATGTCATATTTATTAGGTTATTATGTCAGAGTATACAATAGTCAATTTATTTATAAAAATATATTTATTAATTTTTAGGGTTCCGTAGCCAAAATGGCAAAAAGGAACCCTTATAGATTCGTCATGTCTGTCTGTCTGTCCGTCCGTCTGTCCGTCCGTCCGTATGTCACAGCCACTTTTCTCCAAAACTATTAGAGCTATACTATTGAAACTTGGTAAGTAGATGTAGTCTGTGAACCGCATTAAGATTTTGATGCAAAAATGGAAAAAATATTAAAAATTTTAGGGGTCCCCATAGGTACAACTGAAAATTTAAAGCAATAGATTTGGATTTAAATTTCTCCAAATGTGAACTTTTTTTTAACGGCCCAATCGCACAGCCGCATGACGTAATAATGTCTAAATTTAACAATTTGGCCCCTAGTATCAAAATTCTCAGTAAAGAATCCCTCCGCCTTCTAGGTGCCCCTATATTCAACGACGGTTTTGAGCCTTACGTTTCGGAACAAAAACAAAAATTCGTAGTATCTTCTGGCAAACTCGTCGCAATAAAATCCCATATGGCTTACCAAATAATTCGTTTTTGTTTGTTTGTGCCCCAATTCACATATGTCCTGAGGTGCTGCCCTCTATGGGAGTACCCCAACCTTCTTTCCCATTTAGACACTATTTTAAAAGACACAATAATGAATATTTTCAACTGCCAAATCTCTGACACCTCTTGGGCCCAAGCTACTCTCCCCATTCGTTTCGGTGGCTTGGGTCTTAGAAGCGTGTCCAGTGTGTCCCTTCCTGCCTTCCTTTCTTCAGCTCACAGCATTCATCCTCTTTTCATCAAAATCATCACCAATTCTTCTGGAAACGTAGGCATTGAGTCACTAGCTAAGGCGATCAACGCTTGGAAACGTGTTTGTCCTAGTGACGTTTCAGTTAACCCCAATATCCAAAAGAATTGGGATGAACCACTAATCAATTTGGCACAATCAGAAATTCTAAATTCCTCGTCCACCACAGATCCGCCGTCTTCTAGCGTCCGCCGAGCCGGAATCAGGCTACTGGCTCCAGGCTAACCCATCATCCAATACCGGAACACTTTTAGATAACCACACATTCAATCTTTCACTCAGTTTGCGACTAGGTGCCAATATCACCGAACCCCACCACTGCCCCTGCGGCGCCGCAGTAGACCGCCAGGGTCACCACGGTCTATCTTGTCGACGCAGCGCCGGCCGCCAGTCCCGCCATGCCTCCTTGAACGACGTTATCCGCAGGGCCCTTGTCTCCGTCAACGTGCCGGCTACTCACCCGGCGTTCAATATTGTTATTGATACTGGACAATACCCTTATTCTCATTTCTACTCATTCATACCTACTAAGGAAACAATTGTGTCAAAAAAATATTATAAGTATCGATACCCAGTCACGTGTACGGTGACCCTTATTTCTACTCATTCATACCTACTGAGGAAAAAAAATTTAAAACAAGATAATACCGATACCGATACCAGATCAAGTGTGCGGTGACGCTTATTCTTATTTCTACTAATTCATGCCTACAGAGGAAAAGAATAGTCAAAACAAGATACCCAATACCCATATCGGTACCCGGTCAAATATGCGGTGACCCTTATTCTAATGCCTACTGAGGAAAAAAATAACGTCAAAAAAAAGATAATACCGATACTCAGTCAAGTGTACGGTAACCCTTATTTCTTTTTTTCCCTTAACTCTTCTTTTTTTTTTAAATTATTCTTTTCCGCAAAAGGGATATTTTTTTCCTCTGCAGTTTTTATTTCCCATTTTCACATCAAATTCTCGTAAAGAGCGGGCCGACGAGTAGTACGTGTCTGCTTGCGACGAGGCTCCGCGGCCGACTGAATCGCCACCCCGCATCCCCGCCGCCCTCATACAGTGCGAGCGTTATAGGTTATTATTTTATTTTGAATGACTAACTATCATTTTAGTGAAAACCATAAATACTACCTTATGGGATTTGATGAAAGGTTTATGAAAACATAAATTTTTTACTAGAATTCTATCTAAATTCGCCGTAAAATCGAAAAATTGCAATAAAATGGCAATTTATGATGATTTTCACGATTTTTTTCTATCGAGGCAAATTACTTTAATCGTGTTTCGAAGAATATAACGTTATTAGGCATATCTTCACCCTTACGCCGGTATGAATAACATTGTATGAATTTTAGCGGTTGATATCTAAAAACAGGTTCAAAGATACCCTAGATCGCGATATTATACGCTTCTGGCCCTACCACTTCATCTTAAATGGAAACTGCCACAGACTCGTTCACTGTCGAGATGGCTTTTTTTTCTGAAAAGAAAGGGGTGTTTTGCCAGTCGAGTTGATGAATAAAGTCCATCCTGTAAAGAAAAAGTTGGCTAAGTTTAGTAGCAGTAACTGATAAGTAAATAAGTGGCAGTTGGGGCCACAAATTATGATTTCAGAATGTAAATAGATTAGTGCTTATGATACTTAAAATATAAAACAGTGACGGTGCTTGTCGCATTTCACCTTTCTATCGTATATCCTGTAATATGTCGTTTCATCAAAAGTCTAAACTCAAAGCGTTATAATAATATGGTGCATACTTCTTATTTAGATTACATAAAAAACGTCGAAGGGGTGCCACTTTGGCGTTGACGCAACACAAAAATGTTGCTTTGATCTCGATATAAATCACTAAACAAGCTACATTATCAATTTCAGGTGAAGAAGTCAGAAGACAAGCCGCAGTCAAAATACGGTTCCTGTCATCGCGAGAATTGTCTAGTTCTGGCCATTCTCATAGATGCCGCCTTCCACCGCATCACTCCACGGCAGAGGATACGGGCGCTCATGGAGCTCGCCAACTTCATGGCGCTGGATGGGGTAAGTTAAATTAGAAGGTCTAGTGCGTAAAGTACGATTTGCTTGCGGATCGCTGCGATGTGCAGCTAACTGCAAGGCGCCTAGTGCTGGCCATCCTCATAGATGCCGCCTTCCACCGCATCAGCCCACGGCAAAGGATACGAGCGCTTATTGAGCTAGCCAACTTCATGGCGTTGGACGGGGTAGGTTAAATTGGAATCTTAATGTTTAGTGCGTAAAGTACAAAGCTTATAGCGCTGATGCGGGGCTAACTTTAAAGCGTCTAGTTTGATGTAAGCAGATGAACTCATTTCGGACTCTATTTATAGTAACAATAATCAAAACCCTTTCAACGACAATGACAGTCGATATTCACGAAGCTCGCCAATTTCATGGCTTTGGATGAGATTTGCCTAGGATTCAGTAAATTTCGAATCTTAAAATTCAAAACATGAAGTATGATCAGACAAAATAGGCACATGGCGGATCAATATTATTGGATCGGGCTATGTTAAATCAATGTTATTCATGTCGTGTCAATGGTCTATCGGCACAGAATATATTATTAGTAGTAGAGTCTGGCTAACGAAAGATGCAGAGACTGGAAAAAGGCGGCAAATTCAAATACGTCGTTTTTTTGAATTTGCCGCCTTTTTCCAGTCTCATCTTTCGTTAGCCAGACTCTACCAACTATCGGCTGAGTATCACGTAACGCAACTTAACTTCGTAGGTGTCTATGAATTTATTTTTTACATATTCTTTAAAAATAAATGGATATAATAAATTTTATAAAAACATAGTTAACAACTGTTAAAGTTCAAAATGCGTTTTGAACTTTCCTAATTAAATAAAAATAAAGTAAGTAATAATTTATAAATTATTACTTACTTTATATATAACACCTAATGCAGGATAATAATTTAGATTAGACTTTTACCTAGTGCCTAGTGCTCACGCAACGCTAATCCAATTATATGAAAGTAAATACGAAAGCTCTAGTGCGTGACTAGGATTTACACAGATTATGTTACTTTATGGGACTTTTATCTTTTAGTTATAAATTTATAAGTAATGTTATTATGTATTATGGTATGGGGCTGCTAGGTACTCATTGGCACCATGTATAATATTATGTGTATAGGTTGGTTCAAAGGGCAATCTAATATTGTTAAGAGACCGATTTAAAATATAGTTTAATTGTTAAGTACATACTACACAAGAAGATACAAGTAACGTTTTTCAGTGTATCCAATATCTATTTTTAATATATTTTGGTCTATTGAATCAAACACGCTATTGAAAGAAATTTCTTTAAATAAACCCAGCATAATATGAGAAATGTAAGAAGTAATCTTGCTCAATATCTCAAATATATTGTGATAGTTGCATTACCAGATTCTTGTCGGACGTCATAGCGCTCAAGGACTGCCCAAGTACCCAATGTTACGTCCACGACACCCTTCTGATAGTTTTTTACATCCACAAACTCGTCACAGCACCAGTATTATTTAAGTAAACGCCTCCGTGGACCGTGGTCCAGTGGGTTAGAGCGTGGCTCTTGACTCGAAGGTCGTGGGTTCGATTCCCGCGTTGGAAACATGTTATTTCCAAGTTTGGCTAGGACAATGCTGAATGCAGGCTAATCATCTGATTGTCTGACAAGTAAGATGATCCATGCGTCGGATGGGCATGTAAAAAGTCGGCCCTGCGCCTGATCTCTCGCCAGTCGTGTCGGTCTTCTGTCCCACTGGATTATGAGAGTAAAAGGAATAGAGAGTGCTCTTATGCACTGCGCACACACTTGGCTACTATAAAATTACTCCTGCGTAACTGACCTGAGTGCGTAGTGCGAGTTTTATTCGACCATACTCATCGAGAACGTTAACACGAATTTGTATGGGATCATATGTTTAATTAACCTTAATAAAAATGATAACCTTGTCATTGCAATTGTTTTCAGGACGAGTTCTGGATGGAGCCGTACAAGGCGGAGTCGACACGCGCGCACACCGCGCTCATGAGCGGGCCCGGCGACGTCAAGCGGCGACGCGGACCCGCCACCACGGCGATATACCTCAACGTGAGTTATTATGACGATGATGACGATGTTGATAATTTTTGTGCATAGGATCTACTCGTTTATAGAAGACTTAGCAGTTATTAAAGAAATAGTGATCGAGCTGATGATGTTGAATTACAGAACTTAAAAACAGTCGCACGATGCGTGATCGTGAGTTTCAAACAAAAAAAAATCTTATATCGGTAACAGTCGTTTCGAGGCTACGACAGACACACAGACAGACACGTCAAACTTATAACACACCTCTGTATTTCGAGGTCTGATCGATTTTGACAAAATTTCCAGGTGGGTTGCGGCGAGAAATTATGGCCTCGTCACAAGGTGCTGGTCGGCGGTATGAGGGAACAGGCGCGAGACGGCACCATACCGCAGCTGCTGCGGCTACCAGTGCTGGGCTGGCGGCTGCTGGCTGTCAAACCCACGCCACGGCCTAAGAGAAACGTGAGTATTGAATATGACTCTATGGCCTACGGTATAAGGTCGATATTTGTAGCTGTGGGCTCGACACAAGCAGCATAATGCAGCTGCTGTGGATGCCAGTGCTAGGTTGGCGACTGCTGGCTGTCAAACCCACGCCGCGGCCTAAGAGAAACGTCAGTATTGAACATGGCTCTATGGCCTACATTATAAGGTCGATATTAGGCTGGAGGCTGCTAGCTGACATGTATGTCAGGAACGTGAGTAACGAGCTTGGAGCTTTGCATACCCTTGTTAACGCCTGCCCGCGTGTTCCGAAACATATCCCAGTATACTGGTGTGCTCATGACGTCATAAATCCGACGCCATATTGCGCTGGTGAAACGAAAGACGTATGAGTACCGTATACGTAATAATATATTCTGCTATATGACATCGCAAGAAAGTCATAATAATATAGTTATTGGACTGACATATTTCGAATGAACCAACAGTATGGCTTCCGTTCATGACATCATGAACATTAGCCACTATACTGAGTCATATATCGGAATTAACTTTTCCAGCGCTGTTACATTTCACAGTAAATCTTAGGAAAGGGACACATACACACCCAAAAGTACTATCACTTAGTAGAAAAAATTACCCAAGCGATTTAATCAATTTATTTATGAAGGTAAAAACGTGATATAAACAGTCAACAAATTTGATTACAAATATGATTACAAATATACCTTTTTAATAAAATTTTAAAATCTCATTTCAGTCTCCTATCGACGTGAGTTCCGGCGACTACGACTTCTCCAAGGGCGAGGGGGAGGATGGTGACGATGATGACTACAGCGGCTTCGGTGACGAAGACTACGATGAAGACGACGACTACACCGGCCAGATTGACGTCGGCGCGGCGCCTGATACGGTGAGTTGGGGTTTACAAGTTATGTTATTATTAAATGTCTCTCTGTGTGCGGTCGACATTAAGGACCTGTTTCAGCACTTCCTGGTAATTGTGCCGGATATTCTATCCACAATATAACTTGACAGATCAAGATAGAGAATCTGTCAAATTTAATAAGTTGTGGATTGCCTATCCGGCACTTTATCAGGAAGTGGTGAAACAGGTCCCAAATGACTCTGAGAGCGGCTAGTAAAGATTATCAGGATAAATTCGGATACTGGGTAGATCCGAATAATTTTTTAATGCTAAGTCATCGGGTATTTTGTTGCCTAGCACCATAAGGGCCGCTCTATACCGGAATGGCAGCGGCGAGGCGAGCACTTTCAGTAACATATGATTTTAAACTTTATCTTCATTATTGTAAGTAATACATAGTATCGCTTGAGAATTCTACGGCCGCCCGTGGCCGCTCATGGCCGCTGGCGGCCGCGATTTCTCAAGCGATACTATGTATTACAATAATGATGATAAAGTTTAAAATCATATGACACTGAAAGTGCTCGCCTCGCCGCTGCCATTCTGGTGTGGCGCGGCCCTAATACGTTGTACTCTATTGTGTTCCTCGTATTATAGTGCTAGATAGCAATATACTCGCTGATTTAGCGTTAATTTTAATCATCAGGACTTACCCTGTCTGTGTCTGAACATACCCTGATTGTTGTCGAATATGTAAGTGAATAATTTTCCGACCAATGATAAAATGGGCGACGGTAGTTGCTTACCATCAGGTGACCCGTTTGCTCGTTTGCCCCCTTATTTAATAAAAAAATTAATTCAATATTATGTATGACGCTCTTGTATGTACTCAGTTATCACGTCCGTAAACTATCGTTTATCAACTATAAAAATTAATAGTGACCTCTGACTAAGCCAATTTTTTGTCATAAATTCATAATTCAGTCATAATCAAATCATTCGCTTCGCCGATTTTCTTTTGATAAAACTATTTATAAATTACTTCATTCCACAGTCTTTTGAAGAAATTAATTTTAATAAAGATTTTAAAGTTAAAACATTATGAGTTAAAGTTTCTGCTTTTCGTTATAGTTTGCGTTCTAAATAGCGAAATTATTAAGACAACAATCGTTGTGTATTTCTTTGGAATGTATTATTTGCACTCATCCATCACGGTGTCTATATTATACCTTTGTAAGTACATACTTGAAAAGAATACATAAAGCAATAATATAGTAAATAAGATTGATAAGTCTTAAGAGAGAGAAACGATACTCGTTTTTGTCTACATTGGAACTTAAACAGAAACAAAAGACAACTGCAGCAATTTATTCTTACGTTGGTAGTTCCAGTAAGATATAATGGGAATGACAATGTATGCTCATTGCTCATTATGGCCGGTATAAATAGTCAGTACTCAAGATGCATCTCGGTCTCAAGACACGGTTCAGGCTCTGTGATTGGTTGGCTGTCAAAATTTTGGCCAATCACAGAGCCAAACCGCGTCTTGAGACCGAGTCGCATCTTGAGTACTGACTATTTATACCGACCTGTGAGTTATAACTCATGACGCAATCCGTAATTATTTTTTGTGACCTAATCTGCGATAGGTCTTAAAAATGCGTCCCTTATGTAATTTATTTATTTTTATGTATTCTTTATAAGTACAATTCGACCATATTTACTCATGGCATGGTGTATGTGAATGATTTTATTTATAATGACAAAATCCGTACTTGAGTTTTATTGTCGTAATGTTTTTGTTTTGTCCTAAAAGTTGTTTTTCTTTTCACAAAATCATCACCTCACAAGCAACATACCAACATTTCTTTCACTATCATGATCGTAAGAAATAAAGTGCAGATGAACAAAATATTATTAATAGAAAATTATTTAAAATTTAAGTTAGGCTAGCTTTTGATTTCGTGTTTACCGTGGCTGATTAGGATCTTGTCCGTTGATTTTTATGTAATGAAAAAGATGATCCATTTTTTAAAGTGATCTTAGCGGGCCCCTAGACGAGCAATTTTATTGCACAATATCACGTATTGCGTAATATTATTGACCGTCTAGGGTTGATATTGAATATCGCGCGCCTTCAATCTACTTGTCAAAGAAACTGTTCAATAAAATTGAAGCGTGATATTGCACAATACGATTGAACTTAGGGGCCGTTTAACTGACAAGATTTTAATTTTTATGACACCCAGACTAAAATTATAAACTGATCCATATTGGCTTTTAGTAGTGCTTTCATCGAGGAGACAGGTCTTTTATATTCCCTTTTATCCCAAATACAAATAAGGTTTACTCTAGAATAATTAATAGAATAATTTTGTGTGACCCTTCCCTTATGTTCTTCTAAGTTACATTCAATCATAATATATTTCAAACGTATCGTTACTTTAATGTTAACACAATATTTAAAAAAATATATTTAATCAAGAAGTCAATACAATTTATCAATTAGTGTCAGGGTTATCATGTTGGGATTTTAAAAAATACCAGTATTTTCTACTATTTCCATTCCATGCATTCCGTAATTTATGTATTCCTAGAGTACCAATTACAGTGAATGGTAATTTCTATCCCTGTCCATCAATACAACTGTCTCTGTCACACCGCATAACCGAATCGAGGAAAGCGCTACTCTTCACCCGGGTGTGTACTAACCATGTGTAACGGCGCCAGGTGGGAGCCCCTAACCACCCCCATCGCCACCACCACGGCGAGACAACACCACCCGACACGTTTCAGACGCCCGCCGACACGACGCCAACCCCCCCGACTCCCCAGACCCCCCAGACCCAGCCCCCGCAAACCCCCCCAACCGAACCCCCCACAACCCCCCCGCCGACGGAGCCCCCTACTGAGGAATACACGAGTGACGTCACGACCGCCCCCACTAACGCGTATACCACGGAGGTTTGTCGTAACCCCTAATGCATGTCCGTCGACTGACAGTGTGTTTTTTTTTTATTTAGAATTTGAGGCACGTTTAAAATGCGTGAAATGGAATGTGCACGCTCGCTTGTGCTTCTGTCTCTTTCTGTTTTAAATGTCAAGAACGAGACAGCAGCATTTTATTCCCTAACTTACGGTAGATAAGATACATTTTTTTAAATCACATTTCGTTTGGCTAGTGAGTTTCTGAAATGTATAATGTAATGCAATATTTATTTTTGATTTTCAGCCAGGGAGCGAAAAGTCTTGAAATTATTGTATTTTTTCTAATTGTGTGTGTTTTTTCAGCTCGGTTATTTGGTTTTCCATTGCTAGAATAGATTTATATTACAAGGTTGATCACGAGTCAAGGTAATTTCAGACATAGGATCAGACCGGATAATTGTTAACACAAAATCAGTGAATATTTTGTGTTTTTCCTGCCCTAAGCTAGCAAAATGCTTGCTGATATAGCGTTTACCTGAATTATCTGAACTTACCCTGTGTCCAAACTTACCCTGAACTACCTGACTCTAGGGACACTAGAGTCTATAGTCCGTACAGTGTTTAAAGTGCATTTTGTTTCTTAGTGTCATGTCCTAGTATTTACTTTTTACACAGTAGTATTTTTTAGTCCTAACTTTTAGCAGTACTTTTGCATATAAATAGATTATTTATTTATTTCTTCTTTTTCAAGGATCACAAAGTCAAGATAACAGAATACAGCGAGACAGCGTCGGAAGCAAGCAACGTCAATTTCTCCAAAGAACCTGCGCCTGTCAACCCAAGACTGCTAGAAGAGGAGTTCAGAATCGCCACCATCCCAGAAACGGCGGAAGTGCCCACCGAACCGGAAACTGTATGTATACCACCATACTATTATATCGGAAACTCTAACATCACCAGTAGTTTCAATCGGACTAATTCTGTTTTGTTTGGAAGTGGTTTTTCCTAACTTGGGGTAGATTCACTTAATGTAAATACATCACTAATCTATTGTGGAACAACGTTCAAAATTGGAACGCTAAATCGTTCGATTCGGAATTTAAAAATTTTCAAACCCTTTGAACGTTGTTAAAAACGTTCGATTCGAAATTCAAAATTTTTCAAAATCATTGAACGTTGTTCCAACCACGTTGTGAGCGTGCATGGTTTTCAGCAAACGGTTATAATACGCGCGTCGAACGAAGTGCCGACTATGTCGTCGCCTATTCCGTCGTCCGTCGAGACGGAGCCGACTGAGACGACGCCTTCGACGACTTCGTCTACTTCGACGACCACTTCGACGACGTCGACTACGACGACGACGCCGCCGCCTCCGACGACACAGTCGACGTCGACAACCACAGAGCCGGTTATAACGGTGCCAAACACGTTACCAGTGATCACGACGACGCCAGAACCGACGACCACGGAGGAAGTCACAAAACAGGTCCGTAAGAGAATGGAACTTTAATTTGATTATGAACTGTAAGTACGATATAAATAAAGTTCAAATTCTAATACTTGCCATACAGTGATACAAGAATCTTTTTGTGTTTGGATGACATTGGAAAAACTGCTGTTACTCTAAATGGCATCATCATAAGTTTTTAACCGAATTCAAAAAAAGGAAGTTATCAATTCGACGCGCATGTATGTAATATTTCCAGAACTGCCCAGATTTTGTATATATATGTTAAATCTATAACAGCTTCTGAACAAATGTGCCAAATTTCAAAAAGTATGTATGTTTTTATGTTTGTGCACGCATATCTCCGGAACTACAAGTCCGATTTAAGTGATTCTTTTTTTATTGTACTAGGTATTGTTCAACTTAGGGTATAGAGCAAGTTTCATCAAAATCGGTTCAGTAGTTTTGGAGATACGGAGTTTTAATTCTTAGTTACGTACAATTTTGAAGTCGGTTTTATCTTTCTAAAATATTGTTATTCTTGACCACATGCAAAAATATATTGGACATTAAAACGGACATAGTAGTAACACAAATGTTCTATTAGATTTAATATGGTGGCGATGTCAGTATTTATTTTGTCCACTTATCAAAAAGATCCTTTTAGAACTGTACCTTACACAGGCCACAAGGTACCCACCCTCAAACTATTATCATACAACTCAAAATAAGTTTTAACCAAACGCCATATCATTCAAACATCATATTATTAGTATTTAGTATCATTACATTATTTCAATAGCTATGCAATATTTTCATTAAAATTAGGAAGGTATTGAGTTTAAAAATTTATAAAATAATTTTAAAAATAATGCTTAGTCATTGCAATTATAACACATTATATTTTTATTATATATTACTACTTATTGTATGTACCTTTTTAAGTTGCTTTTGATAATGTTCTTCCTACATTTAGTAGTATTTTATAGTATGTATCTATATAGTATATACTATTTAATTAATAAAGCTTCTATAAATTTCTCTTGTATTTTTTTATTTATTTTTACAAGCAACGTTTAATTTACTTATCGTAAGTTTTTTTTTGTTTCCAAATTGTGCAATTTTTTTTAATATTATTATTATTTTGGTTGTATTATTTATTTTCTGCTTTACTATTTTTTATTGTCCTGTTGTTTGTGTTATATTTAAATTGTATGTCTATTTCAATGTACCAATCTATTTTATACAAGAATATTATAGTTTCAAGTTGTTATTATAAATCTATCAATTTAAGCGTGTCTTAAGATAGGTTGAATAAAATTTTTGGGTTTCATTATTATTGATTATTTAATTTAGTTCTTGTGAACTCTGTACATTTGTATCAAGTTATAATAAGACGTTAAAAAGTTTGTATAAAGGTATCTGCACTATTGGTTACTTTGGTTTGCACAGTAGAGTAGTATTATGGGGGTAGATTTGTATTAATTCTCACGAATTAATAATTTCGACATTTACTTTTTATTTTATTACTGTTACGTTGAAGTTTTTTTTTCATTTTTTTAACTCTCCCGCCTAATTTTATTTTACTTGAAGTTAGATGTCAGAAATATGGAATCTGACATCAAAAGCGCTATGCCACTCGGCGCCGGCGACGCGTTATGTCAAATACCATTCATTTATGACAATACCAAGTTCCAAATACTTGGCTCCCGCTATGTTAACGTAACGTAACATAACGTAAATCTAACGTAACGTTACAGGACGTGAACGAGATAATAACGTCAACGGATCAGTCGAGCACCATCGTCGGTCGCACAACAGAGACCGTTACCTTCCCCATGCCCGTCAACCAGCCCCCAGTACTGAAGAATCATATGAAGAAGTTGGCTATTAAGGCTGGAAAGGCTTTCAGGTATATTTTAGTTGTATGAGGGAGTTTAAAATTATATTTGCCACCAGGTGCCGTAGCCTTAGGGTCTATCATGTTAAATAGGCAATATATTATCGTGACACATGACAGCTATATCGTGACAGATTACAACAACAGGTTGACACAAAGGTCTATCGTGTCAACCTGTTGTCATAATATGTCCGAGCCTTGTTGTCATGTGTAGCCTTACTCCTTAGGGCTACGTAGCGGCACCTGGTGGCAAATAGAATTTCAAACACCCTCATTGGAAGACATACCGCGATTAGACTTAAAACTACATACTATACAGATTACAGGGTGTGAAAAACAAAGTGATAATACTTTACGGTGTGTATATTGTAACATGAAAGTTTACTGTAAAAGTAGCAGCTCTGAATGTGTTACTTTTTACTTCAGAAATGTCGCGATGTCATGAATTTTCCCATACAAAAAAATATAAAAAAATCTTACTTTTATAACTTTTTTAATTGTTTTTTTTTTTATCACAGATACATAATCCCGGCGAACCTGTTCTGGGACCCGGAGGAGGGGGGCAACCTGACGTACCGCATGTCGGAGCCCGACCGCGCGCCGCTGCCGCCCGACAGCTGGGTGCACTTCGACCCCGCACACAGAGAAGTCTACGGCCTGTGAGTATCTCTATGGTGTTAAGTTGGCATAGCATGGCCAGAATAAAAATCATATTGGATAAACTAGACAAAAGGCGACACTATGCTACAGCGGAGCGACGCGACACGTCAAGGCCAAGTATTCTTTGTAGGAAATCGTACGAGCTAAGTCGCACTGTGAGGCAGCGAAGCTACGCGACATAAAACGTTAGTGCTATGAAACGTAAAGTGTCGCGTCGCACCAATGCAGCGTAGAGTCGCCTAGTGCAGTATCGCCTTTAAATAACACCATCATAACAAATTAATAATTATATAAGTAACCTAAACGTGTTTCCTTATTGGGGAGTTTAACATTCCATTACCTTAAAATTCGTTCATTTGTAGGTCTTCTGCCCAATTTAATGATCTCATTCGTGCTAACCCAAATATAGACGCATTTTCGCTCAAACCCTCACACATTAAATTACTTGCAAATAAGGATTTCTTTTCTCCTGGTTAACTGACAGATGGCGTATGCATTTGTTATGCATTTTAGTATGAAACCAGTTCTGTGACCCATAAGTTATTATATTATTATTAGTTATGTTATGAATTTCCTAACAGTCACTTATTTTAAACGTTGCTCACTATTGTTTTTTAAATGTAAAAACTTGTAAATGGCTATTTGTTTTTAAGTTAGTCGTTACTGAGATTTGTTTAGCTGTAAGTTTTTCTATACAAATAAAATAAAAAAATAAAAATAAAATAAAAAAAGCTGCACAGTTCAATGACAAAAACAAATAACATCCTTTTAAAACATGATAGTGCCTTAAGAAATGAGTAATGCAATAATATGTTTCTTTGGCTAGGTTAGCAAACTTGGGCCCGTATAGTCAGTACTTAAGATGCGACCCGGTCTCAAGACGTCTGTGTTTGGTCCAAATTTTGACAGCCAACCAATCACAGAGCTTGAACCGTGTCTTGAGTCCGAGATGCATCTTGAGTACTGACTATTTATACCGGCCTTGGCCTAGAGTCTAGACACAAAAAGAACCGATAAAGCAAAACTCTGTCAAAATGTATTTTCCTGACAACTAATCCACAATAATTGAAATTCCAGGCCACTAGAATCGCACGTTTCTCGCTGGAACTTCATAGTAGAAGCCCAAGACAGCGAAGGACTCGCGGCGAGCGGGCCCCTGGATATCTGGGTGCAGCAGCACGAGAAGATCAGAACTATCAACCACCGCTTCACCTTACAGTTCGAACCCCTCAAGGAATACCCTCACGCCATAGACTGGCAGATCCGCGCTCTGGAGGGGATTGTGAATCTGTTCAGGGACACCGACATGGATCATTTGACGGTCCTCAACGCGACGGTGGTTGGTGATACGTACGAGTTCGTCTGGTCTAATGATACGCTGCCGAAGGATCCGGAATGCCCCGTCGAAGATATTAATAGGCTGATGAAGGTTAGTTTGGTTTATTACATGTTACGTGGCAGAAGTTAAACTTTGCGAGTGTCATTACGCGTGACCTTGAAGCATTTTCATATGCGAAAGTGTCTGTCTTTGTTTCTTTTCAAATCTATCTGTTACTTTCAGAAGATCATCAAAATAGCTTAAAATTCTATATACATTTTTTGTTTTGTTGAACAACTTTGAGACCCGGAAAACTATCTTATACAATTCTCACGTCATAAACGTAGTTCAACGCAACGAATTTGATAACATTTAGTTTATGTAAGAAGGCGAATAAAGCAAAAATGAAACATCGTTCTTCTATCTTCACACTTACTTTACCTTCACTGCCTTCACACTTGTCTTTAATATGCCAGGGGGAAAAGAACGACGCAGAATCAGCGCTAAGTTAGTTTTTCCTAATAACTCAATAACATTTTTAAAATCCGCTTGTACAGACTACAGTCCCTCGGTAATTTTAAATTTTATATTTTTGCTTGTTTACACTTGTCAGTAATTATTGTACTGACGAGTATAAACAAGTAAAAATATAAAATGAATTTACTGCTATAATAGCATAATTCAGTTGAATGCACTATTTTGAAAAAAAAATTCGTGAAAATTTATGCATTTTTATGTTTTTTTTAAATCATTTCCAGATAATGGAGAGCTCCGAAGGCAGCGGTTTGCCGTCCGAGGCGTTATCGCGCGCTATGTCGCCCGCGCTCGCGGTGCGGCGCGTGTCGGCGCGCGGCCTCGGCAATTGCGCGCGTCCGGACGCGTCACCGGCCAACACGTACCCGCCCGTGTCGCGCAACCAGGTCGACCATATTACCGCGGTGGCTGGCAAGCTGCTGGTGCATAAGGTGCCTGAAGTGAGTATGATAGTTTTGAACTACAAAAGTGTGCCCGCAATAAGCGATACTACGCGTAATGTTGCGTCGCGACGCGTCCCCACTCCCCGCCCAACACATACCCGCCCGTGTCGCGCAACCAGGTCGACCATATTACCACGGTGGCTGGCAAGCTGCTGGTGCATAAGGTGCCTGAAGTTAGTATGGTCTTCAACTATTAGTCATGAAAAACTTTATAGTTTCTAAATATTATTATATAAAGTACCGCACGGTGATAATTTATTTAAATTTGTAACATTTTTGGACGTTATAGTTAAATCGCTCTAGTTTCGTCGAGCAATGAATTTTGAAATGTTACAAAATATAAACTTTTAAAATTAACATAATATGATTCGCTTAATTAGCAAACAAGCAGCAGCAGGTAGAAATTTGTGCACACTAAATACTACCTGTATTTCACTACCATTGCTATTGTTAAGCGCGTATCGCATGTTTTTGGGATCGAGGGAATTGAAAACTTATAGTTAATTTATTCAAAGAAAAATTTTAAAGGACTAGACTAATTCCACAAAATATTAATTCCCTTCTCTTCCACTTCAGGACACATTCTACGACCCCGAAGACGGCGACACGCGGCGGCTGCAGCTGTCGCTCCGGTTCAGCGACCGCTCGCCGCTGCCGCCCACACACTGGCTGCAGTTCGACGCCCGCAACCAGGAGTTCTACGGCCTGCCCGCTGCTGCGGACGAGGGCAGCGTGCACTATCAGCTGGTATGTTGTGTGTGAGAGAGATGGATGTGTTAGAGAAGGACAGATAGATGGTGGAAGGTCAGCGACCGCTCGCCGCTGCCGCCCACACACAGGCTGCAGTTCGACGCCCACAACCAGGAGGTCTACGGCCTGCCTGCTGCTGCGGACGAGCGCAGTGTGCACTATTAGCTGGTATGTTGTGTGTGAGAGAGATGGATGTGTTAGAGAAGGACAGATAGATGGTGGAAGGTCAGCGACCGCTCGCCGCTGCCGCCCACACACTGGCTGCAGTTCGACGCCCGCAACGAGGAGTTCTACGGTTTGCCCGCTGCTGCGGACCGGGGCAGCGTTATAAAATATTCGTTTTTAGGAATAAACAAGCCATATTTTTAATATAATTATAGAGGTGACATCAATTATTATTACAAATGTACATAATATATTATATTAAAGACAAGGAAATGTTTTTGTATTATATACTATCGGATCGATTAAATGCATGTCGTCGGACACCAAATCCACAAATTCATTATGCTAGTTTATTATATCATGATGTATTATGTTATGATAATAATAAATTACATATTATATCATTTTACAGATTGCCGAAGACTCAAGCAAGAAGAGCGCTTACGACAGCCTCATAGTGGAAGTCGCTAAGGCGCCGACGATACGACCGACAGTCGAGTTCCAGATGACAATGGACCCGTCGCCCAACCTCGTCAACAGTGCTGCCAACAAACGGAAGGTCGTCGAGAAGTTGGCAGCACTGTTCGGACAGAAAGACACAGATAACATTAGGATACAGAGCATCACTGATAATCCTACTACTATTATATGGTATGCATAATTAAAAATGTTTTTGTTTAGACTTAAATCCATATTTTATTAGCGGCCTTAAAAACTAATTAATTCGTAATAACAACATTTTTTTAAATTTTCAGGTACAACACCAGTCTGCCAATGGACAGGTGTCCGAAACGAGAGATCGAGGAGCTTAGACGAATGATCATAGTCGACGACAGGGGCGCGGGGGGAGGGAACTTGAGAGAACACGTCGACCAAATATTCGACAAAGATCTCAAGGTCATGTCGATCAGACTTATACCACTAGGGCTATGCGCTGAACAGAACACTAAGACTGCCAAAGCCCCCCCTCCGCCTACAGCTAATGTGCTCAACAAGGCTGGTAGTGGGGAGTACTCTGATTACCTCCTGACGTTCGTGATACCGGCCATAGTGATTGTGTGCATGATACTTGTGGCGGGAGTTATCGCCGCCATCTTGTATAGACGACGACGCACTGGTACGTATAGATGACTTTTTTTTTATTAGTAAGTAATATTTATTGGTTTTTTAAGAACCTTATTAGTATAGTTGGGGATATAATCATACTTGATCATACTACATTTTTTTTCTATTCGGGGTACACTTCTTAGAATATTATGAATTAACAAGTATTTAACACTTGGGATAATTTAACAGATGTAGTTTTAAATTACAATATTTATGTTTTATAAAGCGTTTAAAATCCGAATCAATATTTAAAAACGAGACCTCTGTTGACAACAGTGCAGTTACTGTGTCTTTGTTTGTATTTCATAGAAAATATTATGTTTTCCTGATAATAATTCTGTAAAATCGTATCTTTTGTCGTAGGTGCCAATCACAAAATAGGTATAGAAATGTTATTCCTATTAGAAATTAGTTTTTATTTTTGCCGTAGACGATTTTTACTAATTTTAATTTTTAAATATAGAGGACTCGAATTCTTGACACAATAAAGGTGAATTTAAACATTATTTTAATGTGCACAACACAGTCTTGTTTTCATAGAAAAGTCTAGTTAAAAAATAGTTCATCGCTTAATTTTTTTTAAATGTCGAAATATTTTCGCACTATTTTCAAAACTCACTCTTTTTGCAAATTTTAATCGTTTTTAATACTAAATTACGCTATATACTTTCGAGTTTAAATTTTTTCTTGACTTTTACAATAATAGTGTAGTTGCCAATAGGGCATTTTCGTCATTCATTAAATAGCCAAGCATCACACAAAAGAAGGAACGAACGAACCTGCTTCTTAGGCTTCTTGGAGACGAACGGCACTTATCGACGGCACGTGTCGACGGCTGCCGTCAACGCATGCCGTCGACAAGTGCCGTTCGTCTGCCGATCTTACTTATGGTACTTACAATTGATACAAACTAAATATTACTTTAAGAATTCTATTCCTTGCATACAATTTTATATTTATAGCCACTTGTTCTAGTCTATGTGAAATTATCGTGGATAATCGAATAATAATAATTATTATAATACTGCGTGACTGGTGAGACATGTTCAATACTTAAGGACGTGATATTTGGCTATTATATTAGTTGGAAAAAAAAAATTATTAAAAAATAATATCAATTGATCACTGAGTAAATGTAGCTTAAAGTTAAATAATTATTTACCCAACGCATGGACACCGCGAGCGGGAGGGGTAGTTGTGTGGTGTTTCTTTGGTAGCGCACACCTCTGCACCGGCCGCATAGTATGCCTACTTACCTAGCCGCGTAATTTACTTAGTATCCATGATTCATTAATTTTTGGGAAATTCAAAAAAAAAATTAAGAACCTAATTGTATTACATATTTATAATGAGAATCGAGTACTGAATACTCTCCTTAAATATCGGTATTGACTCACCAGTCATGCTGTATATTAGTTATCTCTCTATTTCTAAAAAACATTTTGTAAAACCCCGGACCATCTTGCTAAACACGAATTTATTATAGAAATAACAGCTTTTTGAAAACGATTGTCGAGCACTGATATCTATAATCTAAACTGTATATTATGGCACAATGTTTAACATTAACCAAAATGTTCCAGGTAAAATGAGCGTCGGTGATGAAGAGGAGAGACAAGCGTTCCGCTCGAAGGGAATCCCCGTGATATTCCAAGATGAGTTGGAAGAGAGGGCGGAGCCCGAGCCCGCGGACAAGAGTCCCGTCATCATGCGAGAAGAGAAGCCGCCCCTGCTGCCCCCAGCGCCGGATTACCGCCCCGACGCCCCCTACCGCCCCCCACCTCCTTTCGCCGCCTCCCGCACGCCGCCCCGCCCCAAAGCCACGCCCACTTACAGAAAACCGCCCCCGTACGTGCCCCCATAAGAGAGTAGAAACATAAAATGGCGGAGCAGAGTCTTCGCAGCTAATTAACAAATACCGGGGGTAGTCCAAAATACTTTAGTTTTATAATAAGGCCCACATAGAGAAACCCACGTACGTACCCCCATGAGAGTAAGCAAAATTGCGGGGAGTTGCAGCTATTTTTACAAAACTACTCCAACTGAGGGTAGTCCAATTTTTCAGTTTTATATTTTGTGGGGCAGACTTGCAGCTAATATATTTACTCTATGCAGCTAATTAACAAAAACTGCCACAAACGAGGGTAGAATATTTTAGTTTTACGTTTTGTTTACGTTAAATAATCCTAGTCGAGGCAACTTCACGGGCGCATACATAGCCGGATGCATTTATATCGAAGTAGGTATATGACCTCATGTATGGAATTGCACGATTGTTCCGTGTACGGTAGGTTATGGTTTGTGGAAATAAAGACTTGAGGTGTTCAGTAGCGACCGCGACTCGCGACTGTTTGTCGCGCGACTTACCCCTAAAGAAACCCCGCAGTCGCTTGTCGCGGTCGCTACCAACCGAATTCTAACTTTACGGTGAATATTATTAGTGTTAGATGGAGTAGATGTTATAGCCTCGAGTTACGGCCATGTCCTATATACGAATTCTTTATATTGTACTAATAAAATTATATTTCGCGTCAATAGAATGGCCTAGAGTTCGTTGGACCTACCTGTACCAAGAAACTGGGAGTCGGCTTCTACCACGATACGTAATTATTTTAGTACCCAGTTTGTTGAAGGTCAACGACCTTTAGTTCAAAATTTGGCACCCTAAGGTTACGAAGCATACGCACCCTATACTATCAGAGACCAAACTAATTGAATAAAATTGGCTGACGTAGCACACAAATTATTATATAAATGTAATTAACATATCGAAAACTTTAGCCTTTAGTATAGTTCTTCCAGACACAAATATTTAAATAGAATGTGTGTGTGTATTCAAATGTTATATGAAATGTTATGGATGTGTAACTAATAGCACTTCACTAAACGCTGTTTAAGAGAGGAGTAAGTAGGTAAAACACTCGATAACAATATTAAGGGTCTACAGGGTGTAACAAAAATAAGTGATAATACTTTAGGGTGTGTATGTGTTCCTTATAGAGAGTTCACGGTGAAAGTAGCAGCGTGGAAAGACCAATTTTTTTTTTACTTTTGTATGATATGGGCAAGCGCCCCAGCATCACGAGTTTCCCCATACAAAAGTGAAAAAAAATTGGTCTTTCAGCGTTGCTACTTTCACAGTGAACTGTCTTCAAGGAAGTAGGAACACATACACACCCTAAACCCTGTTACACCCTGTATACAGACAGCATGACAGACATAACAGACTGCAATCCAAACGCAAATTGCAGTTTAAACACGACTGCAATAGAACTGCGAACGTGTCAACTGCATTCAAACTGCACTTGAACTGCAATTTGCGGTTGGATTGCAATTGAAATGCGGTTCGTCTGTATAGACCCTAAGACTTTCACAGTCCACGGTATCCAAACGGATACAAAAACGTGGTTTCCGTGGAGTACATGTATCCAAAAGGATGCATAGGCACTGAAAAAGTCATAGAAAATAAGAAGCATAAAAGCATATAAAAATTACATAATATAATAATAATCCATTATAAATAGATATTTTACAATGAATTTTGAAATGGACTCGAGGGACTAGATTTTGTTTTTGTATGGTGGACTGTGAAAGTGTTAACTGTTAACGACAGTATGACAAGTGACAACCCTAAGCTTATAGTATGTCTGGTATTACGTAGTTCTTTACATTTAAGAGCTTCAGTGAGTAATGTTTCATGGTTGTAGTCAAGGGTGGTCTCGTGTCGAAGTTTGGCGTTTTACCTTAAATTAATTTCAATTATTTAGTGCCGTTCCAACGGCCAAGCACATCGCGACGTTCAAAATGCATGTGGCGCCTCTCCTAGCCGACTTGAGCATGTATGGCAGTTTACGCATGTAAGTTATTACTGACCCTAGTTTTAGGCTACGAAGAATATTTTTAAGAATAAAAAATCATTTTGTACTTGTCTATTATTACCATAGAGATAAGAATAACAAATGTAAATGATAGGAGTATAATCGAAAAACGAGCTGGAAACTTTTCCTTTGGATGTATTTTTTTCTATTATATACTCATTTAGAATTGTGCATTTATAGATCTTTTTAGTGATATACAATTTTATAGATCGAGGTGATCAGAATTTTATATATTAATACATGTTTATTTTACACTAGTTGTACTTAATGAAGTCCGAGCAAACCGACCATTGTCATATTACTTTTATTTATTATCTACGGCTGCTATTTTGTTTTAACACTTCTCATTCGAACGCACATTATTTATGTAATATAGGTATGTCTTTTTTAATTGAATAAAATGGTCTAGTGATTTACTTGGTCTTTTATTTTATTAGATACCCATATTTCGTATTAAACTATGAAGTACCAGAGCGCATAACGTATGAAGAGGTGTTTGCGTTAAATTTTTTCGACTTACCCACTAATTCTAATATTTTTCTTGTGACTACCCCCAATATTTTGTTCTAATTCTTGTGAATTGAGAAATTGATAAGGGTAGCCCATAATTATTATTTTGTTTTAAACTATGAAGTACCAAGAGCGCATAACATAATATTATTATGAAGAGGTCTTTGCATTCAATTTTGTCGACCTACCCACTAATCTAATATTTTTCTTAAGACTACCCCCAATATTTCGGTTCAATTCTTGTGAATTGACAAATTAATAAGGGCAGTGACGGATTAACCCAAATTAAGCAATTGCCTAGGGCATCACGTCTGAGGGAGCACCAGAAAAAGGACAAAAGGACAAAAAACATCCGTCCTTAGGATATCAATCTCACCCTCACGTCACCACGTTATTGTGGCGCTCAAGTAATATAAAGATGGTATAAAAATATTAGGAACGTGATATTTGGCCAAAAAACTATATTTGACGTGTATTTTCAATTTCCCCTAAAAAATCCCCCAAATATTTTTTCCCCCTGTTTTACCCCTAAGTTGGTCGAAAACCCCCTAAATCTAGGGGGAAATCCCCTGTTCTGGTAACACTGCAGTTTGTGGAGCTAATGGTGGAGCTGCTTGGCCACAAACACCGGATTTCCGCTGGATCAGCCAGCTTGAGCAGTGAGATGATGTCCTGCAAGCTTCGTCCGCTTCCGTCTCTCCTCCGGGACGCCTCTGCGCAGGAGTAAATCTGTTCTGTGCTCTGCGCCGTCTTGCAACGACATTACACATTAAAGATAGGACAGTTCATTTGTTTCAAACTATGAAGTAACAGGAACGCATATTACAAACGAAGAGGTGTTTGCCTTAAATTTTTTGACCTACCCACTAATTCTAAGATTTTTTTACCCCCAATATTTGGTTTTAATATTAATTCTACTGAATTGACAAATTAATAGGGGTAGCCCATGGGTAGCCCACTGACCTCATAAGAAAGAGACAAACAGCTATGAAGTACCAGAAGCGCAATTCGAAGATTTTACTCTACCCCAAATTACTAGTCCATCTAGGTATAATTTTATGAACTTAAAAAGTGGCAACATCGTAGTGTCATCCCTTTTTTCTTAGTTTGATTTGAAAGGGATGACACTACGATGTTGCCACTTTTTAATTTCTTCACTTGTTTGACAGACTATACGCCCGTATTTCGTATGCCAGGTGAAAAAAAAATCAAAAGCAAAACTGTCTTAATTAGAACTAGCTGTCCCGGCAAATGTTGTTTTGCCATTTAAAGTATATTTTCTACATCATCAGTTGATACATATTTTACCCCCTCTTTTGTCCCCTAAGAGGGGGGGGGGGATGTTGTACACGAGAATATGTTAAGTTGGAAAACACAGTTAATCTAAATAATATATAAAACAAGGTGACTGACTGACATGGTGATTGGCATGCAGGTAGATGTTATGACGTAGGCATCCGCTAGGGTATGAAAATTTGTACATAATAATACTTCTTAACGCGAGCGAAGCCGCGGGCAATAGCTCGTACTTAATATGAAGTAAAGAAAAAAGTTGTATAATATATTATCTGACCCCTCTTTGGTGCTCAGAGAGGGTTGAAGGGGGAGGGGGGATGATTTTTATACACCAGATGTTGAGTTGGAAGAAGACAATTAATATATCTGTGAAAACCGTATGCAAATCGGATCAGTAGTTTTCGTGTTAAAAAAAAGTTTGATACAAAATCTTACCCCTCTTTTTTCGTGTTAAAGAATAAAAGTTTGATACAAAATCTGACTCCCTCTTTTCTCTCTCTCCCTTAGAGGGGTGGGGGAAAAAAAATTTATACACCAGATATTAGTTGGAAGAAGATAAATATATCTGCGAAAACCACATTCAAATCGGATCAGTATTTTTCGTGTGATGCTGGAACAAACATACAGACAGACAGAAAGAGTGACAGACAGACAGACAGACAGACAAAAAACTAACCACATTTTTGGCTTCTATAGCGATGTAGTGACAGAGGTGTAATTTCGGGTGTCATTTCATGTCTTCAGAATTTTCATTTCTACAACAGATTGTCTTCCTGCCGCACGCGCTTTGGTGACGCCCACTGTCGTAATATTTTAATTTCGCCATAATTTCAAAACCAAACGTCCAATTTTAATCATTCAAAGACCAAATATTATCTACATAAACTGTACATAATGATAAAATAATTTATTTTGATAAGGATTAATAGCGTGAGTAAAATATATGCGTTTAAATATGGTCCAAAAAAATTCAGGATTTTTAAATAAAAAAATGGTTATTGTGCCTCACTCGACATAGATAGGTATAGTGTGTCGCGGACTTTTTTGTAGATATTTATAAGGTCTACAATTACTTAGAACATTTCATGTTTCTATCTTTTGTAGTTTAGGCAGCGTACGCAAAATAAGTAACTTTTCTGGCTGATTTTTTACACCTTGCGTCCGAAAAACTCAAATATCTTACGGAACCCTACTTTTTTCCAAAATAAAATGTAGCCTATGTTCAGCAGAAATAATGTAGGATTCCAATAGCAAAAGAATTTTTCAAATCGGTCCAGTGGTTTCGGAGCCTATTCGTCCCAAACAAACACACAAACAAAGAAACAAATACTCTCACTACTGTTATCAGCGCCAATATGGCGGCTTTCAAACGTCATTTTTACGTCAGATTTAGTTCTCTGCCCGAATAGTAGGGGCGCTGATTCCGCTTCAAATAGGCACAAAAAATAGCTGTCATTTCAAAGGCTATCAGCAATCCAGCGTACTTGTATAGAGATCAGTGCTCCATAATTATTTGTCATTTTAATTTTGTGAAGTTGTCAAGTGTCATTTGCCAATACAACGCTTTCGCACATGCAGCATTTTGGAAAAAGCAATTCTCTTTAATTTTGTACTTTGTTATAATAAATTAATAATATGTGGAATATTTAATTGAATAAATGTGTTATTAGTATCAGCATGGCTAAAGAAGGGGACATGTCTTTATTCAGCGACGTGCTGGAGCCTTTTCGGCGCGTTATAAACACTGACCCACCAAAAGACAAGCTGTCGGCGTCTTCCAAATTGAATTTTTCTGATAGTAACCAATCATTAAAAGACGGTACCTAATTAATATTCGCACTGGTATGTAACAATTAAACGAATCTATATCTCATTCATTTATTTACTTGCAGGTTTAACTAACAACACACCACTAGGGAAAAGAAAACTAAGCTTAGGATCTGATATTCATACTCCTGAAAAACGGACGAGGATAGACTCTTCCTCGTCACAAGTAGCACCTTCGCCATGGGAAGCAAAAAGGTTGAAAATAGATTTGATCGCTGCCAAGGCACAGGTTAGATACTTAACATCATATTTTGATTGTTTTGTATCACTTAAAAGGTGACGCCGCGTTAAAGTAAAAAGCCGTGTTGGATATGTTTTAGATTGCTTGTTTTCTATGAGAGGCCAGCCCGGCCGGCTGGTTTTGTCGTGTAATTTAAAAACCATGAATATATTTCATATAAGCTATGGGCAAATTAAAGTGTATGCTTGAACCTATCTATGTACAAATTTTGGAAGCTTAAATCACTTCTCTGTTGGCAAAATTAGAATCCCTTTTTTTACAGAGGTCTTCTTGATTATTCTGTGTTATAAAAGTTGGCCAATCGTGTATGCTACTGATAATTCAAAGACGAAGACATGATGAATACTGACAGTGAACTTTAATTTCTTAGCTTTAGTCTTTGCTGAGAAAAGTTAATATTGCTACAGCTAAATTATCAAGGCTATTAATATTAAAATGTTAATTATACTTATAGATAACAAAGTTAGAGGCAAGAGTCAACCATCAGCATACCATACGTAAAGAAATGCAGATCTTATTTGAGGATGAGAAGTCTTCTCTGATTGAACAAAGTAAACGGGACCAGAAAGCATTAGCAGATTTAGAAGAAAGGTTGCAGTTGGTCAGACGGAGAGAACAAGAGCTAAAAGATGAGCATCAAGAGGTAAACTTCTGTGTATACAACTAATTTTGTCTTTTCATTATTATTTAAACATATTATTATTTGGTGTTAATGTAAAGATTATATATATAATATATAATAATATGGAAATGTCTTTATTGTAGGTATAGTCTGTCAAAAAAGTGAAGAAATTAAAAAGTGGCAACATTGTAGTGTCATCCCTTTTTACCCGACTGCCAGGAGGGGTATGTGTTTAGCGCGTATCTTGTATGTTTGTAATATTCTTTATTACCTCGTATCTTCAGAACCGCTAATTAGCGCTGACACTACGATGTTGCCACTTTTTAATTTTTTCACTTTTTTTACATACTATATGTAAGAAATAGCTTATGTGTAGCATAGGCATGACATAATTCTAGTGCCCATAACAGTTTTTGTAATGATTTTTTCATCAATGAATTAAATCAATTTTTCAATTATTATATTTTTGTAGCACCCACATTCTAATATAATTTTTATTAATTTTAGTCAATAAAAGAGTTTAAACAAAACAAAGCCAAATGGGATAAAGACAAAGGGGAGCTGCTCAAACAAATTGCAGATCTGAAGGAGAAACTTCTGGAAATTAATGTCAGTAGCAAGGATGAAATTGCTGAGATGAAGAAAGACATGGATGAACTGTTGCAGGTACTTTTTTCTATATTTAAAATGTAACTAGTAAAATAAATTACTTGTTACTGGTAAAACAAATTAGATAAGTTACCACAATCAAAAAAAATAATTCAACAGTATGACAAAATTCTTAAAAATATAAATATGTATATGTATGGAGCTATACATATACATATTTATATTTTTAAGAATTTTGTCATCATATGTACATTAAAGATTTTATAAGAGCTTTTCATAATGTTTTTTAGAATTAAAGTAATGACCCATCATAATAGTCAGAACCTAGTACTACTATAATAAATTTAATGGATTGTGCATAACAATTCTACATATGATCTAAATCTGAAGGGCAAAAAACAAAATATTATCTTAGTTCATCAAGCCCCAAGCGGTCGCATGCAACCGCGAGAACAATAGATAAGCTATGATGATAAGATATAGACGATCGACGGCTAATATATAAAAATCCAGTGTCATGATGTATGTTCGCCCAATGAACTCTTCACCAAGACAATCAATTATTGTGATGAAAGTTGGCAGTTTTTATTTAGATTAATTATTATTGTCCTAATAAATTATTATTAACAATAAAAGAAAATATGGCAGATCATTTTAGTAATGGCGATTTTGCTGTTGAAATGATTTTTTTCTTTATTTACTCATGACCATGGATACAAAGTCCTTCAGCCCTATACAATGTTGAATTGAAACTCTTCAGAATTCAGTGTTGTCAGTACAAGCAATTTCCAATTTTTTTTATTATTTCACTTTATTCGTAGTGAAGCTTGTACCAGGCCGCTAGTAAATTAAAAAATCTTTCATTTTTTTTATTATAGGCACATGAAGGTGCCCAGCAAGAAGTTGAGATGTTGAAGAAGGAGTTGGCGCGACAGACTCAGCGGGCAGAACAGTGCACAACGCTCCGCACACAGCTTGAGAAACAAAACTTTGAGCTGCAACAAGTCAATAACAAGCTCAAAGAGTTGGAGTATGAAAAGGACTCTTATAAAGACTGGCAACAGCAGGCGAAGGTACAGTTAAAGTTATAGTTAAGATTAGATGCTAGTTTATTAATCACTTAAGCGGTATTATATAAAAGGCTGGAGGAGACCCTTGTGTCACAAGGACACGCCAATAAGGAGGCTGACATGCATCTTCCCATTTCTAAATAATGTTTTGTAAGTTTTTGGTAATAAAAGGCTTTGAAATTGAAGCGGTATTCACAATTACAGCTCAATTACTCAATGTACCGCGCTGTTATTGGTCTACACTAGGCATGTATTGTTTGTCGCCCATAAATGTTGTTTTACTCGGGGCAAATCAGGCCTCTGGTTTCACATTATCTAAGGCCCTTGTAATTTCGTTCAATGATTTGCATGTATTGTTTGCCTTTTCTATCAATCAATTTTATTAATCAAATCAGCCTATATTCGTCCACTGCTGAGCAACGGGTATAGGCCTCTTGCCTTTTCTATTGTAGAGTGATTTATCTGTAATTTAAAATGCATCTGAATTAATTTCTATGAGCAAGTTTTCTCTCAAAGTTTTCCTGACCACCCAAGTGCGTGACACTAGTGTTGGTAAAAATAGCATTGGCAATAATAATTAATTGTTAAATGCCCATTAGCAATAATTAAATTAATCGTAGTTGCTAAAAATACGATTGCTAATATTATCGTGCATAACAATAGTCTGCGATCATTGACTGATGAACTGATTGAACTGTTGATGAACTGCTATTTTTCACTAGATGCGAAATAATACTCGGCGCTAGCGGTGCGATGCGAAATTTACGATGCCGCGTTTTTAGCAAATAGCAAAGCAATAATACTTAGCATGATGTGACATCAAAATTAGCATTTTAATGAAATTAATAGAAAATAGCATTAATTCCCATTACTACGTGACACTGGTTTTATATATTATATTATAAGCAAACTGTATATTTTGTCATTATCGTACAAATGAAATAATCCACAGACTGCACAAAAGCGCCTATCCAACATGGCCGAGTTGGAGAAGGAGGTGAACCGTCTCCGGGCATCGGAGCGATCTCTCCGTGACGCGGTGTGCAACAAGCTGCTGCTGGAGGAGCAGGTCCACGTGCTCACCAACAAGGTGGAGGCTCTGCAGCCAGTGCAGCAGGAGTTACATGAGGCTAAAGTGAGTTCATAAAATAAAAATCGGTTGTCTGTAAAGCAAGGCTTGGAAACCAGTTTTTTTTAACCGGTTTGACGAATTTACCTACGGAACTTTTTGAAAAAGGCTTTGTTCCTCCTTTTAAAAATATGGGTATTTTTTATTAACCGGTTATAATTTTCAATCAGGGCAATGATTTGCGGCCCACGTTCTTAGAACGTGCGTAATAGTCGACGATACTATTTACACTGAACAGACTGAGCATTTGCAAGCGACGCACACAGCATGACGCGTGGCCGATCTCACTATAAACCGGTTTATTTAGGCTCCAAGTATCGTTCCTATTTGGTTCCGTTCTTAATTTTATTTGTTTGATAGATAATGGAACGCCTCAGAGCGAAGTAACGCCGTATGAGTCAAGTTTTTTCGTGCGTGCAGCCGGCTCCGTCGAATTATAAGACATTGTAACGTCAAAAAGCTTTTACAGCCGCACTCAGAGATGATGATGATTAACATGTACTATTTTTGTTATAACTTTTTAATATTAACCCTTATGTTCTCTATAATAAAACAGTCAAAATCAAATTATATTTTAAAGAATGACTTTGACTGTTTAGTATTTAGATTGTCTTCTAGAATTTTTATTTCTCATGAATCGTTCAAATTCGCATGAATCGTCTCAAATGAATTGCCAATTTCCATGTGACTTATACTAATTTATCATGTTATAGGTGAAGATAGCGTCACTAGAAGGTGCGTTGGAGGCGTGGTGTGTGGCGGCGCGTGCGCACGGCGTGGACAGCGCTCGGGCGCTCGGCGCGGCGCTCGACGCGGCGCTCGGCGGGCAGCTAGCGGCCGCTGCTGGTGCGGGCGAGGCGCAGGCGCAACGCGCTCAGCTTGCTGAGGTACGTAGACACCCACGTATACGCAAGCGGGCACACGTACGCAGGTACACACAGGCAGCGTGCGTGTTCGTGTAGCACTCCCTTGACAAGGATGGAACGTACACGCACGCAAACTCACGCCCTGCGTGTACGTGACACGCAGACACATACAGCTGGCGCAGCTAGCTGAAATACACAATATAACCATTGCTAATTAAATGGTCTAAGAAACAGTGCTTCTATTGTCTAATGCACACATTTCCATTGTGAGTCTGAGCGTAATGGAAATGCTAAAACATAGCATGTGCCAGGTGAGTCTCACATGTTATGTTTTAGCGCGTCCACTTGTAACTTGTATAGTATCAGATTTTGCGAGCGAATATCAGTGATTGTTCTTAGGTTAAAGTTTTCCTACCAAAATGGCCATAAAGCAACTTTATTATACTATAAAAGCTTTAATAAAGAGAATATACGTTATACAGCCTCGTGACATACAAACAAACTCCGATTACGCATCATTTAAATTTTCTGATCAAGATAAAAGAATACAAGACAAGACAGTACAAAAATAAATTCAAATAGTGTTTGCATAGACAACTATGACTAGATTCGAATTATGTTCATATTTTAATTGTAGGAAGTTGCGACTTTGAAGTTTGAGCGCGACAAGGCGGTTACAAAGCTGAACGACCTAATGACGGTGCGTAAGAATCAAGAGAGCCTCATACATCGGCTACAGAAGCGGCTTCTACTTGTCACGAGGGAAAGAGACAGCTATAGGTGAGTGAATGAGATAGGAAATTGACTTTTTCTAATGAGAAATGACTTACAACTTAAGTTAATCATAATTTAAAGGTGGTATCTAAATCAAGTGCAAATCAGGGGCCGTACCACAAAACCGTTATGATGAGACTCAAACAATCGTACGAGAATGCCGCGTCCTACTCTAACAAACGTGAAATGAAGTTAGAGGACGTTGTTCTCAATCGATTGTTTGAGTCTCAAAACGGTTTCGTAGTACGCCTACTGATTAGTAATTTATCACTTACAGATCGGATAAAAACATGGTCTTGCTTAAAGTCAAGTTAAAGTTTCTTGTCAACAGTATCGGGCAATCAGATTGAAACGATTTGGCGTAATTTGTTTTTAACGTGCAAGTTGGCACTGCTGAAATTGACAGATGATTGCGCTGATAAAAATTGTCAATTTAACGTAATTTAATTGTCATCAGACAGCAACTGGACAGCTACGAGAAGGAGCTGGAGGTGACACTGTGCGGCGGCGGTGGCGCAGGCGGCGCGGCGCTGCTGCAGGCGCGCGTCGAGCAGCTGGAGCGAGCGCTGCAGGGCTACCGGGACCTGGCCGCCAGCGCCGACCAGGACACCCTCCAGGCCGGTGTGTATACAACGGCTAGCAGCCAGCAGAAAGCGGAAGTGAAGTGATACTGACAGGAGTGGACCTGGTCTGAAAATAGGGGGGGAGGGGTCACAAGAGTTTGGTCACTAATAGTCGCATGAAAGCAGAACTCAGTGTCATTTTGACGACCTCCGTGGCTCAGTTGGTGGGCGAGTTGGTAGCTCAGGCCAGGGGTCGCGGGTTCGAATCCCGCCGACGGAACAAAAAGTTTTCAATGTTCCTGGGTCTTGGATGTGTATTAAATATATATGTATTAATATAAAAGTATTAAATATATTTCCGTTGTCTGGTACCCTTAACACAAGTCCTTTGGGTTCTTAGCACAGGGCCGGACTATCTGGTGAAAAAGTGGCCCATGATGTCATTTGTTTAAACTTAGTCTGAATCAAGACGGAACTTACCCATGTTGCTGTCAATCTTTTAAACTACTTTCCAACTTACAAATAGACAGCAAGTCTGTTATAAATAACACCCCGTTATGTTCTAACGGCCCGGCCGCATCTTCGTGTATCGTCCTAAGCTTCGTGCTACGAGACGATACTATTGGACGATACACGCAGATCGACCAACAGTATCGGTTTTAGCGCGAAGCACCACGCATATGCGGCCGCGGCATAAAACATATTATACACTACAGCACTAGACACGGCCCGCGCGGAGGCGACGCGATGGCGCGAGGAGGCCGAGAGTTTGCGACGCGACGTCGGCGTCATACGGGTGCAGCGCGACAGACTGCAGGCGCATATTGATAGCATGGCTGCGTTGGGTGAGACCAAGGTGAGCATAATGCTGGCATCTCACGGCGCGTAATATCACGAGCCGCGACGCGCCAGCTCGAGCCACGCGCTGTGTGAAGGGGGGCTCGAGCAGGCGCGTCCGATCCAATTGTCGGTAAAAAAAGTCGGTAACTTCATAGGCGCGGCTTGAGCGGCTCGTGATATAAGATATTACGCGTTGTGAGAACGGGTAGCGTGGACTTGCCTGTTGGCTCGTGCTCGCTCGTACAAATCGGCTCGGCGCGGCCGGCGGCGCGGATCGTGATATTACACGGCGTAAGAAGCTAGCTTAAGAAGTAGGTTACACGGTCAGTCTGGCATCAGTTCAGTCTATCAGTCTCAGACTGACGCCAGAATGATTGCCAGAAAGAACATTTAAAAAAATGATCAGTCAATCACACAGTTACATGATCATTCTTTCGTCTGTCTAGATCAGACTAATGTAGATAGTCTAATGGCCATTATCATAATTTAAATATCCGATACAGTACACAGAAAAATACATGATTATACTTAAAATAATAAATATACTTGTAGAAATTTTTGTCACTTTCAAAAGTCACCACAACGTGTGGTAAAAACAGTCAAAAAACTGATGACTTATACATAAGTAGAAATAAAATTTATTGTCAAACAATGTT
The DNA here is from genome assembly GCA_905404155.3 of Plebejus argus. Classification (NCBI taxonomy): domain Eukaryota; kingdom Metazoa; phylum Arthropoda; class Insecta; order Lepidoptera; family Lycaenidae; genus Plebejus; species Plebejus argus. Next base: position 4,757,063 of record FR989946.1, on the reverse strand, counting down.
TACTTATGTTACAAAACAATGTTAAGTTAGTTCTGCACCGTTCTATCTGCGCTGACCCTAACATTTAACCTATGTTGCAATTTTATACTGACTACAATGTTTATTTGCTGATAAAATAAATATTATTTATGATTTTTTTCCAGGTTTTACACATCAAAGACAACCCTGCTGCTATAGCTGGGAGACAAGTGCAGCTTGATCTTGAAGCTGCACAGGAAGAGGTAAATACTAAACAGAAAAATTTAAAGTACTTACTATTTCCATCGTAATATTATCGAAAACAAGTTATGAATTTGACGATCAAAGAGAGATGACCTCTGTGGCTCATTAGTCATTCGTAGCTCAAGCCAAGGGTCGCGGATTAAAAAATTTTTGGAAGAAGTTTTCAAAAAGTATTCCTTGGTCTTGGATGTGTATATATATGAATGATATAATAAAAATCTTAAATATAATAAATTATGTATTATACAGGGTGCAATTATACCTTCCTGCCAAATTTTAATATATTGATCCTTGTTAAAAATAAAAATACACGTATTTTTTCTTTTATAATCACTCAGTACTAAAATGTTGAGAAATAGCTTCCGAAAGTTATGTGACCCCGCGCGCGCGCCTCCCCCCCGCCTTACCCCCGGTCATTCCCCCGCGCCGCGAGTGACCGTTCTGCAACGATTTTAAATGGGATAAAATATGTTAATAAAAAAAATATAACACCCAATTTTTTTGGTTAAATGGACTCTCCTAATGATTCATAAGCCCTGGAAAAAATTTGGCAGGAAGGTTTAATTGCACCCTGTATATTATATAAGTATTAAATATATTTCCGTTATCTGGTACCCGTGAGGCCGTAGGCCGTATCCTTCAGGTACTTACCAAGGGGCCAGACCGACGTGGTGTGAAACATGCATAGATATATTATTTCAACATGTTTTATGTGTTTATGTCAGATAAAGAAACTGAAAGCAGCACTGCAGGAAGGTGGTCAGAGCAATCCCGAGGAAGTGCAGAAGCTGCAACAACAAGTGGAGAAATGTAATATCAAAATGCAGAGGTGAATCTATTATTTGTTATTTAGTTTGCACCGCTCCATATTTGATGTAACTTTACTTGATTTTTGAAAATGATTTTAAAAATTAAAATAATGGAGAGACATAATTTCAAGAGTTTTTGCTATTTGTTTCTACTATAATATAATAACTCACTTTAATATAATATGTTAATTTTTCGCGTGTGAGTGAATAAGTCAGCATACGAAATAAGATAGGAGTATCATGTTATAAGTACATAATATATTATATATTGTTTCAGAATGAAGGAGCAGTTTACGTCATCTGCGCAGGAGTACAGAGACGTGTGTTACATGCTGTTGGGCTACAAAATAGATAGGACTGGTCATAAAAACTATAGGTAAGTTCATAGTTTTTGGGTGATCATTACTTGTACAAGTATAGTGAAAAAATGAGACATGTCAAAGAACTTCTTATGAAATTTTATATTTTGGTAGTCAATAATTGTGCCAATTTTCATTACTCATTTTAAGTCTTTGACTAAGTATAGGTTTTTTTAAATTGACTAAGTATAGGTTTTTTTAAATATTTTAACTTTTTTCATCTGTAGTTTAATTCAAATTATTGTCATCAACTTATCGTCGTCCACTACGGAGCACCTACGTTTAATTCAAATTCATTGCTTTGCCAAGGATTTTGTAGTCAAAGCTACTTTGTTTTTGATAAGCCAATAAAAAGCATTCTATTTCAGGATATCAAACATGTACGCTGAGTCGTCGGACGACTACCTAACGTTCACACTCTGCGAGGACGGCATTGAGATGGTGCACACCGACTACTCGAGCTCGCTGACCGAGTTGGTGGAACTGCACCTGCACCAACACCGCTCCATACCGCTGTTCCTCAGTGCGCTCACCATGGATCTGTTCGCGAGGACCACCATGCAACAGGATGTGCAGTGTTAGTGTAGTGACAGTGACTGTGTGACCCAGCTGTAATCGCTAAGATAACTTAAAGTTTGTTTGGAAAAATTAAAGAAGGCGCAGTGTTCGATTTTAGGTCTCTTTGGTGGGGTGAGGATTACGCGGGCCGCGCGGGGAAACGCTATTGGTAGATCAGAAATCAGACGGCTCGTTATTAGTGAATCGCGATTAGATGATAACACGTTATTGGTAGATATTGTACATATGCGCTTATTGCCCCCTCCACATTCGCTGAGCCATCTTAAAATTAAAATTTGCTATACTGTACTCGGTGAAACATGGCGGTAGCGGTCATTGACTCCCTGTAAAAACTTATTATTTTCTATACAAAGCTGCAATTGACATCTGACACTACATTGTCAATCGCGGATTATATAGAAAATCACAAGTTTTTGACAGGGAGTCAATGACCGCTACCGCTATGTTTTGCCGAGTATAGCATAGGGACATTCTTACAGAGTAAATAATTCTGCATTAATATTGAATGAATAGAACATAACGTCTTGTTATATATAGTCGAGTGAAGTCTTTCAATATTTTGAAAGATACCTTAGCTCTTTGTTAGAGAAAACATTGTCTATAGTTGGGTCACATTGAAAGGAGCCTATAGTGTCACCTATTCAATATTTCCATCAATTTCTTTACTATTGTATTAAATAATGACGGCAACAGCTAATGAAATGGTGCAGAACATTCCTTATAAGCTACAACTGTTTTATATCTGAAATCATAATAATATGTTTAGTCTCAATTTCACTAACGCCTGCAAATGTTACTTACACACTTTCAGTGCCGGATTTATATTTTTTTATGAGTGTAGGCCACTTTATGATATCTGCCGCCCCTGGGAAACGGCCTATACGGCCTATTTAAATAAATCCAGGGCTGCATACATTCGTTTTATGAAAAAAATGCTTTCGATATTGTGATATCAGACATACACTAGACATAGAAAAAGCAAACATATTATATAAGGATGTTCCCAGTTTACCACATTGCAAAATGTGTAAACACTCTTAGCAGGCTTTGGTGAGATTGTCATTAAAATATGCGACAATGTATAGATCTAGGTATACACAGTGAACTTAAGAACAATTATTAATATTATTCGTGTATAAAATGCAATGTGTCAAGCGTATAATAAATTGCGTTTGTTTTCTCACTGTATGTTGTGTTTTATTCTCTATGAATTGTAATTTGTTACAAGTTTATTTGTGTTATAAAGTCAGTTGTGTTACGTGTATAACATTATTATGTCAAAAGGGACTGTTTAGTTTATAAAAACGTTTTTCGTCTACTCCTCGCTAGGTGGCGCTCTTTTCGGACTGGTGTAGGAATATCAAAGATATAATTATGGATAAAATAAAACATTGTATCGATTTAAAATATTTATGAAGAAACAAAGACAATATATTATACAATATACATATCTAAATGTTTGGAGACAACTACAACAATTTAGTAGTATTTATCTAATAAATCTGTTTCAAGTATGATTCGACAAGTAATGAGACAAAATGTAAACAATGCTATATGACAAAACAATAATAATATGTTCATGTCCACTTCACAAAAAGGTCAGGTTTGCTAAAGTAATAAAAAAAATAGCTCTTTTCAGTAATTTAAATTTAAAACAAAAGGCATAGTTAGGCCCACTTGCGCCAATCTGGGTTAAAGTTAACTCTGAGTTAAACATCATTTCATCTCAATCACTGACTTGGTGAGTGACAGATATCACATGATGTTTAACTCAGAGTTAACTTTAACCCAGATTGGCGCAAGTGGGCCTAATTGAATAAAGAGTGACATAAGTGATATTAGTATAAGAATTAAAATTAATAAATAGCCAAAGAAAATATTATTGGTAGGCCAAATGTATAGTTTTAATAATATATGTTTACATGTTTTAGACTATTGCATTGTTTACATTTTTGACACAAATACGAACATACTATACGGAAGAGTTAACAATGTATCTTCACTACAACCTAAATTCTTAAATGTGCCTTGATGTAGTGACACAGGGCACATTTAACAATTTAATTTGCTTCACTACTTGACTAAGTTTAGTTCTGCCCCTGCTTAACTAGCCAAATAAATAAATTTATTAACATTACTTATTGAGCGCTAAGATTATGCGTATTTCATTAAGGACATTTCAGACTTGCGAAGAAAAATATTTAGAAAACAGATAATATTTTCGCTGTTGCATAGATTTCTCACGAGAGACTCATCTCAATTCTCGCCGTAAGTCTGAATGTCAGTATAGTGACAGTTGTGTCTAGAATTATTTGTCCCAATATTTGTTTCATAAAAATGAACATCCAAGTAATATACTGATAGTAATAGTTTTGCAAACATATTTAATAGTAAGCTTAAGTACATAGAAATAGTTATTGTAAAGTAACCACAGACATAGATCAAGATAGATACCGCATGCCGCTCTATTTGTATGAAAACGAGCGTACCACTTTTTTATAGCCACTGTGACGTACCGATGATAAGAAACATGTCCATTGTCTAGGCCAACGTTTCTATTGGAATTTCTACAGCTCAATACGGCACATTTAGGCATTTTTAAAATTCCGATTCACGTCCGATTCCGATAGCAGACTAAAAAACAGACTTTCGAAAGACGAGCATCGCTCGTCGTTTGGGAGCGCGATATGGCACGCGAAGTACATACACATGCGGTATCTATCATGATCTATGTCTGTGAAAGTAACCCTTTAGTTTTGACGTCTTTGGGAATTGTGATAAACTGATCATTATTATGACAAACAAAGATTCAAAAAGCACTAAAAATATTTATGGTTTTAACATACACAGTACACACCTATTATAAATAACATGGACCGAGCGTCCGAATTTAATCCAAATCATAAAATATTTAAAGCTAAGCAGGACGTTTGATAACTTAAAGTTACACCTACTGAACTGTGACGTCACTCGCGCGACGCGGGCGCCCTCTACATCCATACTCTATGGAAATATCTTGGAAATAATAATTTAAAAGTAACGATGAATTACTTTCGTCTACAGTCTATAAAGTTACCTAATTTCAGTGTAAAATGTTTCCAAAAAAAGAAAAAAATAGTAATTCTAAAATCTTACACACACATATAATACTGAAAAATAGGTATTTTATAACACGACCGAATACAATAATTTCATGATCCCGTTTCACACGAATTTGGTAAAATAATAAAACCAAACAAAACATTAAACATAAATTTCACACCATTTTCTATAACATTATTGCACTAAAATTTTATAACTTAATAATAAATATAGTATAAGCGTTAAAACCACATTTCGTGAAATACATAAAACTATTCGAGTCTTAGAGTACCTACTAAAAGTTATTAAAATTTTAAAAACAAATGTCAGTCCAATGAAAGTTTCACTTTAAATATCCTATAAGCATCTTTCATAGTGGCAACGTTAACGTTTGAAAATAAAATATTCTAGTTTACGTAGAGCTAAGGGTGGCGTCTGATAGTGGCAGTCGCGCCGCAGCCGCAGCTGCGTTTTTTTTTTTGCGACTTTACAACTCAAACAGAAGTTTTTTCCTACACAATTTCTTTGTGATTACTTCGTCTATTTTTCTGAGATGTGATAAAAATTTAAAAATAGGAAACCCAAAAAAGTTATTAAAACTTATTAATCGGGACTTAACGCGACTGATTGATAAGTTATTGTTACGATTTATAAGTTTTTGATACGATTAATAAGTTTTAATAATTATAATGCAACGCGAAAGTTTAAAATGTTAACCCAAAAAAGTTGTTTTATGTGATATTTTTGAGTTTTTTTCGCGACTGCCACAATCCAAATGCTACGTAGGTTGTAGAAATAGCGAACATTGTGCTAACTACACTTCTATAACATTTTGACTAAATATTAAGTACGATTTGGTGCTCATTAATATTGTAGTGTTAATATTTAAATACTATAGAAATTCTATCTACAAAGAACGAGATGTGCAATCGAAGAGAGGCTTAGTAAACTACGAGTTATTAACTGGCTTCGTTCGACTTCGACGCGACGCATCGATTTTTTTTTGAGCTGAAAATCGATTTATTGGAGATCCAGGCTGACCGAACACGCTAAAATTATACAAAACTTACAAATACATAAAGCCAAATAGGAAAACTTGTATGCTGTAACAATTTCAAAATAACAAATCGCGTAACCTAATAAGTAAACAATAATTTCATAGAGCAACGAACTTATTCCAAAACTAAATGATAGCTGACGAGATTCGTCTGAAGATCTCGCTAAATTATAAATTCTTTACCGTTACTAATATCACTTGGATTAGGAGACCAAAAATTTTGTAATTCGCATTTCGCAGGCAGCGAGCTGGCGTTTTAGTTCTCGGTTTCGCCACCAGGGGTGATGTTTGCGCTAACAAAATCCTTGTTAGTAGCACAATAGACAGAATGAACCAGTAGCCGACTTAGGGTGTGTTGCACCAAAGTTAAAGTTAAGGTTATCGTCAAATATGGCGTCCATAGTGGACTTTTACTAAGGATTTGACAGTTCATTTGACTTTTTGCTATGGTTAAAGTTAAAGCTGTTATAGTTAAAGTAAGTTGGTGCAACCCACTCTTAGAAGTGTTCTCGAAATTTATACTTTTTACATAGTATTTCATACCGGCGCGGCGCGGCACGCACCGTGACTCTGCGTTGCTTAGCCGCTGCCCGCTTACAGCGGTATCACGTACAACGCGCCGATTTGTCAGCTTGTTTGAAGTCGGCCTACTAGTTCGTTCTGTGTATTGAGTTCACAGCATCACGGGTGGTTGTGTTCAAACTCAGTCTTCAAGTGCTTTTATCACTGCTTCTATAAACTCGAGGACGAAGCAATCTGCAGTTCTGCGCCGGTTCTATGACTATAGGACTTTCGCTATGTCCTTTTTTGCTTTACTCTTTTTCGTCACATTATTGTCCGTTATATTTTTACTACCTGAGAAAGAAAAAATAAAAACCATTAATAATAATAGTTTTAAAGTCCAGATTCCACTTTTTAATTTGATATCATTGACATATTACTTATTAAGCGAGCGAAGTCCATATCACGCGTCGCTTCTAGAGTGATGCATCGATATGTCGATCGAATATGTAACATTTATGAGATAAACAATTTCGCAATAATAATAGCTCCCACACCGGTTTCGGTGACGGTGACCGGTTTCATTGAAACCAGGCCAGCTACGCAGGAGTATTTTTATAGTGCCCAAGTGTGTGCGCAGTACACAAGAGCACTCTCTATTCCATTACTCTCATAACCCAGTGGGACGGCAGACCGACACGACCGGCGAGAGATCAGGCGCAGGACCGACTTTTTACATGCCCATCCGACGCATGGATCATCTTACTTGTCAGACAATCAGGTGATCAGCCTGCATTGTCCTAACCAAACTTGGAAATAACATGTTTCCAACGCGGGAATCGAACCCACGACCTCCGAGTCAAGAGCCGCGCTCTGTACCACTAGACCACGGAGGCGTTCACGGAGGCGAATTTCGCAATAATTATAATAAAATCGTATACTTAAATAACACTTGGCATTTGTGACTTCAGAAAACGTTTATCTTAATTTTCGCAGTTTCCAGAAAATTCAATTTTTTCCTAATTTACTTGTAAATGCTTTACCTGGACACGGTCCCGGGTGTAGCGGGTCTACCACCGAGCCGGCGTGGCACACAGCTCGCTGTAGCCGGCACCACGACCCGTACGTGTGCGCGTCCGTCCCGCACAGCTCGCGCTTGGCGCCGCGCCCGCACGCGCCGCACGACACGCACCGCACGGCCGAGGCCCCGCCCACCACGCAGCGCTGCCCCGCGCCGCACCGGATCGACGCGCATGTTGCGTTACCTTTATATCGAAAGTTATTATACAGGTATTGTAAATGTAAAATATGTGATGGATAGGTAAAAATTTTCGAAAAATAATCGAAAATAAATTGTAAAGAAAGAAAGAAATGTTTTTGCAATTTAAATATTTTTCGGACTATTTTATACTTGATATTACCGAAATAACTTTAATACGACCGAAAATCTCGACTGTATTAATAGAAGCACAAGCAGCAATGCAGCTGCATGATGCATCACTTTTGGGGCAGTCTGGTAAAAAGGTCTTACTTATACAAGCGCCCTTGTAAGCCAACGGCAGCGCCTTCCCGCGTTCGCAGGCGGCCTTCCTGAGCGCGCAAGGCCCGGCGTATGTGCGGCCGTCGACGGCGCAGACGGGCGCGCCCGCGACGCTGCAGCCGCCGCACCGCGCGCAGTGAGCGCCCAACTCCGCGTCCAAAACGCAGCGTTTCTCGCCGCCGCAGCGGACGCCCTCGCAGCTGCCCACTGGAATGGTAAACAAAGAGTTAGAATAGACCCGCGTAGAATAGAATGCGGGGCACAAACACGTCTAACGCGTGAACAGTCTAACGCGAACTGCCCGGCGGATTTTGGCAATAAGCTTCATACATATTTTATTGATTATTTATATAATTATTATGCCCTTGAGTGGGGATGTGAAATAATATGTTCATATAAATCTTTAAAAAGAAAACGACATATTACTAATAATCTTATACTTATAATATTATAGGGACCGTGCAGAGCGATGACACTGCCACTAGTGACGAGTAGCCAAAACTTTTACGAAAATTTTATTGTCAAGCTTTAATCAAGCTACGGAAAATTATAAGATTTCATGAGAAATTTAAGTATTTTCAAGAATTGAAATGCATTGTTATATTCCCGGATGTTCTCATACATACAAGAAAAATAAAGTGTCCTTGTTACATTATATAAAAAAAAAGCGGCCAAGTGCGAGTTGGACTCGCCCATGGAGGGTTCCGCAGCAGCAATAAGGTTAATTTTTATGAAATTATATTATTTTTGATTTATTTTTATATTTCAGTCGATTTAATGAAATTTAGATTAAGGTTTACTATTTATGACGTATAAAAAAAACTACTGGCTAGATCTCGTTCAAACCAATTTTCGTTGGTAGTTTTTATAGTAATATACATCATATTTTTTTTTTAGAATTATCATGCCTCTACTTTAGAAATTAGAGGGGGGGGGACACACATTTTTCCACTTTGGAAGAGTCTCTCTCGCAAACTATTCAGCTTAGAAAAAAATGATATGAGAAACCTCAATATGATTTTTGGATACCTATCCATAGATACCACACACGCATAGGTTAGATGAAAAATTTTTTTTTTTGTTTCATTAAGTTTTACTATTTATGACGTATAAAAAAAAACTACTGGCTAGATCTCGTTCAAACCAATTTTCGTTGGTAGTTTTTATAGTAATATACATCATATATTTTTTTTAGAATTATCATGCCTCTACTTTAGAAATTAGAGGGGGGGGGGACACACATTTTTCCACTTTGGAAGAGTCTCTCTCGCAAACTATTCAGGTTAGAAAAAAATGATATGAGAAACCTCAATACGATTTTTAGAGACCTATCCATAGATACCACACACGCATAGGTTAGATGAAAAAAAATTTTTTTTGTTTCAGTTGTACCTATGGGGACCCCTAAAATTTTTAATACTTTTTCTATTTTTGCATCAAAATCTTAATGCGGTTCACAGACTACATCTACTTACCAAGTTTCAATAGTATAGCTCTAATAGTTTCGGAGAAAAGCGGCTGTGACATACGGACGGACAGACAGACAGACAGACAGACAGACAGACAGACATGACGAATCTATAAGGGTTCCTTTTTTGCCATTTTGGCTACGGAACCCTAAAAATTAAGAGGGATACTGACCCTAAAAATAAAACATAGTCCTCTCTTCACACTCACGCACGTCTTTCATATGCCAGGTGAAAAAGGACGACGCGGAATCATCGCGAAGTTAGTTTTACTTGATTAAAAGACGAACTATAATGATTATGAAAAAAGTGTTTTGAGAAAATTTAGGTTTTATCAATGCCTTTTTAGATATTTAAAAATATTAAAGAAAAGACAGCAAACTACGAAGATCCATGCAAAAATGTGTCTAAAACAAGGTTTTTTGTAAAAAAGAAACTATCGAGCATTTTTTCAGTAATCGTGTTTTCGTCTTGAGCATTTAATCTTCATGAACTGAAGTTACTTGTGTAAAAAATCAGCTTTCTAGACCTTACAGATTTTGAGATCTAGGTTTAAGAATGTAGTCAAGTTAGGGTCAGATGCACTCTTAAAAAGGTGAATATTGTTCGCAGTGAAAAGAATAATATGCTTAGATCATAGTTATCTACTCTTTTCACTACCTGATGGCGCTGATTACTCTATATTTAAAATATTAAGTAACTTTCTACTTCTTACTGTCTTACCCGTTCCGTTCCGTAAAAATATGATAATTTGCACCCATAGGCCATAACAATAGGTTTTTATAATGATTTAATTTTATAAGTAACATTGTAATTGGACATTGGTAACTCTAAAACATTTTTCCTCAAAAATTAAAAAGTATAAGTAAAGTTACGACCGCACGCATTCTTTAAATTAAAAAGTACTTACTAAAATTCTTCGCTTTAATTTCAGATTTAACTCGAAGAATATTATGTTCGTGCAGTGAAACTTAGCTACAGGGTGTTCGATACTATCTAGTATCTACTGTATACAGAGTGATCTCGATACTATCACATTTCTGTGTAGTCTAGACAGCTATCGAGAGCCACTCTCGGCTAGATTAGGTTTTGTTTATCGAGCTAGGAACCAGGCCGACGTCTGATACACGGTTTAGTATTACATGCTACACTATAACAGCCCGATCTAGAATCTAGATTACCTACATGATGTTTCGTTTTAGAATTTAGATTGCTTGATTGTGATAGTCTGATAGATATCGTCAGCTTTTTAGGCAAATTGCGACTTTTTAAGTCGCGACGATTTTTGAGCTGCGTAAATATCATCTTAACTTTAGCATATTAATTCAATACTTCTTTTATTAAGTTACCTAGGTATCTATTTAAATTATATTATGTTTAATATAATAGAGATAGTTTGTATTCATAATTATTCATGTGGGATGTGATTTCAACTTGAACGAGACGTTCTACCTACATCATACCACAATCATACGCATCATTAAAAAATGCGTTCGATTTTTTTTAATGTTGTAAATTTAAATTATTTAATCGTTTCCAACGATTGCCGTGCACAGCTGTACCGCGGGCGGGCGGGGCACCGTGCCGCCACCACTCAGGTATTATTATTTATTAGTTTTAGTTTCACCGGTTCTATTATTTAAGTTTAACCTTACAAAAGAACCAGGAACCTGTAACAATCAGCGGGCAGTGGCGTAACTTCACCATCTGGGGCAAGTTAATTATACTTTGTACTGACTACAATCAATATACTTATAGAAAATAAAAATATTTCTAAGTATTTTGTTAGAACCGCCATCCTATTTTCACGCCTTTGTATTATTCTTGATTTAATCTCTGTCGAAACCCAGTAGAAACTAGAAACTGAGATTCACATCTTACCCGTACTCCGTAGTCCGTAGTGTCTAAACTCTAAGTAATATGTATTCTGTGGTAGTGTATAGTTATTTTAAATTTAAAATATAATCTATTTTAATACCTATAAAGGACTGAGCACACTGAGACGGGCCTTGCCGGGACTCAGCGTGCCTGGGCTCATCGCATAAATCCGCCGCCATACAATTTGTATGGAGGCGGATGCGTGTATCGCCCACTGTGCCGGCGCGCATCGGCGCGGATTTTTGCTCGGCGGATTTCCGTCAATGCGACACGGCACGACAAGACCCGCTGCGCCCCGGCAAGCGACGCGCGGATACGATGCGATGCGGCCCGGCAAGCCCCGCCCCCCGCTACACCCCGCATCGCCCCGCCATCACTCGTCGCGCAGAGCATGGCAGAGCGTTGCGCGCCGATCCGCGCCGACCCGTCCCGGCCCGCCCCGGCACGCTCCGCCTCAGTGAGGGTTAAAATCCATCAATGCAATGCGACCCGACCCGGCAACAGTGTGCTATAGCGCATTATGCGCTGCGCTGAGCCCCGACCCGCCCCGGCACGCGGCGACTCAGTGGGCGCGAAGCTTAATATGACATAGACATACGATGATTTTCCCATGCTTTAGATATATTTTCATTGGCCAAAATTTTACTTATTGAAAAATCTTTCTTTTCAGAAGAACAATATACCTATATCAACGCTAGCCAGCAGCATCTAATTTGATAACATGACAGATGCAGCTGAATCTGCAGGTAAGATTTTAAAATCCAACATTAGTTTACAAACACCACTACAACTAAAGACATAAACTGTCAGTTAGAAACGCAACGGTTGCACAAAAACGATGCTTAAACGTCAATTAAACGGCGCCAGCTTAAACCCCGGTTAACGGGCCCAAGAAATGCACTTACGGAGTTACCGTTAAAGTTTATTTATAGTCGAGACTTATTAATAAAATCTTTTAAACCCGTCTTTATTTATGTCTGGGTCGTCTGTTTTACTTCCGTGAGCCTTCGTTTTATTTATTATGCATTTGGTCCTCGCTAGACAGCCTTGCATACGGCTACATAATTTTATGAAAATAACATGGCGCGCTCGTGCCCAGTGCTAGGTAATTGCTAAGCATTAATCAAAATAATGACTCCTCTTTCATAATGAGAAGAAGATTTAAACTACGTTTAACTTTAACCCAGACTGACGCAAGTGGGCCGTATAGATAAAACGATAATATAATTATAAAGGTGATTTCCTCTGTAATATTACTAAATTTATTAAACGAAGTAACTTTTGAAATCATAATCTTCTTGGTACTGGACCAAAGTTATATTTTTATGCTTTCAACTGATAAATCAGGACGTAGTAGGTACGTAGGTACTACCACTAATTCACTACTAATTAGGTACTTTAATAAATAATAATTGAATAATATTATTGAAGACGTGAGTGGATGAAGACTGAAGTGAGTAACTAACAACTCATAACATAAGGAATTATCTACTCATTTTTTTTTCCTTATAATTTGAACCAACCTTGTAACTAACATCATCTGGCTAATATATCTGGCTACACATAGAGTCCACATTTTATTGGTCTCAAATCATTTTCCGGGACCTAAAGCCTCCATTGATGCACAAAAATGAACATGATGCAGAGAATAACGCACGAATTGTTAGTTGCCCACTTCTAACTTAGGTACGTCTTTTTTTATTTATTTTTTATTTCTTAATTTATAAAGGCCATACATCTAAAAGCTTAAGTATTAGATTGTATTTTTTTAGATAAATTTAAAACGACAAAAAAAGTCGGCAAAACTTAGTTACGTCTTCTATTATGACAACTTATAGGTAATCAGTGGAGCCTGGAGGTAACGGTCAAAGATTGGAGATCACAAGTCAACAATCGGCCACACACAGAAAAGTTTTTGCCCCAAAAAACAAAAACATTGGGCACAATATACGCAATAAACTAGCGTCTATAAGAGCGACCGCAGACTTACAATTTCAAGTTGGCCAACTACAGTCTGTCAAGAAAGTCATGACAGGCGGGAAAATTTTCTAAACGTAATCACGCAAAGGTGTATTGTTTTCTTTGTATTTTTACAGAGAACGCTTATTATAATATTTTAAATATTGTCACCTTGCACATTTTTATCTCGAATTTATAAAGTTCTCATATTATTTTTTTCATTTAAAAATTGTAGTTGACTGTAGTTGGCCAACTTGAAATTGTAAGTCTGCGGTCGCTCTTACTATACAAACAATAATATAATAATATTACAGTAAACACTTTAGTTTTGGCACTCATATGCATACCTGGAAAACCAAAACATTCCCACTAAATTTAGATCGTAGTGGTTTTAAAATATTTCAGCTGTTTATTTAGATAATATTCGATTTGTTTTCGGCCCACTACTGAATGATTTGCCAAATGTTATGATGTAACGTTGTTGTTGATTTTAACGAATTCATAGAAGTGATTGAAATTTTCTATTTGTCCCATCAGTGCTCCCAGGTGGGATCAAAGAGACCGAAGGAAAATATCATTAGTTTTACTAATTTTAAAAGCAGCTAATTTTCTTATTTGTTAGGAGATGAAATCAGCCTTATACTTACTATACAGGTATGAAGATACTCAAAGTATCTCCATACCTTTAGCAAAATCGGTTCAGCGGTTTAAGTGTGAAGAGGAGAGGAGGAGATAGAATGACAAACTTTCGCATTTATCAATGTCAAAATTTGTATGAAATTCCTCGTTTGACGTATTTATTTTTGTTTCGCGTAACTGTAATACCTACTGAGCACTGAGTACTGTCTGTCGAGTGTATTAGTTAGATGGTATTTCAGATGGTATTATTATTCATGGCAGAACGGCCGTCTGGCCCTAGGTGAGGTCTAGATGCGCGATAGCAGCTAGCTCTGACGAATGCTCTATGCATAACATTTGCATACGTCTACTGAACTCACTTACTGCAACTGTTGATCGGGGAATGTTTTTGCTGTTGTAAAATAACAACAAAAAAATTGTCATGAAGTTCAATTAACGATTTTCTTATGCCATGTCACCTAGATGTTGCCAGCAAGTCGCAATATCGTCCGAGTAGATATTCGTTTATCCAAGATAAAATTTATAATTTTAGCTAGTGTCAATTAGTACTGGAACTTAGAGTATAGCAATCCATGCATATTTGACTGTTTATAGCTAGTAGGTTTTAGAATATAGCAGTTACCCACTTACTGCAAGTTTTGCCTCTTAACCTTTGCTTCCAAAGTATTTTTATGGCGTGTTAAAACAATTAACTTTTTCAATTTTCTATGTGTTTATAGTGTTTACCCAATAATTTTTCCTGTTAGCATCACCAGACGCGACGCGACGGTGTAAGTTTACACAGTTTTTTTATAAAGTATGGGGGTACCAGTTTCGTATGACACAAGGAAAAGAATAAAAAAACTTTCTCAGGTCTCGGTGCAACAATGTTGCGGTCCGGTCGTACTCCATATATGCAAAACTCGGAGTCTGCTTTGACCATAGAACTGCTAGCGACAGACAAGCTCTATAATCCTTTTACGTTGCGGGTCCCAAGACAGTTTTAGCATGTCCCTCGGGCTCCTTGATCATATCAAAGGGTTTTCGTGGTTGGATACCGCTGTCGATCTTGGCGACATAGGAGAGACAGTGGTGACATGTGTGGTGGGCCAACGCCCATAAAAAAAAAGTTCTTTAATCCTGAAGATTACCGGTGAAATAACTTTCATCTAGTAACTTATAAATGCCGAAAATGCCAAAAAGTATTTCCCATAGTTTACGCGTCTGTAGGGACTTGTAATTTTATAGCTTTTAACTAAAAAAACAACTGAATACTATATAATTATATACTATGTAGTATGTGCATAATATTATGTCTAATGTCTATACTAGTATTTTGCAGCTGATTATAATATTATGGTATTCTATTAATGACGTCTTTAAAACTCGTTGATGCACCAGCATTTCTAAGTATTCTTATGTCTACAGCTTCAATTTTGTCCAGACACTGATTGCACGGCTTGATCTGCATCCGCCGGACGCAAAAAAACTTTATGTTGTTAACTGCAAATAGTTTATTTCTTAGACTTAGTTCAGAAGAAATTGGATATTGGCGGACGCAATAATTGTTAATTCTTTTGGTGGAAACGGAAAATAAGATCTCTCCAATCGGTAAAACCTTAATACTATAGTTAGGCACTGCCCTTTTGTGTGTGCCAAATTTTTATTTAGATTACTTAAACTAAGTTTTGTGTAGGATCACTGACCCCAAATTTTGTATTTTTTAAATTAATTAAGTCTACCTGTGTCCTGTGATTCATTTGTGTATGCAAAACCTGTAAAAATTTTTATTTGAAAGTTTTTACAGGTTTTGCATACCTGAACTGATTGAAATAAAATGCAGTACCTAAGTTGTAAGGCACTTTAAGGATGAAGCCAAACGAGTGCAATTTGTGAGTGCGTGAGTCGCAGACTTTGATTAATAGTAGTAAGTATACATATAATCAATTAAGGTCGCAGAATTTCGGTCGCGTGAATATCTTTTCAATTCGTGTGAATCAAACAGGACTTTCTGTATGAAACTGAATGCAGCAGAATTTCTGCCAGCCGAAATTCTGCGACTCACAACTCACAAATTACGCTCGTTTGGCTTCACCCTTACTCCCGGAAAAGAACATCACCTTGGAAAAAACATTCCGGTTTCGGCGCTGACCAATTACTCCGTAATAGCAGCCAACATCCAGTAAGAAAATATTTCGAGGACTCGGCTACTTACCTATAAGCAAAAACTACGCAGTAAAGCAACATTTATAAATGAATGGTGGTACTTTTTCCTTTTTGTCGCCGTCCAGCCACAATACCTACGCGTGTAGTAGCGTACGTACTCCATTGAACCGAGAATTCCATTGCTTTATATGGACCAAACCAGTTCTGATCACGTGTATTGAAGTTGTAAGGAGATAAATCGAGAGACTAGAGCTTGGAAAGGGATGATGCGCCGTGGGACTGTCTTAGCAGCTAATGAGCTAAATTACTAACCTTCTCGCATCTTGGAAAGATTTGATTGCCCACAAATTACCATGCAATGTTCTGAATTTACGTACAATCAGAGAAATCAATTTATTCGGTGGCGGATTTTCTTACGCTATTTGGTAGAGTTTTGTAAAGTCCAGCCGATAGGTCTCTGAGTTCACACAACATTTATTGACCAAACAGTACCGGTCACCCATTTGCCTGTGATGAATCAATTTCTCTGATAACTTGTCTCTTCATCCCTCTTTCCTTATCTACTCAAAGACAACCTACCACGGAATGCCGATTCTGAAACCCGTGTCTATCTTTCACAAGTCTATGGCTAGTCTCATTCAACCCGAGGCATCAGTATCGGGCATCTGCCAATAGAGTTGTACCGGCTAGCGGGTGTGGCGAACAGACAGGGACGAATACTTACAGAACAAATAAAAACCGAGACCCGCAATTATGGAACACGCCGCGGGCAGCAGCTGATTATTGGTTACCGATTTGTTACAAATGCCCCACAATTGGTCATTGTCAGTTCGATAGCAATAAGCGACTTGAACATTGAAGTAAATACTAATGCAGTTTTTTTTAATAAGGAAAGAACCCATATAAATTAAAGAGAATATTTGCCTCTTCACCTTTTTCTAAGCTTGTCATAGTTTTGGAGTCTAAAATTGTAACCAATTTAAAAGTCTATACATAGATGAGATAAAGTCTTGATTTCAACAGAAAAATTTGACTCCAAGTACAATAGCCAGACACAATATCAGCCTTTCGTTCTCATTCTATGCTACAAGCCTTTGAGTCATGAACGCTAGAGGTCGCGCGAGTGCAATATCGATACGACATCGACCGAATCGATCGCTAATTGGCATATTTAACTACACACTTAGCGATACGATTTGAGATTTGCGGCGATTTTTGTTTTTGCGGCGTTTCGTTTTCGTAGCAACAGGTCAGGCGTGAGCGCGCCAATGAGTTGTAAAGTTTGATAGACTAATGTAGATGTGTATCTAGTTGCTAGGCGGGCTGTTGCTACGCGGATCGCGGACGTTATTCTTCACACCGAATACGAAGTATAGGCAGAGTTTTATGAGCAAAATGAAGTTTTTCATATCTACATGTGTGAAACTACGCTACAGCATCTCAACCGACGACGCGACGTCTGAAAAACTGCGTGTAGTTCGTTGTAGCGTAATTTTATACGCGAGTGTGGGTAAGCGCATGCTAGGCTATAAAAATCG
The DNA here is from genome assembly GCA_905404155.3 of Plebejus argus. Taxonomy (NCBI): domain Eukaryota; kingdom Metazoa; phylum Arthropoda; class Insecta; order Lepidoptera; family Lycaenidae; genus Plebejus; species Plebejus argus. Next base: position 4,739,290 of record FR989946.1, on the reverse strand, counting down.
TGGTATCGAGATTCATAATTATTTGTTTTTAGAAAACTTGGATTCGATAATTTGACAGCAGAGCTAGAAATCAAAAATGTATGGTATTTGACATAACAAATCGGTAATGACTAATCGACGAATAAGCTAATGGCGCATGCGATGCCTTTTGTCAAATATACCATACAACTACGATTTCTAAATTCAAAATCGAAATCGAATTTAACCTGTAAGCACCCTGAGTTCTTATTAAAGCATAATTCGTTTTACAAAGCAGACGAAACTCATTGATATTAATCGGTCGGTTTGGATTTATTGGACATTAAGATACGGTAGAAAAGGCATAATGATTCTTACACTTGTACCGTCACGGCGAGCGCTTCCGAGGCGACGGATATAATTTATGGACGCTATTAATTTATGGTCTAGATGCGTTTTATAGCCTTATGCCCCGTCTGTCTGTACTCTGTATTGTATTATTACATTAAGTTGAATGGAGTTTTTGAACCGATAATGTAAGCTTTCTGCATGTGGCAGTGTAGATCAAGATGTTCTACACTGCTGGTATCAGTGTAGATCATTTAGATAACAGTCTTGCATTCGGCAATTATTTCAGTAGCGAAGTTAGAATTTAGAAATTGAAAATGTATTCAAGATTTGACATAAGGCATCGCAAGTGCCATGCTTAAGGTGACGCCATGTTAAAGTAAAAAACCGTGTTGGATGTGTTTTACGTTGCTTGTTTTCTATGCGAGGCTGGCCCGGCCTCTCATAGAAAACAAGCAATGGAACAGCAAAGGGTGTAGCGACAAAATGGTCTTTGTCGCGTAATTTAAAAACCATAAATACATTTCATATAAGCTATGGGCAAATTAAATACTAGAACCAATTTATGTACTTTTGGAAGCTTATATCACTCTCCTCTGTTGGCAAAATAGGAATCCCCTTTTTTACAGAGGTATTTTTGATTGATTATTCTGTGTTATAAAAGTTGACCAATCGTGTTATGCTATGGGTAATTCAAAGACAAAGACATGATGAATACTGACAGTGAACTTTAATTTCTTGGCTTTAGTCATTGCTGAGAAAAATGGACATCGCTACAGCCAAATTATCAAGGCGTCACCTTAACGACGCGTTATGTCAACTGTCAAATAATTTGTATAATAAATTCGCTATTAAAATTATTAAAAGCTAACTACCCTAATGCCTGGATACCTACCCCAGAAGTTGCCAAAGGGTATATTAATATTAACTACAACTGGATGCCACGCGCACGTCCGCAACTCCGTTGCGCCAAAACTCGTTTATCGCGCGAGAACCGTACATTTTTTTGAGATAAAAAGTATACGATGTCCTTTCCCGGCACTCAAAGTATCTCCATACTTATACCAAATTTCAGCAAAATCTGTTCAGCGATTTAAGCGTGAAGAGGTAACAGACAGACAGACACACTTTCCCATTTATAATATTAGTATGGATGGAAGTAAAAATTAAGGCTTTTAACAAACATAATATTGTGATTTTAGAAAAGTTCCATTGACTATACATTATACTGGTTGATTTAATCTGGTATTTTGCATTGACGACCTCGTGGCCTTACATAACAGTCGCCTACACAATACACTAACCAGTTCTGGCGACTGTACCTATACCTGACTGCTGACACGTGGTTATGCCGGCTACACAATTCTTACCAGTCTTTGAACTTATTGTGATATTTTCTTAACTGTTTAAATATAATATGACCTAGTCGGCGCGGCAAACATATACGGCGGCGACAAAATTATAGATTACCCTCGTCAATGTGTCATTTAATGCCGCAGTCAGTGACGAATATATGCAGTATGCCAACTCAGTGCCGTACTTAATTGTAATTAAATTAATGAAGATTACACAAGCACTACATTTCATTATCTGTCAAACACAACATTATCTGTCAAAATTTCCATTCAAATAAGCTAAGTAATTGATATTTGTCTCTGAGATGCGGCAGTTTGTTTATGTCTTCCATTGAAAGAAACTTTTTTAAAAGCGTTCAATAGGGCCGTTTTCCCATACAAACGTTGTCCCCTGTTTCCTCCCTGGATAATATGCCTGTAGAGTTATAATTTTTTTCCAGAATATCTATTGCCACTATTAGCATGTCCCTAGGTTTTCTTTCTTTTCATTTAATTATTAAAAAAGATATTCAAAACGTTCAAAAACCCAAAAAAATGGCCAGTTTTTCCGCTGTGTTCAAACACACAGAAAACAAATTTGGCTAGATTATACAAAAATAAAATAAAACATAGGAACTAGTTGTTTCTAATTTCTTTCGCGCTCTGCGGGGGAAAGCTTGAGGCTTGCTTGAGGTTAGGGGACAGCAATAGATTTTACAAGGACTTGTATTTCATTTCTCTAGCCCTTAGTGTGTCCTCTTAACGGTGGTCATACTAAACGTGCTGAAATGTCTTACCAACTTCACCACTATAGCTCTGGGAAAACTAAAGAAAAGTGTTGTCTCAAATTGTCAAGATTTTAACTAATCACAACATTTGCCTAGTCAGGAAATAAAATAGCTTCTCTATCTCATTGTAACAGTCAATACTTTATTAGCTTTAACATCAATATGTATGAAATAAATTTTAAATTTTAAAGTACAGACATAATAAGGCAGGTGTTTTCTATAATCTATTTCCTGTCTGGACTCTGTTGTATAGAAATACCCGAGCAGACGGCTGCAAGTACCGTCTAGCGGAATTTAAGTGTCTGTACTGATATTGAAATACCGTGAGCAATTTGAAACATTGTTGCATATAAAAATAGTTCGTGTTGCCGAGTGCCGACCGAAATCCGAATGGAATATGAAATATTGCTTATTGGAGAATGAGCTCCTGTCTGGTATTCAAATGTTGGAACTTGGACATAGTAACTTGGACCTACTTAGGTCGCCTACTAGGCCGCGTTTCCACTGACGCGGAGCTGGGCGGAGAGGAGCGGTGAAGAGCTGTGAAAAGGTGTCAGTGTTTCCACTGAAGCGGAGCGGAGCGGAGTGGAATGGAGCTGAGCGGAGCATACTTTTGGAATTGATTGAATGATTAACTGAGGCACTGCGCACGAGTCACGCACCACCCCGCTCCGCACCGCTGTCCTCCGCTCTGCACCTCAATGCTCGCTGTCCTCCGCACCGCATCGCCTTGCTGTATTTTTATTATGAATATCCGCTCAGCTCTGCTCCACCCCGCTCGTGCTGTTTCCATTGAGGCGGAGCGGAGATTTCGAGCATAGTGATCTGTCAATTCGGGCACTGCTACCTAAGCTCCTCTCCGCCCAGCTCCGCGTCAGTGGAAACGCAGCCTTATTCTGAAGTTAAGACAACGATTTTTGTTTTTTGTGGACCACGTGGTCTGGTCTCTATGTGGCGAGTTATTCCATAATATTTTCCACGCCAGTAGTCTTAGCTCCTGCTGAGCCTGTCTCGCCACTCTACTCGGACTCCGCTAGGAGTAAATCTGTTCTGTGCTACTCGATAGGTGTCGATATAAGGACACTGTCTACATCACTCTAGACCAGAGGTTCCCAAACTCCTTTGTTTCGTAGACTACTTTCAAAATTTTTGTGGATCCGTGGATCTACAATAGTAATCTATGAAAGTTGCTATTATTTTACGTAACGGTCGCTTTGCTTCTTAACAAATTATTTGGTTAGTTGTTACTTGTTAGTCTAAACTCTAAGGTTATGGGTTCTGATTAGTAAAATGAAACCAACAAGAACCACTGTTCTTCACTGCAAACCAATTTAGCAAAATTAATTATCATCGAATATCGATGCGTACGATTGTTGACCCCAATTTTTTGTCAGGACCAAGCTCAACGTAGACCTCCGTCTAGCCTCGCGTGGATCCTTGGGAATTATTTTGGGAATTATCAATTACTGCTCTAGATCGTTGTCTAGAGTGCCACCTTAAGAGATAATAATTACGTACCTCGACAAGGCCCGGGGTAGTCTAGCGTCAGGTGCTTAGCGGGTCTGCGGCAGGCGCGGCGTCGCAGGCGGCACAGCGAGCGGTAAGTCCGGCCGTCGGACCCGCACACGGGGCCGGCGCGCGCGCACGTCGCGGCGCACACGCAGCGCGCCCGCCCCCCGCGCACCGCGCACCGCCGCCCCGACCCGCACGTCACGCCCGCGCACGATTCTGGCCGATGGGAGAGATTGAGGTTAGTTGGCGACAACCCTAAGAAAGTTGCAAGTTTAGTCGATAAATCTGGATATTAAGATTGAGGGTAGGTAGGGTTTTTTTTTAAAGCAATACAGACTGTATATAATATGTACTGTCCATGACATCGAAGCATCCAAACAGTTGGACCAATTTTGATCTAGTTTTTGGTTTAAAACCTGATATGATCCATAGTGCTTTTAGCTATAGCCAGTTAAAAATATAATTCAGCTCGCTCATTGCTGGATAGTTTTGGGTGTTTTATATACCAACATAGAATAGCTTTAAACTCGACCATCCATGTACATTGTGCACAGTACACTGTAATATTTCATATTTGATTGAAAAGTTCACAGGCTTTTAAATGTCATTAATTGGAACACCTGCTGCGTCAATACTGATAGCAGACAATGTCAGTTGGCCATCTTAAATGTCAGACGTCTGACGAAACGGCTGTATAATTTTATTCGAGTCGTTAGTAAAAACCTTGCACCTTTTGTTTGTTGTAGTCATTCTAGGTATTAAAGACTTTAATCGTGTATCAATCATGATGGCATCTTAAGTAATACTCATTGTCGTCACTTGCTTCAGCCCTTTAGGGCAGGGCTGGCCTACCGCCTAGGTCACGTAGGCAAAACACAAGTTATTTGAGAACTTAAAAACTTCCATCGACATAAAGATAAGGCCGTGTCTATTATCATTTGGAGAAAACCATTAAGTAAATCAGTGTTCGACAATCATGATGGGCGACATGATAAAACAATTTAGATAAACTTGGCGCAACAGAGTTGACTAAGCGAACCTAACCCAAATAGACTATATGGATGGTTTCACCGTTACTGCTTCCCAAATGTGTGTAATATGTATCCAATAGCAAAATGTAGAGTCACTATTTAGCCAAGACTTTTCGCATAGCTCACTTATTAGCTCCGCCTCCATATTATCACTAAGGCCGCGTTCCTTTAATAGTTGATTTGTCTAATTTCGCTAAAAACGTCTCCTTCTGCCGTTCCGTTTGGCGACCGCGGTCGTCTTGATCGTGGCTATGACGTCACTCATGACGTCATCATTTTCGCTAAAAACGACCCTCGACGAAGTATGGGTCAAAATTAGCGTTCTAGTTTTTTTTTCTTTTAACGACTATAATATCGCGAAAGCCATGTTCGGAAAGTTTTCAGGAGAGACTAGAGACAAAAAACTTCATATTATTTCGTTACAAATGATATTTTTACTGTAAATATACTATATAACATTGAATAAAATATTTTGATTGGAAAGAAATTGTTTTAAATGAAACTTCAAATGATTTCTTTTAAAATATAATAGGTGCTAATTTTCATCTCTTCTGTACCTGTTGGTTATGTGGTTTTGTTATCATAATATTATGATTCAATTTGAAATATTATAATAAAAGTTTAGCCATAATAAAATATGATTACTTACTTAAATGTTCATAAAAATGTTAGTAAAAGTAAGAGTAAAAAAATGTAATTAGTACTAAAAACGAAACAAATAATAATTAATTAAGTGTGTATTTTATTTGTAAAATAAAATAGAATGTAACTATAAACCATTGCCATAAGAAACAGCTTTAATTTATAAACAATTACTTTTATTAACGACTTCAAGGAAAGGATCCAAGTTCTGTTCAATGTATGTATAAAAAAAAATTATATGTTCCTTTTTTAAACTTCTCTCAAAACGCTGAAAACGCTCAAAAATCCGTTCCACTTGGTTTGTATCACTGACGCTCACATGCTAATGGAACGGGCAAAACTACGGTCTTGAGCGTGAGCGTTCTGAGCTTGTAACGGAACCTAGCCAAAGTTGAACAGACGTCTCTACCATTAGGGTCAAGTCAGATCGCAGTGCGACGTGAAGATGCATCTCTAATTTTGTATGGATATGACAGATTTGCAATACGTCTCACGCAATTCAAATCTGTCAAATCCATACAAAATTAGAAATGCATCTACGCGTCGCGTTACGGTCTCAATTAACTTTATTATAAGGGCTCTGGCACACTCACCAGCGCACGCCGTGCAGGGCACCCCCTGGGAGAGCGCCTTGTAGAAGAATATCTCGCCGCTGTCGAGGTCCCGGGGGCTCCAGGCAGCGGGGGCGCGCGCCCCGCCCGCGCAGCACTCGGCCCGCCCCACTCGCAGCGCCAGCACCGAGGTGCACCGCCCGCTCCGGTCCATGCCAGACCAGCAGATACCGGCTGCAACACACAAACACTCATTAGACGATTCAGAGAGAAGGAGTATAGGCTTTAAATGAATGTGGATGGGGCGCTGCTGGTAAAGGAGAACTGTAAAAAATGACGTTATTGTATGAAAGCAGCGTTAGTTCCTTTTCTCGCCACGTTCATGATTAAAGCCTTGTCGAGCTGTAGAGTGGCGAGACAATGCTATCGGCCAATCAAATTGTCTGTTTGTACCACAGTTTGCGCTGTCACGTACTCGGTAGCCGGTAGGTGAGTACAATAATATTATATATTATGTATTATGTAATATTTGTAATATTAGAGAAGTTGATTCCTAGGCAGTTGACAGACCAACGTCATTTAGTCGGATCATGTCAATTCAATGTTGATTGTGATCTGTCGGCTAGGTTTGACGTAAGGCGATCAAACTAAGCCTTTTTTTGGTCGGGAAATGCTATTACGCATCCCCGGCAGCGTTGGGGAAGGACCGCCGGGGTATGTGGAACTTGCTACGGCCGAAGAGATGGTAAGTGGCCGCAGCTGTACCCACTAAAACCCGACCGTGTTCCTACTTCCGCGCAGGACGGAGACGCGAGAGTCTATTACACGTCTTCCGTGGCTTCCGTCTGCGCTCGCCTGCTCACCCAAAGCAGGCCCACGCTGTTGGGGTTTCTTGTCCCCCTAGGCCAAACAGAGGCCCCACATGGGGGGGACAAAACTAAGCCTAGGAAACAACTTCTCTGATAGTAGGTACATGTGCTCACCTACCGAGTAGAGTGGCGAGGCAATGGCGTGACAGTGCAAACAGTCAATTTGATTGGCCGAGAGCACACTACTTTCTACAAATCACAAAAAAATTTGCTCTCCCATCGTGGACTCTACATATAGTAGCAGCGCTGCTACTTTTACAGTGAACTCTCTACAAGGAACACGTACACACCCTGAAGTATTATCACTTGGTTTTGTTACACACTGTATAACAGCTACATACGGTTAGTTAATTGAGGACTTAGGTTGTAAAAAACTAAAACCAAACCGATTAAGCGTAATAAAACGAAGGAAAATGCGGGATTTATCAGATAGAGAGATTGAAAATTTCGGATATGGGTAGACCGTTACTAGCTAACCGGAATTTTGGGCTTTTAACGATTCTCTATCTTATCCTGGTTCTGGTTATATCAAATTTAAAAACACGTTATAAATGAGATTTTTAACTTAAAAGTTCAAAAAATCATCGCTCGTTTTAATTGTGCATAAAAACTATGGCACTAATTTGTATTTGGCCATAAAAAAACATCATTCAAAACTGTTCCACGAAGTATTGCGGATTGCCCATTGGATTGCCGCTTTGGTGTTCCAAGTTTGAAATTCAAATATGGAATAAAAGTTGCGCAGCCCTGCGGGAGCGGTGAGTCATGGTGGAGCAGCGTGCCCGGCCGCGCCGCTAGACGGCCACCAGACAATATTTTCCAAAGACCGGCTCGACTGCAGCCTTACATGGCCAGCCGTTGCCACCAGTTTATTTTTACTTGCGCACCCACATGCGAATTCCGACCTTATCCAGCTATATGTTTCAGTGCCTTTTCAAACGTTAGCCTTTAATGCCCGTATAGATTATTACTTTTTAATTGATACTTTCTTTCGAATACCGAAGTTTAAATATTTTTAAAGTACATGGTGGAACGAACGGAAATTATTAATATGCTTTTAGTAAAATCCAGAGTGAAAGATACAATGGCGCAAAAGTCTTGAAAATGTAAGTTTTAACTTATACGTAACCTAAAAAAAATATATTTATTTTTAATGAGCTACATTCGCATAAACTTTATCTGCGTGGAAATTTTTCACAATAAAAGAAGAGGCGAAGAAAATGAGGAGCATTTTAATTGTTAACAAGAAACTACGTGAGAAAACAGATGGAATTGATAAAGCTTAAGATTTAATGTAGAGAAAACGTTTATTCTTTACTGTAGGTCGACAGACTAATGACTAGTATTTAGTAATCAGAGCTAAAATAAGACTAAAAACTAAAAAGAAAAAGTAAAGAATAGAAGGAACGTAAAGTATAGTTGGTGGCCAAACTATTATACTCAGTGTGAGTGATTTCAGTAGTTGCCATCCTTTGAAAAACCAAAGTTTACCCAGACAATGCGTGCTAAACGATTGGCGTTTGCTAAAATGCATAAGCATTGGAGTTTGGACTGAGGAATACTGGAAGGAGGAAAATAAGTTATTTTAATTGCATTTTTTAATTATGAGGTTAGGGTAGGTAACTAGGTAACCTTAATTCTTATGACCCAATTGATTCAGGTCCTCTAGGACAATTCCCAGTTTGTTCACCGCAGGCGACTTGAAAATTTTGATAAAAGTTGAACGAGTGAAACCTCCTTCGTCAGTTACGATATGGGGGATATTAGGGGAATTGACACATCGGCAAAATTCGATGAAATAATTGTGCTTTCTGTGAACATGTGGCGTTTTATGGAGCACCTCAGTCATCGGTGTGTCCCTAGTACCCCAATTTAGAATGCCGGGCAGGGACCGTACTTTACAAAGTAATAAAGGTTTTCCTAATTTTGATGAGAGAAAAATTTTCTTACACTTTTGTTTTGTGGTGAAAAAACGTACAAGGTTAGAATCTTTCCTTAATACAAAATTGTTATTATGGACATGGATTCTTATAGGTCACAAATATTAATGAAAGCGGGTTCTAACTTCTAACGCTATTTTTTTTACAAACTTTAAATGTACCCACTATTACTAATTTCAAGGTAAGATGACTAGACGTCGGCTTAAGATGACATACTATAATTACATGTGACTTATTTTACTTTAAATATTAATTACCTTCAAACAAAAAGTATGTAATCTTAACCACAATTCTCCTAGCTCAAAGGGAAATTGGTCGACTACATTTTGGTTGAAGGAACCATGCGTCAAGACCTGTGAATTTTGCAAACTCCTCTCCATCAGATAAACAAAATGACCAAGCCATTGACGAAGACTTGACAGTTTACTGAATGTAGAGGCCCATGGATATGAAGATTGTAGAGTTAGTGCGAAGAAGCTTGAGTCCACTTGGCAACTTATGTACATAACTACCAATAGAAAATTATACGACAGGTAAATCACCAAATTATCGGCACACAAAAACATTCTTTTATATTGGCACTCCTAGTATTTCAAACAAAAATCTAATTTGCAAAATATAATTATACGATGACTGCCAACGATTTGCCCAAAATTTGCCCTATGCCCTATAATACCTATCACCACATTTTTGTTTTCACAATTCCAAATTCAACACTTGCAGTTACTTTAGAATTCATAAATGCCAAAAGCACAAAACAAAAGTCTTTAGAATACGGAAAATGTAAATATTTTTTGGCGCGCGGGCGTTGACTCGCGGACTATAAATATTAAATCATCAGTCGCCGAGTTCCGCGGTTTTGGCGCCACGTTTTTTTTTGCAAACGTATTCGACTAGGAATTAGGATGCGCGAAGTATGCGGCCGCAAAAAATGATTTAATTTAAAACTCACAGATGAATGCTCATTCTTTTTAACCGACTTCAAAAAAAGGAGGTTATCGATTCGACGCGTATGTATGTAATATTTCCAGAACTGCCCAGTTTTTGTATAATCTGAACAAATGTGCCAAATTTCAAAAGTGTATGTACATTATGTATGTATGTTTTTATGTTTGTTCACGCATATCTTCGGAACTACTGGTCCGATTTGAGGGGTTCTTTTTTTATTGTACTAGGTATTGTTCAACTTAGGGAATAGTGCAAGTTTCATCAAAATCGGTTCAGTAGTTTTGGAGATAGGAAGTTTTAATTCTCAACTACGTACAATTTTGAAGTCGGTTTTATCTTTTTAAAATACAGCTACTTATTTATTCTATAATCGGTTCCGACTTTGGAATGTTAATTGTGGAGATGACGTATAAATATTTGCGCAAAGTCGATGTATATTTTTAATTTTTTATGGCTTTCAAAATGAGCCACTTTTCATATTTTTACACATAAACAAAATAGAAAAGGAGAATGTCACTAATTCAAAAGGAACAAATTGACATCAATAGCTAGTATAACACATTTTACGCATGTAAAATTTTAAGGAGTTAAGTGTTAAACTGCGAAAAAAGTGTTTACATAGTACCATAGAGTAATAAATAGTGTATGATTGGTCCATGATAGTACATACTTTTGCTTTCTTGTCGTCCACGTCTAGTATTGTAACTCACTTATCCATTCAAGTATCTACCAAATAGGTTTAGAAACAATCCGGAAGATACAAAAAATATAGAGCTATAATATTATAAGGCCTTGCTCCTGCATCACAAAGTCTTAGCGCGATAACTGCTAGAAATCACTGAAACGAAAACCACCTAATACTTACTAGTAAATAGTATAAAAAATAGTAGTAAATACTACATAATATCTTAGTTTTACTCCATAGATAGCTATATAATATGTATAAGTTACTAGGTGACAATATTTGTAAAACATTATGTTCCCCAACGCAAAAGTAGTATAAGTGTCCACAGACTACTTAGTAGAACTAACGTTTAAGTGTCGTAGACTTCTCTACATAATAGTCAGCTTATAATATAATAATAATAATTGTATGGTTTAAATTAAGTTGAATTTAAGGTGACTACTATGAATTTAGTAGTTACCTTTAAAAAGCTGTGGCCTTAATATTATGTGTAATTCCAACTAGTGGAATAACGCAAAATGGATGTCACAAAAGAAAAAAAAAACAGGAAAAAAGTTAATTTTAAAGGAATGAATAACCTGTAAATGCGAACGGTAATTTAACGTAGGTATTGTTTGTGTGATGTGTCAGATTAGCTAGCAAGCGCGAAGTGTAAACACGTCATCAAAGCAAGGCCGCGGTGTCAGCCCGCGATGCGAGCGCCAAATCTTTCAGGCATTCAAATACAGGTCTACCAGAATCTGATGGCAATTTTTAGGGTTCCGTAGCCAATATGGCAAAAAAGGAACCCTTATAGATTTGTCATGTCTGTCTGTCTGTCTGTCTGTCTGTCAGTCCGTCCGTCCGTCCGTCCGTCCGTCCGTCCGTCCGTCCGTCCGTCCGTCCGTCCGTCCGTCCGTCCGTCCGTCCGTCCGTCCGTCCGTCCGTCCGTCCGTCCGTCCGTCCGTCCGTCCGTCCGTCCGTCCGTCCGTCCGTCCGTCCGTCCGTCCGTCCGTCCGTCCGTCCGTCTGTCTGTCTTTTCTAAAGTAGTGGCATGATAATTCTAAAAAAAATATATGATGTAGATTACTATAAAAACTACCAACGAAAATTGGTTTGAACGAGATCTAGCCAGTAGTTTTTTTATACGTCATAAATGGTAAACGCGTTAATCTAAATTTCATTAAAACGACTGAAATATAAAAATAAATCAGAAACATTTTAATTTCATAACAATAAACCTTATTGCTGCTGCGGAACCCTTCATGGGCGAGTCCAACTCGCACTTGGCCGCTTTTATTGACAGTAGATATTCAAAAAATATCCTTGATCACTGGATAAATTTTTATATTTGCATGTTTCACACACAAAATAAGCCGCTAACGGCTAAAGGAATAAAAAGGATGAAAATGTTTTATTCCTATTACCCCGGTATTGCTGCTGGTATATCAGATTCTGGTAGACCTATAATTACAATAACTGAGATCCGTCTTTTAGATGCCCCTAGAAAATACTTTTTAGGTTTGCTGTAAACACATCTCGTTTTTAACCGACTTTAAATTAGCATCAGTCAAAATAAAATAAATAATCGGCCAACTGCGGGTCGGAGTAGCGCACGAAGGGTTCCGTACCGGTATAGAGCGAAAGTAGACAAAAGATTGTGTTTTTTGTATGAGAGGGGCTCTCATACAAAAAAAAATCCTTAAATATTAATTTAATTCATTTTATTATTAATTATATTAAAGTACAAATATAATTAAGGATTTTGTGAAAATTTTAAGCGCTTAGCTGTTACCATTATTGATTACGAGCAAAAAATAGCAAAAAAATAGCATTTGTTGTATGGCAGCTCCCCTTAAATATTTAATTTATTTTGTTTTTAGTATTTGTTGTTATAGCGGCAACAGATATACACAATCTGTGAGAATTTCAGAAGTCTAGCTATAGCGGTTCTTGAGTTACAGCCTGGAGAGTGGAGACACACAGACACACAGACTGACGGACAGACGGACAGACATCGAAGTCTTAGTAATAGGATCCCGTTTTTACCCTTTGGGTACGGAACCCTAAAAACTGAAGTTCAATACATTTTTTTTACGTTTTGATGTGTGATATCTTCCCCAGTTTCGGTAACTATCCTGGAGAAGAAACGGCGCAGCGTAAGAATTTGTACAAAAAATCTCTATCTTTGTGCTAAATTTTGCCAATAAGATCAAAAGCTATTTAAATACAATATAGCGCAAATCTTTAACTACATCTACACTATTTTTCTTCTTCATCCCTCTACTTCTCTTATATTTATAAATTTAAAATTTTATAAAGAGAAGATCCACTTTCCGTAACGAATCTCGAATTCCCGACCTACTTAAATGATTTTAAACTGTGAGCTTAATTTTAACTGAGCTACTGTCATTCATTATCATAATAGTTTTGTTTTGATCTCCGACTAAAAATTACATCAATTAAGATATTTTTGTTGGCAACACTTTAGATCAAATAAAAACGTTATTCGTTCAGTGGCCGGTAACTAATTTTATTAGCCAAGGTTACAATTTCTACTTCAACATTTCATTGATATTAAACTATTTACTTACGCACTTTGAAAACCTTTCCCATCTAAGCATATACAGTGTGAAATTTTAATGGTTGTTTTCCCGCAGTAAAATTATTCTATCTTAGTAGTACAAAAGATTTGTAAAGTTTTTTTTGTTCAAATCAAAAAAAAAATTCGGTCGGGTCCATAGTAACTCGCGCCTATGGGCATAAAGTTTCCATAGTAAGTCATAAAAAATATTTTGTATTTTCAAAAAATAACATCCATGGTTCGATAGTACTACTATAGGTAAATCGTTCTGCTGCGGGAAAACAACCACTAAAATTTCACGTTGTATTATACCTTGTAAGAACAGTTGTGAATAATCATCTTCATAAAATTAAACATTGTTTTAAGTGTTAATAAAGGATTTATGAATAAAAATAAATAAATAAATTATATAATAATAAATAATAAATAAAACAATCTAAAATAAAAAGCGTTTAGATTTTATGGTTTTAGTACTTTGCATTGAATATTTTAAATTGATAAAATTTTGTATAGAGCTTACTCCACCCCTACCTCTATGTAGAAAGGTAGAGAAGACGATAATGCTGCGTGCACGAAAGTGTCTGTCTCAGATTGTCACTTCCCACTTTCCACATAATATGCCGCTGGGCGCTGAACCAATTAAAATTAAATTTAGCATAAGAACTATGAGCTCCGGGAGATACAGAGAAAAAACTGTAGGTATTCCGGAAAAAAATATTGCAATATTATTAAAAAGTTTTTTTTAATGAAAAAAGGGGACAAACGAGCAAACGGGTCACCTGATGGAAAGCAACTTCCATCGCCCATGGACACTCACAGCATCAGAAGAGCTGCAGGTGCGTTGCCGGCCTTTTACGACGGAATAGGGTAATAGGGTAGGGGAGGGTAGGGGAGGGTAGGGAAGGGAATAGGGGAGGGTAGGGAAGGAAATAAGGGAGGGTAGGGAAGGGAAAAGGGTAGGGGATTGGGCCTCCGGGAAACTCACTCACTCGGCGAAACACAGCGCAAGCGCTGTTTTACGCTGGTTTTCTGTGAGCCCGTGGTATTTCTCCGGTCGAGCCGGCCCATTCGTGCCGAAGGATGGCTCCCCCACGGTAAAAGATGAAGAAAATATAAAGATAAAGTTGCGGGCTAAATCTATAGAGTAAAAATATTAAAGCAAACAAATAGTAAAGTGAATATAACCGGCCAAGTGCGTGTCGGGCCACGCGCAATATAGGGTTCCGTAGTACCGCTAGTTTTTGAAAAATTTTGTATGGTCAATGAATGTACATTTATAACATGTTTTACACTACTAACAACATCATCTCAGTTACTTTGGTTACTTTCAAAGGAATTTGAACGAAAAGTTCCTTTATACTTCGCCGAATACATTTTTTTAGTTGATCGACTATTACTCAATAACTTATGAAGTATTCTTAGCCGTGATAGTTTTCCTTTTAAATTCAGCATATTTCCTACTCCCGTGAATTTTTTCACATTTCCAGAAGCAACCGCTTAGCTGGTAGAAGGGCCCGACACTGGACTCTAAGGCTGGTTTTATAGTTAAGCGTTTGGCAGCGCCGTTGGAGCGCGCGCGTTCGAAGACGAAGAAAATGAACGGACGAACGGCGCTGCTCAAGCGCGCGACTCTGAAACGCAACTACTACCCCCATACATCTTCGAACGCGCGGCGCTCCAGCGGCGCTGCCTAAACGCTTAACAATAAAACCAGCCTAACGATTTTTTCCACTTTGAAACTTAATATTTCACAAATGGATCCCTATATCGAAAAATGATCTATGAATATTCATAAAATTTTTTAAAAAGTAAAAACCTATCCAACGACACCCCACACGATGGGGTGGGCGCGAAAAAAAAATTCAACCCCGCTTGATGTGTAGGGGAGGTACCATAAAAAAAATTTAAATATTTTATGTACCATTTTGTTGGCATTATTAATATATTGTGTATTCATGCCAAATTACAGCTTTGTAGGTCCTATTATAGTCTCTGAGCAAAACCGCGGACGGACAGACAGACGGACAGACGGACAGACGGACGGACAGACCGAAACTATAAGGGTTCCTTGTTGACTACGGAACCCTAAAAAGCTCACGCATGTATAATGTAGTGGGCCCTGGCGCGTCCAGACGGATTTGGAAATGCAATAATAATTGTCACCTTATCCCTAAATTTGAAATTGTAATTGTCTGGGGTCCGACCTAGTTTTGAAGGACGGTGGGCCGCCCCTGCTTTGCATAATCCGTCTAGTCACTTATTAAACGGTGGAATAGGTTTATTATTATACCGGCGCCACACATAGCACAAATGTTTGAACACAGACTTTGTCACACATTTGAACACTTGTATGTTGAACCTGCCAGACATGTTTCACAGAGTTTCACATACATTTTCACTTCACAGTTGTTGCAAGGACGTCAAACAAGACGGACGACTGATTTGACGTGACAACTGACCACAGACAAGAATTTTTTTTTTCTTATTATGGCACTTCGGCTTTAGCCATGGCCAGTGTCGAGCATAATATAATATGGCAGGAAAACAATATTTTTTATTTCAATTTTCAGCATCGTTTTCCATATTATCAGGTCTAAAGTCTAGTCAAAGTCTAAGTAAATGTCATTACAGTCAGAAAGTCAAGTCAGTCGATTCAGTAAAGTGGTAGACGCTTTACTGAAACTTTTGATGGAGTTTTGGAGGGAACACAAAATAGCACGTTTCTGGGTAGTTATTCCATTACACTAAATTTAGAAGTTCTAAATAGGATTCTAAAAAGAAGACAAATTAGAAGCTACTTATTCCACTTGTCCTAATTTAGTAACTAAATCAGTTGCACAGATTAAAAATCAGTTGTGACGACGCGGCGATTTTGGCCAGACGTTTTCATAATGGCTCCAGTTCTGTCAAACCAACAAAAAATCAAAATAAATAAAAGGCGAAAAAGATGGTTGAAAGAATTTTTGCTCCACGAAAAATTATGAATCATGAACTTTCTGAACTACTTGGAACCAGCAGACTTTAGAAATTAATTATGAATGGATTCCAGATCGTATAACATAAAATATATTGACTTTAATACAATAAAAGGTTGAAACCATCTGGCAACACTGATTTAGTCAGTTAGAAGTTAGTACTTAGAAGCCACATTTTTGCCGATTTAGTACACTAATTAGGATCCTAGCTTTCTAAATGTTATTCCACTTCACTAAATTTAGTGACTAAATCATTTAGATTTCTAAATTTAGTGTAATGGAATAAATACTTAATGCATCACTTTCCCACACGTCTTGTGCACGATAACGAATATCTTAATGGATAATATTCTACTGCCACGGCCGCATATTATGCGTAGTGCTTCGCGCTAAAACCGATTCTGTTGGACGATCTTCTTGTATCGTCCAATAGTAGGTATCGTCTCATAGCACGAAGCTTCAGACGATAGACGCAGGTGCGGCCGGGCCCTTAGCCCTACCAATATTACACATTAAAACCCAATTAACACAATTTTAGGAAAATAATTATACAAAAACACAACATCACTCTTTCACATTCCCGGCAAAATACTTCGATCAACCACAGACTACATGACATGTAGTCTGTGGTTGTATATATTGTATTATCTATGGACTACACAGAAGTGTCAAGTGAACTTTGCGCATATGTGTAGCAGGTAAGCAAACATTTGAACATAGATCTTTGCGCTCTTTGATGTGCGCCAAAAAACCGACATCGAAGGGCAAAGTGCAAATGTTTGTACAAAGCTGTGAACAAAGTCTCAAAGTCCCGTGCTACACATGTGTACAAACAAGTGTTCAAATATGTGTTCAAATGTTTGTGCTATGTGTGGCGCCGGCCTAAAGCGAACTTTCTAGACACGTTTGGCGATATGTCTAGTCGAGGGAGCTGCGAAGCTTGCAGTAAGTCATTCATTGGTGCAAACTGCAAAGTAACATAAATTAATAAATACCTACTAACTTTAATTTCGTTAATGACATAAAGCGCTAAGTATAATATAATTATTTTCTTACCAACATTCGTTAAAAAGTATTCAAATTAAAATGTTTCTGAAGTCTAAGTGCGGCCGTTAGAGCTTAGACTATAACTTATTGTAGCTAAGGTTGCAATATTAATATTATGCTTACAAGAATTAGCAGGGAGGTAATGGAAGTTAAAAAAAAAACTTTCACCAATTTTATGAATTAGGACATGAAAGTTTACACGGGATAAGAGCTGTTCGTACAATTTTGAAGTCGGTTTTATCTTTTTATAATATTTAGGGCCTGTTTCACTACTTCCTGATAAGTGACGAATAGGCTATCCACCACTTAACTTGACACATAAAGTATGGAGAATCTGTCAAAAAGTTGTGAATAGCCTATTCGGAACTTTACAGGAAGTGGTGAAGCATAGGCAGTATTTTAAAAAGATAAAACCGACTTCAACATTGTTACGTACAATTGAGAATTAAAATTGTCTTATCTCAAAAACTACTGAACCAATTTTGATAAACTTGAAGTATTCCCTAAGTTGAACAATGGTACAACAAAAAAGAATTACTCAAATCTAACTTGTAGTTCCGGAGATATGCGAACACAAACATAAAAACATACATACACTTTTGAAATTTGGCACATTTGTTCAGAAGCTGTTATAGATTAACATATACAAAAACTGGGCAGTTCTGGAAATATTACATACATACGCCTCGAATTGATTACCTCCTTTTTTGAAGTCGGTTAAAAACGCGCTTGATGCCATGATTAGAATAGATTATATTTATTACATGCACTTTTACTTCACGGCAGATTATGGGTCACGATTTATTATAAGATAATAAAAGGCACAATTATTGACAATACGCTGTAGGTACGCATGACGAAAGTAAAGACACAATTTCTAGGGTGTCCTACCTAGATTTTGATACCTCATTGGCTTTATCCACATTGTGCCTTTTTCTGTTCGTCAAGTCAACAGCGAACGTGAGGCATGCCCGTGACGCGCGTTGAAATCGTAGCGCTCGCTATAACACTTTTCTTTCAACGCGGGTGGATTTTGACGCATTCAATTATTGAATATGCCAAACGAAAGTTGAATAAAAAGAAGATGACGAAAATTGAAGATGAAATTGCAATAATGTGGACATAGCTATTGTATTGTAAACGGCGTGCTGTAATATGAACTCACTGAAACAAAGAAACTAGATCAAAATCAGTTCTGAATACGTTTCAAGCTAAAATGTGTCAAACAGACACACGTCATAATATACCTGCCGGCCTAGCATACGCCAACGAGATATCTCACTCTCGAGATAATTAAAAACTACTCGTCCCATAATGTCAAAATCTCGACATTATCTCGACAAAACTCTATAAAAATGTGTTATTTCGATGATAGAACGCGAGAAAAAATGTTTGTCATGCTAGGGTCAACTATCAAACATCGAGAAACATGTAGAGAGAGATATCTCGTTGGCGTAAGCTAGGCCGGCAGGACTTTGCACTCCGTTTTCGTCGGGTGTAAGACAAGGGTTGTAGAGATTAACAAAAATACTACTAATATTTTAAGTAACTCTTCAATAGTATGAAAGAAAGGAAAAAGGTTAATAGGCTAGGAAACCTACTGATTGCCTAAGCGTTCCCTAACTTTGGTGGAAGTCCGATCCCTATTGAGGTAGACCGGCCGGTCGTGGAGGGAGTTTATACGGCTGAAGGCGAACCGTAGGTGGTTTTAGTGAGTACGAGTCTCACATACCCCCGGGGTGCTGAGGCACATTTACACGGGGGACACATGAGCATCAAAAAAAAAAAGGAAACCTACTAACGCCACGTCACAGAATATAATAATAGTACTGGCCACGTCCTGATGAAGACAATGTTGATGAAGCATAAATGTATAACATACTACAATAGCATGTAATACTAAATGTATGTTGACATTGATACTATGCTTTTCGAATCACAGAGGAATTTTTGTGAACTTGCCAAATTCTTGCGGAAGACATATTTTAGATAATGCATACTGCGAGTGTGACAGTACAAACTACAGGAAATTAGGCGAAGATGTGTGACAGAACATGTGTTCATTATACGGAACATCTGAATTACATAAATGTGTTATAATGATGACTTGCAGGCTACACTGTATACTTAATTTCCTTGGTAGTTGAAGGGTTAAGTAGGTTTTGATGGTTGGAAAACTTTAATACAACGCTCTATATTACACTTTAACAGACTTTTCAACTACTAAAAATGGTACTTGTACTATTAACTATTCTGTGGCTTAGGCTATAGGCTATAGCCCATAGGTCTTGTTTATTATAGGGTTAAAAGTTAAAACCAAATAATATTTATTTCCTGTTCTGAGGTTAAAACTTAAAACGTATTCAATATTATAAGCATTATGTTAATTATTATTGTAGCTTAAAAAGTTAAGGAGGTTCTAAAGGAACTTTTATAAGTTTTTAGGGTTCCGTACCCAAAGGGTAAAAACGGGACCCTATTACTAAGACTTCAATGTCTGTCCGTCTGTCTGTCTCCAGGCTGTAACTCAAGAATGGTAATAGCTAGAAAGTTTAAATTTTCACAGATTATGTATATCTGTTGCCGCTCTAACAACAAATACTAAAAGCAAAATAAAATGAATATTTAAGGTGGGCTTCCATACAACAAACGTTATTTTTTAGCCTCTTTTGCTCTATATCAATAATGGCAACAGGTAGGTACTTGAATTTTCCACAAAATCCTTAGTTATGCTTGTACTTTAATATTTAATAATAATATTAAAATAAAATGAAAAATTAAGGGGGGCTCCCATACAAAAAACACAATTTTTGGTATAATTTTGCTCTATAATGGTACGGAACCCTTCGTGCGCGAGTCCAACTCGCACTTAGCCGATTATTTTATCCACTTACGAAGATCTGGGTTAAAGTTATCTTCATGATAAATCGATAATGACAAAATCTTTAAAATGCTTATAAAAAAACCAATCATACCCGTTCTATCTAGAGTCCATTGATTGATATGCTTTTGGTCATGTTGTGGCCATGTCGTGTTCGTTTCCTTTATAAATCGCACTTACAATGTAAGCAGTTAGTGTTGTGCCCACTGCCCAGACGTCGACAATCCCAGACAATGGGATTCCGGCATGTGACAGCGATAGTGATGCTCAATCAGATGTCGATAAAATTTAATTAAAAAAAAGTTTTCGATCCAATTTGCATAGCGCAATCTACAATGATGATCCATAAATATTATACGATACATTGTCTAAAATCATTGTGGATTGTGCTATGTACTATCGAGGAAATTGATTCCTAGGCAGTTGACAAACCAACGTCATTTAGTCGAATCATGTCATTTCGATGTTAATTGTGATCTGTCGGCTAGGTTTGACGTAATGCGACCAAACTATGTATGGCCCCATTTGCATAGTACTAATCAGTAATCACTATAATATAATCAACTTCTCTGATAGTACATTTGATCTCAAGTCCTATCGACACATAGACATCGACATTATAGACGCATCTATCTTCTAAGACATATTTTACTACCCAGGTTTAGATGTACATAGTTTGTCTATTGCCATGTTAGTTCACGTGTAATGTAATTAGTAATAATTATCAACTACTGGAGTTTTCAATCAATAAAATATTCTTTTTAGTCTGTCGATAGCGATACGGCACTCATGAATTATTATGTTACGCCATTACAATTTTGGACACATAGTGATGTGCGCATTGTTGTCGATAATCGATATGATTTTTGCAGATGCATCAAATTTCAACATTTGTACGTCGAGTCGGGGTATAAATCCTTGGCGATTGAATGCAGACGCATGCTCACGCGCATAATTCAAAGGGGCGATCACCAGGCCGCTTGGTATGCAGACGGCCGGCCGTGCGGGCCCGTTACTAGTACATGATGTGTATTAGAAGTACAATCGTAACAATCGATTTTCATCGGGATTCTAGATTGATCTTCTCGGTTGTGGTTTGGAATGTCTGTATATAATGTACGCATTCATCGTGAACTATTGAAGTACTGTTTCTTAAGGGGCCGGGGTACCCTCGAAATTCTCATACATACTTATTACCAAAATCATTTTCTCATACGAAAACATTTAACATTTTTGAGTTATTTTTCAGCTTAAAATAGTAATTACCTAAGTTCCTGCACAAAATTTTTCTAAAAAATATTTAAACACAAAAAATTTTTTTTTGTTTAAATATTTTTAGTAAATTTACTACTAAATATTAAAACACTAAAAAATAGAGTAAAACACAAAAAATATATAAATAAATAGTAAATTTACTACAAAATATTTAAATACTAAAAATTATTTTTTAGTTTAAATATTTTGTAGTAAATTTAATATTTATTTATATATTTTTTTGTGTTTTACTCAATTTTTTAGTTTTTTAATATTTAGTAGTAAATTTAATATTTAGAAAAAATTTGTAAAGGAACCTAGATAATTACTAGTTTAAGCTGAAAAATAACTCAAAAATGTTAAATATTTTCGTATGAGAAAATGATTTTGGTATTAAGTTTGTATGAGAATTTCGAGGGTACCCCGGCCTCTTAATAAGTTATCGCATAAATAATATTAAGATAGATACTAAGTAGATACTAGATAGGTATTAAAGTGTGCAAGATCTGAATCGAATACGTAGATTCCTTTAAATAAACAAGTAAAATACAATATTCATTAATTGTTGAGATGTTTCTGTTATATTTTTTTACGATTATTATTTATTACACATCCACCTCATTAGCGATAAACTGATAATATAACAATTAATTTCAATTGATGATACAGAATTAAGACATGTCAACATTTTATTGACAATTCCCATTAAAAAATATATCGATAATATTATAAAATGCCTGTCAAAATTTTATCGACACAATAAAAAATATCGATAATTTATACAAATTTATCGACGTTTTCCGCCCCGTACGGACAGGTGCCGCGTTCGGATCTCGAGGCGCCAGTTGATACCGGACGGCGCGGTTTATTTGCACACAACAGGAAACCGACTGACTGACAGACAGAAAAATTATACCTAAGTATTTAAACGTACTGGGAACTGGGTAGGAAGTGTGAGTATTTCAAGGAAAAGTAAATTATGCAATTGGATTTTTATTATTCTAGTTATTTTATGTTGAATTCTGATGAACAACGCTCTCCTCGTGAAACTTATTGTTACTTACATGTTACTTACAATATCATTAAAATTAATTTATAATTGTCTCGCAAAATATCTTTATTGTACACTCACATCACTATAATATGTCATATCAAGACTGAATAATTATACTACAAGCGTGGTGTTTTACACAAAAAACACCTTTACATTGTTGCAGAAACTTATAATAGAAGCTCATTTGTTTTCAACCCACTGGATATAAACAGAGTTGCATTCACAATATAAAATTGCGATGAAATCTGTAGAAAATTCCAGGTGAAGTGTGATTATAAAATGATTAGTAAGTAATAATTGCGGTGCTCGCTAAAATATTTCCGTCTAAGTGCAAATGTACAGTCAAAGACATCACATTTTTAACCTTATAATTGCCTACAGGCAATGTACACAATGGCTGCTCTGTTCAAAAATGTTTTACCTCGCACAGGACCTTTAAGCCTTCGACATAAAGATCATATTTTACAAATACACTCCGAGGTAGAGTAACGTCCAGGGCATCTCAAAGTGTGAAACGCGGCACCCAGGGTACCTTTTTTTTGGGTCGGGAAATTCTATTATGCATCCCCGGCAGCGTTGGGGAAGGACCACCGGGGTATGTGGGACTTGCTACGGCCGAAGAGATGGTAAGTGGCCGCAGCTGTACCCACTAAAACCCGACCGTGTTCCTACTTCCGTGCAGGACGGAGACGCGAGGGTCTACTACATGTCTTCCGTGGCTTCCGTCCGCACTCCGCGCTGTTAGGGTTTCTTGTCCCTCTAGGCCGAACAAAGGCCCCACATGGGGGCACCCAGGGTACCTACTACCAAGGCACCGCAAGAAACTACAAACAGTACTTAAGTTAAATAGTAACCGATTCTTCATGATAGCGAATGATGGAACAAATCTGGTCATTTATTGATGATAATGACTCATTATCACCAACTCATGTGGCTATGACAGCTATTTCTGTACCTATTTAATTAAGTTAGAATAGAAATCCTTTATTTTGCACATACAAATTATGTTACAAACATAAGTAATAAAACAAAAAATACAACTCAAAGAATTGTACAAATACCCTGACCCAATTAACGAAACTTGGCTGTAGCACTGCCGTGGCCCCAGATTTTTAAATCGCTAACTAGATAATATTAAATATAGGCGTTAGATCGTGAGATTTGGAAAACCTTGGGGGAGGCCTTTGCCCAGCTGTGGGACAGCATAAGCTCTTGAAAAAGATAATACTGTAGAATAGAAGAGCACTAGATGGGCCGGGCGGTGCAGTGGTACATTTGAAGACGTGAGTGGATGAACAAGATAACTAACATTTTGTAAAAGAGACATAATATTATATTTACTCATTTTTTTCCTTATAATTTTAATAAATCTTGTAACTCATCTAGTTCATCACCTGAAAAATATAATATCTGACTACACATAAAATGCACAGTTTTTTATTTACAAAAAACGGCAATTTTTTCAATGTTAGTTATCGTGTTCATCCACTCACGTCTTCAATTCTGAAGTGCATAGTAGTCTGAATGTTTGAGAACACCTGGACTGCACTAATGACCGTAGATTGTGCCGTAGACGATGTTTCCGCTCTTTATTATGCGCTCGCGCAGACACGTTGCTAGGCGACGCAAGACATGTCATTTTCTAGACATGAACAATTATTATTCATATCATTATCTATCTATAGCAGAGGTTCCCAAACTTATAAGTACCACGCCTCCCTACTGTTTAAAATGAACATGCTTACGCCTCTCTTCGGCCCAGGGCTCAGCAAGTAGTAGCAAGTGGGCTCGCCAAGCTATTGTAAAATAAAATAATAAAGACCAAAAATACATTTTCAGATGTTTCAATTATAAAAATATGCTTTTACATACTTATTTTAAGGGGGCGACTAACCCAAAATTGACGATTTTATAATTCTTTGTTATACTTGAAATTAAGCTCCGAATTGTTTCATTTTCTAATTTCCGAATTGTTTCATTTTCTAAAGTTAAATATATTACATTATATTATTTCCAAGAATCCGATCTGAGCAAAAGCACGATATCCTAAAATTTTTTCGATAAAAAAAATCGCAATTCGCAAAGATGCATCTAATTTTCACGAATTTTTCATATTATTATATTGCCATAGCCGTGCATTAAAGTCAGTTAATATTTTAACACATTGTAAAAATTCTATCATTGAGAAACCGACCTAGCGGATTTTTAAAATGTTGTATATTTATTGAGTTATTGAGAAGGACAATGTTTGATTTTTTGGGTTAGTCGCCCTCTAAAGAAGAATCAATGTGACGGATGGATTAGCTTGCATGTTTTTGAAAAGATTTCCAATTCGCGTACGTCGCGGGAATGCGCGGGCGTCTGGAGTAAAACCGCCGCTGGCGCCCGCGCCCCCCTCATCATCTCTTCGCGCCTCCCTAGTGGGGCGCGCCCCCTAGTTTGAAAATCAATGATCTATAGCTTTACTAAGAGTGAGTTGCATCAACCTACTTTAACTATAACTTTAACTTTAACTATAACAAAAAGTCAAATGAACCGTCAAATCCTTAGAAAAAGTCCATTATGGACGCCATATTTTGACGATAACCTTAACTTTAACTTTAACTACGCCTCTGCCCTCTGGTGCAATCCACCCTAATATTACAACGTTTTTAGCTTGAACGCCCTAATCTCAGAAGCTGTTTCAAATTGATTTTTTTTGTGTTGGACTTTAGGAGGTAGACAGTAGACTTTGAGTGTGTCTAGCAGTGGGAAGCAACTGTCAAAAATGTCCGGCGCTGGAAGACGAGATTCCTCCACTTACCGCGAAGAATATAAACTATGAAATTGAGCTTTACTCTTTCTAGAAGGTCAGCCGGCCTAGCATACGCCAACGAGATATCTCTCTCTACATGTTTCTCGATGTTTGATAGTTTGTATCTTCATCTCTATTGACCCTAGCATGACAAACATTTTTTCTCGCGTAAATCTATCATCGAAATAACACAATACTTTTGTGGCGGTACCCACATTCGCCTAACATTCCTGCATTGCGCTATCGAAGTTTTCTGAGCGCGTCAGTATATATACGACAGCTGAAATGTATCACGTGGGCTCCGGCCTGACCGAGCATAACACCTCGCTCGGTCGGAAGATCTTCCTTTGGGCCTCCACACATTATCCCCACATTGGTGACCCTCGACAGAACATGCCTCCTTCATCATCATCACTCCCCGCCCCTCCGCACCGCGCCAGCCAGCATCGCCTCATCGGGTACATCGTCCACTAGCCGCAACGTACCGCGGCCTGGGCGACTCCGCATCGGCATCATCGGGCTTTCTCACTACACCGACCGGTCAGCAAGCAGAGCACATCTCTCCTGGTCAGCACGTAGCATCGGCCCCGCACGGCGGCTATCCGACTCACTGGATCCCGTCAGCAGCTTACAGTTCCGACTCACTGGGACTCACTGCAACAGTTCCGACTCACTGGAACTCACTGGCACTGGCGACTCAAGCGACAAGACTTCAAGATTCGACCTCCGGTCTTCGGGGGGGAGTGATGTGGCGGTACCCACATTCGCCTAACATTCCTGCATCGCGCTATCGAAGTTTTCTGAGCGCGTCAGTATATATACGACAGCTGAAATGTATCACGTGGGCTCCGGCCTGACCGAGCATAACACCTCTTTATCTTTCTTTGGGCCTCCACGCATTATCCCCACACTTTTATAGAGTTTTGTCGAGATAATGTCGAGATTTTGACATTATGAGACGAGTAGTTTTTAATTATCTCGAGAGTGAGATATTATCTCGTTGGCGTATGCTAGGCCGGCTGGTAGACCTATGAACTGGATACCTCCTAAAGTAACCGCGACCGAAACTCCATAGTTGCTGGTCGTTCTTACGGCTTACCTCTCACCTCTGTAAAGGTCGCAAACAGGTAAACTTTCAGCTTTACGAAACTGAGGAAGGTCTGGCCCTAGCGGCTCCTCTATAACTGTAAAATGAAGATTTTGACATAAGCCCCATACATTATCTGTCAAACTTTTTATTAAAATATAATGAAGTTTGAAGTTTTAATATTCATCTCTGAGTGCAGAAAAAAGTTGCTAATATCATTATACAAAAAGGATGGATATTGGATAGGTATAATAATATTCAAGCAACTCGAATGATCTAGAGCAGTGGTTCTTAACCGGTGGTCCAAGTGGTCCGCGAAGTCATCCTAATAATATGTGAGAATTCAGAAGTTAGTAAAGAGTATGCCCTATGTGACTATATACAGTCACAAAAAACACATTAACTTAAAATCTGTAACTTTTAGATTTGTGCCAAATGAAAAAAGAGCACGTGCTCATTATAATAAAGGTGTGCTTGTTTCCTTTATCAAACAACCCTTAGTTTAGGTAAACGGCGGTAGTCCCCGGCTAGACAAACATTTGGTAAAATGGTCCCTCATGACTAAAAGGTTAAGAACCACTGATCTGGAGCTAAACAGATTTTAGTGCATTGGAAACCTGACTTTCCTGCTAGAATTAGATCATAAATCTAAAGTTATAGTCGTTATTACTAAACGATATCAAATACTAGACTAATCGCACGTAATTACTGCTAATAGATATTTGATCTGGCTATTTTTATAGCTAAAATTATTTGAATAGTTGTTATAGTTAAGGTAGTTGACTCGTGGTAAATTGGCCAGCTATAACGTACCTAATTGATTTAGTAGACGTGCATTTAAAATTGAGCAAGTAGAAAATAGTTCCAACAAATATAATTTGAGTCAACTTTATCATAATTTTGATTTTGAAATTTAAGATTTTGACATAAACTAGACATGTAACTTATGTCAAAATCTTCTTATAAATTTTATATATTATATAAAAATGGATTTTCAAATATTATGTTAGTCGCGCTAAAACTCGAAAACGGCTGAACGGATTGAGCTGATTTTAGTCTTAAAATATTCGTAGAAGTCCAGGGAAGGTTCTAAAGTGACACGAAGTTCACCGAGACAGCTAGTCTTAAATAAATTAAAATTGAGTAATCACTAAGTCTCTTTGAGCGTAATCGTAAGACTGACGAGATAGAGTCTGATTTTGTTTAGGGCAAAAATATATTTTTGGACTAATTTATATGCGTTACATTATAACTAGATTGTGCCCGCCTCTTCGAGTAAAAGAAAATTGCATAAGAATTGTACATTTTCCTGCGGTGAAAAGTTCTTGTGATCAGCTCTATGTTGTACCCATATGGTCCTGTAGCCCTAGCATAGCCACCAGTAGAAATGCGAAAGTATAAACAAACTGTGCACATAAACTTAAGGTGCCGTTCTGATCTTTACCGCGGCTTATCGCGACCGACAAAAATTCAATTAAAATGCCACTTTATGACAGACTTATAGTATATGTCATAAAGTATGATATTATTTGAATTTTTAGGACAATTTATAGTCTGTCATAAAGTGGCCTTATAATTAAATTTTTCGGTACGAAAAAAGATCGGAACGGCGTAGTTTCGTTACTAATCTTTCATCTTATAACTAATATTTTAACGATTTAAGTTAAAATGAATTTTCTATTTTTGTTTGTTAAGACTCGAGAACGGCTGAACCGATTTGGCTAATTTAGGTCTTAAAATATTCGTATAAGTCCAGGGAAGGTTATTAGGAGAAAAGTAGTACGAAGTTTACCGAGTTATCTAGCTTCTGTATTCGTATATTATAGCTAATTATACGGACATACAGAAGTAATTACTTATTCATTATTACGTGATACTCAGTCGACCTTACTGTATATGATTTAAATATATTAACATACTGCATAAACAATACATGCACTTGAAGTTACTATACTTACTGCTTACACTTTAAATATGAAATTTTTAATTTTAGTTCCTAATAATTGTTTCGTTGTAACACTGTTTTAGATGGAGTTTATAACTTTAGTAACTTTTGCGTAGAAGTAACACACACCCTAACAAATTTTCATAATACAAGCTCGGCCGCACATTGTCCGAATTCTGATCAGAAACAGTTGAACTCCGCCGGACCGGCCGCGCCACCCCGCACACTATAATATCCGAAATATCCTCCCGGCGAGTTCGAGCTCACTCGGCTCAGTACAAAATGTAAGAGACAGCGCAGAAGTTCAACTGTTTCTGATCAGAAATGTCGTACAATGTGCGACCGGGCTTAAATATTACTGTGATTCGTTTAGAGGTGTCACTGTACTTTCAAGTATAAACTTTTTATAACATTAAGAGTAACTAATTAATGATAACAATTTTAAAATAGCTAAATATAATTTAAGTGAAGTAGCATTAACAAAAAACACACGATTTTCCTTGTCAGAGCAGAAAAAGCTTCTTAATATATACTATATTCCTCTTAGTTATACATCAACTTAGTTGATCGTAATATATTGAATTAAAGTTGTTTTATGTGAGTAAAAAACTTTGAAGTAAATAATATGTTATATTGTAAGTAAAATATCTGATATAATTTATTTTTAAATTGCAAATCGTAGGGTCCAATTTCTTTTTATTTTCAGAAATATTTTTACGTTAGTTTGGTTTGTAAAATAATGAGACTCGCCGATTTTAATTTTAATTTATTTATCATATTTACGAGCAAATGATCAAAAAGAGTAAAGACACTTCCATATATTTTAAGAAATTCAACTTAAGTAAGAGTATTATGGAATATTTTGGGACTTTATCTGCAGCACTCAGTGACAAATATTAATTACTTAACTGTAAATTGTAATTAAATGAAGATTTTGGTTTATACCAATTATCTGTTAAACTCTTCATTAAATTGAACTTTAATCATCAAATTTCTCTGTGTGCGGTAGTATTTAAAGTGTATCATACAATATAGTTTAAAATCAATGAACGTGTAGGTACACATAACACAATCACGTGTATTTGGTGCATGTGTATTGTGTAGTACTGACCTGGCGCTTCCGGTTAGGAACTCGTTCTAATCATTACGTCCTAACTCTACCCCTTTACTAATGTTAACAGAAACTACATGGACTTTAACTAATTTTAAATACTGTATTTCATCATGTCTTTATTTCCATATCTACTTAGGAATGTTATGTTGAAATTTAACTTACGAAAATTCCCCGCGCCAAAAAAAGTTTTCCCCAAACTTTTCCGACGCGTTTCAGCGCCGTCAAAAACTTACCGCTTTAGGCCACTATTATCATTCGTATAAATACTTTTTTTTTGAGCATTTCGCCACGAGTCACGGGCCGGGAGCCGTCCTACCGGTCAAGCGACTTCAGAACAATCACACAATTTTACTCGGTTATTGTGAACACTGAATATTTTAGGACACGAACTGGACGACGGGAAACTGGTACGCACACACGCACCTTCCGAAATTTGACGAGAACCGGGTAAAATGCACGAAAACTTTGAGTGAAATGTGTCAAGAGAAAAAAAAATGTTTTTATGGAGAGAAAAACTCTCATATAGAATAGGAAAAACTCGGAGTTTGATAGCTTAAAGACGGAAAAACAGCACGTTACACGAATACGCACGATACCAACACGTTGCATAAAAACACGCGACAATTTTATCACTTGGAAATTTTTCAAAAAATCGGGGGTGAATTTTGGAGCACGCACTATTCAGGGGGTGAATATTACCTGCTGCCGGGCTCGCGAGCACGAGCGGCAACAGCAGCAGCAGGCGCATGCTATGCGGCGCGCGCGCTCGCCCCGCCGGTGCCGCGCCACTGCCCGCTCTGCACACACTCGCGGCACGCATCCGACCATCGGTCTGGCCTTATCGGGGAGTCGGCGCGGACTGAGCGCCGAGCGCCCGGTATCTTATCATTGTGATGCAAACGTGTTCCGACTTTCCGAGTCGACGACCCAGCGTTACCCTATTAATAGGGAAAATAATTGCAATAGGGACACGTGGTGTAAAGAAAAATGGGCAGCGGGACACCCGCGGATCATTGAACTCGCCAGCGTTGAAGTCTTTTCAAGGGCGCTTAGCGCACAAAAAGTCTCGCGCGGTGACATTTTCAGTGGAAAGACGGTTTTGAGAAATAATACTTTGATTGCAGGGTCCGGAGGCCTCATAATTAGTTACCACCTACATGGATATTTTTTCTCGTAAACTTAAGATGGAACTTACGTAGTTTATGTTAAGTTATCAATGATACAACTCTACCCCGTAGTAATACAACTCAATTCTTATAAACTATCGGAAGGTTGTAGTTCTGTGAAAATATTAATTGAGCTATCAAATAAGCCGGGGAAAATTTAATTTTTGGCTAGCGAGCTTTGGTGTCATTCACTAAGCCGCGACTCATCGAATTAGTTTGAAAATTATAAATATAGTCCGGATAATATAAAACGACTTCCGGCTGACTGACACTTGAGTCAAGCGACGATCTGACGTCAAATCACGTCAATACGAGGAAAGGAAAATAGAGTTTTTGCAGATTGAGAAGAATCCACGTATATTAAAAACACTTGATACTAATTAGTAATTTGTAAATGAATGGGCAAACAAACATATTTTTATACTAGACTAGATGACGCCCGCAACTCCGTTGCGCCAAAATTAGTTTATCGCGCGGGAACCGTACCTACCTACATTTTTCCGGGATGAAAAATATCCTATGTCCTTTCCCGACACTCAAAGTATCTCCATGCCAAACAGCAAAATCGGTTTAACGGTTTGAGCGTGAAGAGGTAACAGACAGACAGACGGAAAGACAGACGGACAGACGGACACACTTTCGCATTTATAATATTAGTATGGATAGTAGATGACGTCCGCAGCTCCGTTACTCCAAAACTCGTTTATCGCGCGGGAACCGTACATTTTACCGGCATAAAAACTATCCTCGGAACACTTTCACATTAACTTACCTAAATATCAATTAAGTGTGGATTGACAAGTAATCGGAAAATATGCGGAAAAATATGTAGAGTCTGACTCTGACCATATCTCTAATGGCTTTTGGGAAACATCGATTCTGTACCTCTTACATCATCTGTCAATTGCAAACCAAATTGCTAATATTATTTCTTAGCCAGTATTTTTATAGTGCCCAAGTGTGTGCGCAGTACACAAGAGCACTCTCTATTCCTTTACTCTCATAACCCAGTGGGATGGCAGACCGACGCGACCGCGCCGGCGAGAGATCAGGCGCAGGACCGACTACATAGTTACATGCCCATCCGACGCATGGATCATCTTACTTGTCAGACAATCAGGTGATCAGCCTGCATTGTCCTAACCAAACTTGGAAATAACATGTTTCCAACGCGGGAATCGAACCCACGACCTCCGAGTCAACAGCCGCGCTCTATATACCACTAGACCACGGAGGCGTTTTGATCTTGAATGTCATCAGAACAAAGAGCAAAAAGTACAGACAGACACAAATAGACAATGGCCATCATTAGTCCGCGTTACGGCCGTTCCCAATATTCAATCTATCTCTAGTTTGACATACAACCGATCGCAGCTGACATAGAATTGACATAAAATATATGGAGCTAATGTCTAATGTGAGCTATTCCTATCTCAAGTAAGAGATAGATCAAATATTGGGAACGGCCGTTAGTGTGTCGTGATCGAGATAATATAAATGTCATTTTTTACCTAACGCTAAAATAGCACGACAAAAGCGTTGCAGAATGCAACACACTCATCGCGGAAAAATGAATGACAAATGATGTAAGCAGACAAAACGACCTGGCGTCCTCTACCTTTGTATATCTATACAGTATACTTCCATACTTAATATTATAAATGCGAAACTGTCTGTCTGTTAACTCTTCATACCTAAACCACTGAACCGGTTTTGCTAAATGGTATGATAGTACTTTGAAGTCTGAGTAAGGACATATTATGATACTTTTTATCTCGGAAAAATGTACGGTTCCCGCGCGACGAACGAATTTTAAAGCAACGTAGTTGCTGGCGCCATCTAGTTGATTATCAAAACAATCGTATTAACTAAAATATAAATAAAAAATCGGCCAAGTGCGAGTCGGACTCGCGCACGAATTGTATTTTTGTGTGGGAATTGGGAGCCCCCCTTAATTTTTTATTTTATTTAAATATTATTATTGATTATTAAAGTAAAATTATATTTAATGCCTTTGTGAAAATTTCAAGTGCCTACCTATTATCATTATTGATTACGAGCCAAAAAGGCCAAAAAATCACGTTTGTTATATGGGAGCCCCCCTCATATATTAATATTATTTTGTTTTTCGTATTTGTTGTTATAGCGGCAACAGATATACACTATCTGTGAAAAATTCGGAAGTCTAGCTATAGCGGTTCTTGAGATATAGCCTGGCGACAGACAGACAGACGGACGGACAACGAAGTCTTAGTAATAGGGTCCCGTTTTTACCCTTTGGGTACGGAACCCTAAAAAGATATTGTGACTGCCACAATGTCGAATCGGGTTATCGAAGGAAAACCGACATCAAATAGTATTTCCCTAATTACCATATTTAAAATGTTCTCTTTGCAAAAAAAAGAATAATCGTAATCGGGTTATAGACGATAATAAAAAGCATACATTATTTATAGATGGAAAAACCTCCTTCTTTTTTGAAGACGGTTAAAATTATGAAAAAACGGCAAACAAAAAAGGAAAATTCCTTATCAATGACGAATGAAAATTTGTGCACGGATGAAGAATGTTTACCACATAATATGCAAAGTATTGGTGAAGATAATCTGTAAATATGTTACGTTTTTAGTCTGTCCAGGGTACTGAGTCAAAGTGCATACGATAGTTAACGCATTTATAGATAACAAAAGGGTTTGAGACTGATGTAAATTCAAATATCGATCGAACTCAGAAAAAATAGGAATAGTGGAAATGAAAATTAGTTACAACCAAACTTTATCAAAACCATGAAGAACTTACTTGCTTTTACTGTAAGAATTCTTGCAAAAAATTTATCTTTTATTTCAAAATTTAAAATTGAAAATAAATTTTCAGCGAAAGAATGGTTAGACATCTAAATGCTACGGAAACTCTAATCAATTTCTAATGAAAGTGGTTTCCATCTCAGAAATCTTTTAAAGAAAAATTTTAACAACGACATAATATTCTTTACTGTTAAAGAAGTTTAAATACTTATGACTTAATATTTAGCGGAATACTTCTAATTTAGGTTAAGTTAGTTTTTTTTTCTTGCATCGCGTCTAAAGCTCTCTCTTTACTATCTTCGAATCGGAATTTAAATTCGAATCCCATAGTACACTCTTTATACAAATATTTTGGCTGTCGAAACTATCAAATGCAGTTTGGCTAATTACTCTGGGTTATTTCATCCTTATGTCGTTGGCATAAAGGTGAGAGGTAAAATTATTGAACTGCAGAAGAATTTCGTCGCGTAGGTGTATCTCGATTCTCGATAAACAAACGCATAACTCAAGTGCGGTCTGTTGAAAAATTGGCGTCTTTATAGTGACACCTGTTGACGCCATACTGCCGCCACATTGGCGACACACGGTAGGCCAAAATGTAAACGCAGTATACAAGTACCTACAAGTTCACTAGAACAATTTTTTTATTACTATCGAGCTAATTTTTCGTGAGTAGCTTCCGTCCGTTTTAAGGTACTGTAGCTCTACCATGAGTTTATAGCTATAGTATTTATCGATACTCGATACCGACTACGTAAATTTTTAGTATGGCAAATTTTACAGCGCCTCTAAGAGGTCACTTGCGGAACTAAAATCGCCATACTAAAAATTTACGTACCTACCTAGTCGGTATCGAGTATCGACAAAAAGTATAGCTTTAAACTCGTGGTAGAGCTACTGTATTCAACAAGTCCTCGATGACTACGGAAAAAACGGAATACTAATGAACTGATTTTTTGTATATTGATAGGTTAAGGGCCTGTTTCACCACTTCCTGATAAGTGCTGGATAGGCTATCCACAACTTATCTTGACAGATAGAGTATGGAGAATCTGTCAAATAAGTTGGTTGAGGATAGCCAGCTATCCGGCACTTTATCAGGAAGTGGTGAAACAGGCCCTAATAGACTGTTGTATAATATTTTAAGAGTAACATTGTCCTACAAATAGAACAATCCATATTATAGGACCATCAAATCGACATAATATAATAAATTATTGTTGTTCGTCTTATCAATATGAAGCTACTCACGAAAAATTAGCTTGATAGTACCTAATCTAAAATATTATAATAGAAGCCAAGACGTAGAAAGGTGACATTGGTCTTCAGCAGTCTAGAAACTTGTCCAATTAATGAAAATTAATAGATTAGTAATGACTAATAAGTAATGACTAATTAATAATGATGCCGCAAGACACATAGGCTGAAATCTTTCTTATTTGATTTCTAAATTATGTTTTTGTTTATTTCATTAATTATGAGACTCTTACAATAAAAACATTATATTGAGTTTGAAATAATATGTACGTATTTACTGGCTGTTTTACATTTTGGTTAGATCTAGCCATACGTTCGGCAGATGTTACCCAGACAGGCCCAGACCGATCAACTAACATTTGGAGAACAGTTCAATATCGTCATCATCAACTTTTTATCAGCAGTTTTGACTTGATTAGAAAGTTTTTATGTTCGCTTGAAGTATGTTAGGGTCTTATGGGTATAGATTAGTTTTCGGCGGTTTAGGCTTGATTCTAAATTGGTTAATTCCTTTGCTTGTATGATACTCCTACCGCCTACGTCATTTCATGGGACTGAAAGTAACTCCACGCAAAATTTCATCTAAATCAGTTGAGATTTAGCGTTTCATGGTAAAGCGTAGCGCACTTTTACACACAATTTAAGTTTAAAATAGTCCACAACCAGCCTATAATAATAATATTATGCAGTTTACTATTAATATTTCGTGTTTAAATATTAAAATTTAATTGATCTATTTTAAGTCTTCATAGTATCGTAGGATAATAATTTAAAGTCACTTTACACCGTCCATAAAGACGCAACGCAAACTGTACACAACAACAACAGTAAAATTGTACCTGAGCCCTGAATTCTTTTGCTAAAAATTCATTTTTCATTTAACTTCTTTAGTCCAAGTAATATCTCGTTGTTAATAATATTATCTCTATCGAAACTTCTGAAATAAGATTACCAAATTTTTTTAACAAACGGATTTTAAGATTACCAAAGTGATTAGATCATATTTTTCCGTCTCCTTTCATTTTTATTTTTAAATTTTGAACTGAAAATTAGAATGCGTTTCTCAAATATTTTATAAATTGTGATGATTTGTCGTCAGCGTAAATCCATTTAAATGTTTAACCGACTTTCCAAGAAAGTAGGAGGTTCCTTTATTCGGTTGTATTTATTTTAATAAGTCACATTAATTTAACATTCTTTTCTTCCAATGTCAATACTTCAATACTTAAATATAAACGCATATTGTGTCGGGCTCGGGGCGCAGCGGACCGCATTTATATTACTTATTTTTATAGGTCTACCTTATTATGAGCGATAGGTAATGGAAATCGTATGGAAAATGTGGCCTGCCCGCGTCGTAATGTGCGCGTACCTTAAGTGCATTCGGAGGGCGGGGCGGCTCAGGAATTTGGTGAAATCTCGAGTTATGCGCTTGTTTACCTCGACTGAGGCTACTTCTAAATATAGTCCGAAAACAATATGGCCGTACACTCACCGACAAAATTAATTTCCGTGAAATTTCCCCGTAAGTTTGCTTGCTCAGTTTGTTTGATGTATGATTTAAAGTTTGATTTATTTATTTATTAAAGTTAATAGTTTAAGTTAAACCATATACAGTGTGTAATAAAAATAAGTGATAATACTTAAGGTTGTGTATGTGTTTCTCGTAGAGAGTTCACTGTGAAAGTAGCAGCTCTGAAAGATCATTTTACA
The DNA here is from genome assembly GCA_905404155.3 of Plebejus argus. NCBI lineage: Eukaryota > Metazoa > Arthropoda > Insecta > Lepidoptera > Lycaenidae > Plebejus > Plebejus argus. Next base: position 4,703,030 of record FR989946.1, on the reverse strand, counting down.
CGATTACACGAATCATGATACACGTACACACTTACACAGTACACACCCTAAAGTATTATCACTTATTTTTGTTACACACTGTATAATTCAATTAAATAAAGAGCTTATTAAAATTAAGAATGATTTACTAAAACCACGACTGGCCAGTGGCCACTATACCCAACAAATTAATTACTACTTAGGTTTTCAGCTCAATATTTTTTTTAATTCATAATAATAATCAAATATTATAAACTAGTTGACCCGGCAAATGTTGTTTTGCCATTTAAAGTATTTCTACTTCATCAGTAATTGATACAAAATCTTACCCCCCCCTTTTTGTCCCCTTAGAGGGGTGGGGGGGAAAAATTGTGTACACCTGATGTTAAGTTGGAAAATACAGTTAATAATATGACGTAAGTCCATTAAAGAAAAAAATTGATACAAAATCTGACCCCCTTTTTGGTCCCCTTAGAGGAGGGGGGGGGGGAAGTTTATACACCAGATGTTGTGTTGGAAGAAGGCAAATATATCTGCGAAAACCGTATGCAAATCGGATCAGTAGTTTTCGTGTTAAAGAAAAAAGTTTGATACAAAATCTGACCCCTCTTCTGTCCCCTTAGAGGGGTGGGGGGAATTTTTTTTATACACGATGTTAAGTTGGAAGAAGACAAATATATCTGCGAAAACCGCTTTCAAATCGGATCAGTAGTTTTCGTGTGATAGTGGAACAAACATACAGACAGACAGACAGACAGACAGACCAACCACATTTTTGGCTTCTATAGCGATCTAGTGACAACCCCCGCTTATTATTTTTTGAATATCTTTAATGTACAGAATTCACATTTCTACAGTTTACACTGTGCATGGTTTTATTATATGTATCTAGATACAAGTTGACTGTATTTAATACCTAATATTTCAGTCATATTTAGGCTTAGACTTGTCACGGTAGACCTAGCCTTTGTCGGATCATGTTACGGTTGTCTAGGCTACACTAATCTAGTTCCTAGGCAAATCATTTTGTAACCTAAGTGGTGCAGTTACTTTGAATAAGTTTTATTAGATTTATTGGTTTGGTTTAGATTTATTTAGGGCTCTAACTAATAAACATTTTTTGTCTGTCATTTGACTATTCCAATGTTATACAAATATTTGTCGGCCTCGTTTATGTTATTTATTTTGTCACTTTTTTTTAAATAAGTATTAAGTAATACTTCTTTTTTCCTATTTTAGTTTTTTTTTAAACTAAAATAGGAATAAAACTTTTTAGTACCTACTTAGCTTAAAATAGATTCTCATAGAGCGATCTTTATAAAAGCCTCCCATTTGCGATCGATCGTTTCGAGCTATAACTACGGAGTACTATTATATATTATGTGCTATAACTTAGCGTGAATTGGTTTCTAATTTATTATAGGTAACTATGTAGTTTTTTTTATATAAAAGGGGTAGTTTTGTTAGTTTGGCACTGTATAATTTAACTAATTTCACAGCAAGGCGTAGTTTGTAAGTATTAGAGAAGTTGATTCCTAGGCAGATGGGAGACAGCTACGTAGTTTGGTCGCGTAACGCGTTACGTCAAACCCAGCTGACAGATCATAATAATAATTAACATTGAATCCGCATGATCCGACCAAATGACGTTGGTCTGTCAACTGCCTAGGAATCAATTTCTTCGATGGTAGATCAAGTTATCGTTAGGCATCCTGCATCCATTAGACGGTAGGTTTTGTTGTCAGTTTTACCACAGTCATGACTGAGGTCATGACTGTGACTGATGGGTAACCTACCGTGTAAGAGCGTGACTAACGGTTGCATGAAGCTTATTGACGAAAATCTGGATACATTCGTCAGTTCATCAGTCAAACATAAATTTATTCATGATTGACGGAATTGACTGACGCTTGCATGAGCGTATAATGGATGCCTCAGCTCTGTGTTTTTTTATTCCATCAGAAAGAGTATCTGTGTTTATTGCTATGTTGTACGCTGCTGTGTGCAACAATGCGCATAATTATTACGACGTCTAGACAGAGGTGACACAATCCAAAACCGTAACCGACAATTTAGTAATTTGTCAAATTCGGCGCATAATTCCCATATTGTTATGAAAATGACCGCGCGGATACGTCCGACGGTTTGTTTGGAAATTACACGTCTGGCTTCCACCATTCACGGCTGTTTTACCTCCGTATGACCTCTATACCAACTTCATAAGGATTATGTTGTTGTAATCCAACGGGGGAATGTCTCTGAACGTGTTTGTCTTGTGACGTAAGTATCTGTCTCATAATGATGTAGCCGGATTTCTGATGACTGATTTTTCTAAAATATTAGGTGCACCGTGCATGCGGCATGGGTCTATTCATATATCTAAGAGCTAATTATTTGAAGGGACGTAAATTGTTAGCAATTATGAGTACCTAAATATACCTGAAGGATTTGAAGGTATGGCCACACTCCACAGTCCACACTATGCACTTTCAGCTTCAATTTTCGTCTTCATTTATTAAACTATTCGTTTTGGCGCATTCAATAATTGAATGCATCAACAAACGCAACGCCAACATTGTCATGCGAAAGTTTTGGATACGGTCAGAGGCTAGAGCGCATGCGTTACGGGCATGCCTCACGTGCGCTGTTGACTGCTCTATATAACGCATGCCTTTGCCCCTTGAATCTTGATGAACAAAAAAGGCACAGTGTGGACATAGCTATTGTCCAAGAGTCGAGTTACTTTAGACTTCTATCATCTATGTTACTACGAATTATTAGTCCATACAAAATTATTATGTACTTTCTTTATTCAGCGTAACTATAGCTTATTACTTTCAGTGGACAAATACACGCCCTAAAAGTATTATCACTTAATTTTGTTACACCCAAACCACCCTTACTTTACAGGGATATAGGTTTTTTTTTCGAAAGGGTCTAAACTCTAAGCTACTGGTCTGGTTAAGATCATGGTAGTTTAATCGTGGCTATAACTAGTCTGTTGCTAGTTGAAGGGATATAGGTGAAGATTGCAGACATTAGACTTAAATCTATCATCCATCTGTCGTTTCCGGATCTAAGCAGAGTCTTGTGCACTTGTGTAGTCTACTACGAATACCAAAACATTTCACAGAAGTTTTCGTAAATAAGATCATTTGGACGTGTGATGGCAGGATTTCTTCGAAGTCGGACAATGCGTCGTCCACAGCCGACTCGATTTCATTCAGGCATATTAATTGACTTACAATTCCTCCGAATCTATGTGAGAAATATCTTGTTGTACGATTGCAATGATGACATGATCTTTATATTCAAGTTGCGTTCGATTTCAGCAGCGTATTTAAAAATTAAAACAATATATTTTGGTGCTACCGTAATTTATATATTTTTTCCTTGGGAACTTACCATCAGTTCGAAAACTAACACGGCAGCGAGAGAAACTGTACTATATCGCTCGATTTTTAACCCCCGACGTTTTATAAGTTCAAGTCTGTCAGTTTGTCTGGCTGTCTGTGTAGTGTGTGTTAGTCTGCCTGTCCGTGGCATCGTAGCATCCAAATGGATGGAGCGATTTTGATGTTTTTGTTTTAAAACTGACATGAACATTGACCACCATAGTTCATTATCACCGGTCGCGGTGTGCACTGGTGACAAATGAAAATGAACTATAGTGACCATGTCAGTCGAGACTCGAGTGGTCGCTGGTAGAAAAATTTGCGTTCGTCTACTTCACGAAAACCTTCAGATTTTTTATCGGTTCAATATTTATTTATTTAGGAAAAAGTATATATTTTGCATTCCAATTCCTGAAGTGTTAAACTTAATATTTTATTAAAGAATTTTTATTCAAACATTTATGAACGAATTAATATTATTTACATTACCTAAACAAAACATTTTAACATTTAATATGAAATGTTAAATGTGCCTACGGCAGATTTTATCTATAATATAATACTTACATACAATTTTTATATTAAAAGTACAATATTATGCCTGTGCTTCTCGTCATATAAACAGGTAGGAATAAGATATGGATCTGAATAGCCTTCCTACTTGTATATTTAAAGTCTCTAGACGCGACGGATGGTATAATTAAGTAATAAAATATAATTATTCTTAATTAAACGTTAAAAAGGGAGAAATAATACCTACAGTCGTGTACATGCTATAAGCTTATTTAAGTTACCGATAACATGGTAATCTAGAATTTAGATAAATGGCTTTTTAGGTATAATCAGAGGTATAATATACAAACTAGCTGTTCCGGTGAACTTCGTGTCACTTTAAAACCTTTCCTGGACTTCTACGAATATTTCAAGACTAGAATCAGCCCAATCCGTTCAGCCGTTTTCGAGTTTTAGCGCGACTAACACATTTGAAAATGTAGCGCGGGGCGCACGTCGCTGTGCCGGCCGCATAGTAATTTACTAAGTGTCCATGATTCATTTGTTTAAAGGGAAATTTGGTCAAAAATTAAGTACCTAATTTTATTACTTTGTAATGAGAATCGAGTACTGAATACTTTCCTTAAGTATCGGTATTGTATCACCAGTCATGCTGTATGATAACATTGTTATTAAAGTATTATATTTTAAGTACACTCTTTTCAACTAGTATTAGTTCGTGACATAATATGACAGCTGTTTAACACGAAATACCCCTTGAATCTTGATGTATATTACCTAGTGATTAGTGCTCTAAGGCTCTATACAATGAATGTGGACAGGGCGCTCCCGGCTGGTAAAGCACTTGGTAGGAATAGTAGCCGGCAAATGACGTTTTTGTATGATAGAAGCGTTAGTTCCTTTTCTCGCAACGATTGCTTCTTGCATTGCTGGTTTGCTGGCATGCAGTACGTAGGAAAATTCTAATTGTCAGTTTTAGAAAACACGGGTCCACCAAGCGGCGCTTATTTACGGCCTAATAACTAGTATTCAAGACCAGATTCATAATACAAGCTTGCCCTTCATGGTAGCGGGTGGTAGGTGCCAACTGTCAAGGTGGTGAGTGGGGGTTGCGGTAGTGGTGCATCACGACCATTCACGACTGTCTCCTACACTGTCATGACCAATCCGTTATAATCATCGAACATATTATTACCTGTAACTTGAGTCATTAACTCATTAGGGTCTTATCACACTGGCGATTAGCGAGCGATGTGAAAGCGATGCGACTGCGCAGCGCACACGCCGCGATGACGCCGCGATTGCGCGGCGTGCACGCAGCTTGCCTTCCGCGTTTTGTACACTCAGTAGCAAAATGGATTCTGACGAGGAAACACTACTGCTCAAACACTATCTACAATGTCACATCTCTAGACGAGTGTACAAAATGGCGTCCACGCCACGCCGCGACGACGCTGCGTAGTCGCGTCGGTTTCAAATCGCTCGCTAATCGCCAGTGTGATAACTGATAAGACCCTAACTGTTATTTTATACATTTTTAATTAATTTTGGAGAAAAAAAAGACATTGGAGTTTGGACACGTATACCTCGCCATTCGTGCGATAATCGCGTGAAAGTGCACAAAAAATGTTAGCTTACATCTTAAATGTGTAACAAACTTCTACTTCCTGCAGTAGTAATATTATATTATGTGTAACTACTAACTACTATCATAATAAGTAAATGAGAAACAAAAAAAAAACAAAAATAATAAAAGCTTTTATCATAAATCGGTTATCGGACCATAGAGTGGATGGACTTATCATGAATAAGCAATAAAAATACTTTTACGTGTAAGAAAATAGTTCATTTCCCGTGCACACCGAAACCGTTAACCCAAATCCGCGGAAGACGCAGGAATCTATAAAATAACTTGGTAATAAAGTATATTATTAGAGTTAGGGTAGGTCGAGATTAAAGTAGATGTAGGAAAATGGAAGACAGTACGTACGATTTTCAATTTCGGCACGCGCCGTGTGTAGAAGGTGGCTCGAGGTGGCGCGGCCAGGCTGGCTCGAGCAAGCGCGTCCGACCATGTCCGATACGATTGAAGTCGGTAACTTCAAAGGCGCGGTTCAGCGCGGCTTGAGCGGCTCGTGATATTACGCGCCGTGCGTAAGTGCTCGTGAGAACGGGTAGCGCTGACTCGCCTGTTGGCCTGTTTGGCTCGTGAAAATGGGCTCGGCGCAGCGCGGCTCGTGATATTACGCGCCGTGAGAAGCCAGCATAACTAGTACTTATCCTAAGTTGTACTAGTATAATATTATGTCGCATATCCCAATTCCTAGGTCTATAATGCAGACCTAAATCCTGGGAAGTATGACATCACAGTAAACGTTCGAACTATTCCGGTTGCACCACAGGTTGCACGCTAAAGATAACTCAACTACATTCTAATATTGTAAGCTCGGGAATCCCACATTTTAGAGAAATTTCCTCTGTATGACCTAAAAGCTAAAACCTTGTTATTTGCCAAGAAAATCCTGAATCCTCCTCATTTCAATAGCGATTAGAACATAATTAAGTATTTAAATGTGTATTGACGGTCCGTCTATAGATTTGTGAGTTTTATAAAAAATACACAGTAAGCATTAAAATTTAAAAATAATATACGTGCTGTAAATCTCCTGAAAAAATGAATCATCAGCGCGGCGTCTGTCTTACAACTCTCCTCCCTTCTCCCAACAGCCATGTTCAGAGTTTTTGGTCGGTTCGGCATTTTTCATAAGATCCTAAAACAACAAGTTTAGTTCGAACACTCGCAAAGGTGTGATAACTTAATGGGTATCGCCATTTTTCGCACCTTAAGGGTCCTATCACATTTTGAATCCGATTAAAATTAGGTATTTGAACTGCAAAACAATACACGTACGCACACATTAAAACCGCTGCCGCGCTGCACGATTTTATACCGGCGCAACTAATCTTGGTACTTGGTAGTAGTAATATAGTTTTTAATTTTAGTGATGAATTTTACTGAATGCTATTTATTATGTAGAATTAATTGTAAGTTTGCAATCGAACTTGGTAACTGTTACTAAGTACTATCTGTGTGTCCATAAACGTCACTTCTCTCCTCTGTTTATGAGGACAATATCTAAAGGCGTCAGGGTATCCACTACTCGTTCGCCCATTATACAATAATAATAGAATATAATAGAATTATACGCTTTATTTTTGTACTTAATTCAAATCACATACATATTGTACATACATAGAAAATTATAATATAATATCTATGGACGCTTCACACCACGTCAATCTGGCCCCGTGGTAAGTGCCTGAAGGACTTGTGTTACGGGTACCAGACAACGGAAATATATTTAATACTTTTATACTATACATATATTTAAGATTTTTATTATAATATGATAAATATATTTAATACACATCCATGACCCAGGAACTTTGAAAACGTTTTGTTCCGTCGGCGGGATTCGAACCCGCGACCACGGCTTAAGCTACCAACGTGCCATCCACTGAGCCACAGAGGTCGTCATTATAGAAAATTAACAATTGCTTTGTGTATTTTTCGTAGACAATTTGGTATACCTTTGATATACCTACTTTATATGGCAAAACAATGTTTGCCGGGAAAGCTAGTTGTAAAATATAATTTGCAGTACAAAGACAAAAGATTGCAAATATTGTAAACAAACAAAGATAACAACAATAACAAAAGCACACAAAAAACGCTAATAGAGTTTTCCATAATATACAAACTAAACTAAACAATTTGACACAAAAAAAAAGTTTTACAGTTTAAAAATTTTAATATTTTTCTCGAAATCTATGGTAAGATATAATATAACTAGCGACCCGCGCCAGGTTCGCACGCTATAAAGCGGCTATAAAATATATAGCCACTGAAAAAATGATTAAAATCGATTCGGTAGTTTTGATTTATATTTATTTTATTACTAGCGGTCGCCCGCGTCTCCGCCCGCGTGGCTGTCGTAGCCGCTGCAAAAAGCTTATCCAGGAAAGACTCGGTCAGCAAAATGATTCCCAAGTCAACTCACAGACTTAACAGTCAATACGCAGGCTGCACAGTGCACACTGCACAGATTGTCTTCCTCCCGCACGCGCACCTCCGCTTTGGTGACCCCCACTATCCATATAACTAATATTATAAATGCGAAAGTGTGTCTGTCTGTCTGTCTGTCTGTTACCTCTTCACGCCCAAACCGCTGAACCGATTTTGCTGAAATTTGGCATGGAGATACTTTGAGTCCCGGGAAAGGTTTAAATTTAGTCAATAAAATTCAAGATTTTAAATAAAAAAATGCTTTTTGTGCCTCACTCGACCTAGATAGGTCTAGGATCTACAAGTACTTAGAACATTTTATGGTTCTATCTTTTATAGTTTAGGCAGCATACGCAAAATAAGTAACTTTTCTGGTTGATTTTTTACACCTTGCGTCCGAAAAACCCAAATATCTTACGGAACCCTATTTTCTGCAAAATAAAATTTAGCCTATGGTGCAGAAGTCTAACTATAGCGGTTCTTGAGATACAGCCTGGCGACTGACAGACAGATGGACAGACGACGAAGTCTTAGTAATAGGGTCCCGTTTTTACCCTTTGGGTACGGAACCCTAAAAATGGCTTGAATGTTGAAAAAAAAAAAGAATATCAACGTAATCATCAAAAATTTTTTCGAAACTCTGAAATAAAAAAAATACTTAACTATTTGAAATAATATTGTATAATTATTATTTACTATAGTTTGTGCGTTTTATGATGATATGCGTGACACATTGTAATTGACAATAGTAGGGAAGTTACCTAAAAAAATTATTCGATAATTTTAAAAACATCGAATCACTTCGTAAAGGAATTGCAATAGAAATTATCGATTTCGTACTGACGTTTCTTCCGCGCCGGCGATTTAAGATGGCCGCCCTTTTTATCGATTTGATTAATCAATCATTATCAATTTGATTCGATTCAACAGTGTCAATCTCTATCGGCAAAAGTTCCGTTTCATGCATCTGACATTTTTCAAATATTTTCGTAACAATAATTTTATACTCCTATTTCATAGTTATTAATAAGTTAGCATTTAGCAACTTTTCATTTCTATTCATTTACAATTATAGGAAACATTTGTTTTTGTATATGGAATATACTTTATTATATTTTTATTTTTTTGTTTTCTTGTAAAAAATATCCGTAGCAAGGAATATGAGAAGTGTCACCCATATCATCTTATAACGCACAAACTATAGAGATCACCCAATGGTCGAAATTCGACCTTAGTTTCAACGACATTAGGACTACTACCTATATTTTGTAAAAAAATATTTTACTAGAATTTATCTTTTTTTTTTTCAACTCATGTCTCTGGGACTCAGCTGATCTCAGAATGGCCGTGTAAGCATTGTCTAATAGTAACTAAGATTCAATAAAAAAAACCATAATCCATTTTCAATTTGTCAACTTGTTGTCAACAGACTTCAACCATAAATAAAAGAGTATAATTCGTATGTATAGGCTTGTCACTCAAAAATATATGTCATCTCCTATGTGTGTGTGCTGTAGTGTGTGTAATGTTTTATTTGTTAAAAAAAATGTGTGATAAAAGCAGAATTTCAAAATAATATTAGCTTGATGTACTCCTTCACAATATAAACTATAACTGTGCAAAAAAAAATTCATTCACGTACGTTTCTCCATTTGTCGTCAAAAGGGATCCAAAGTTTTTCGCTCGCGTATTAATATACAGATAAATTATTGTACAAAAAACCTATGAATAAATTCTGAAACAAATTCTAATAAAATAACCGTACTTATATTTATATCGGTCCGAAAAAGTATCAACTTCGTTCAAGCGCAGTAGACACAACGCCGGCGCTCACTTTTTTACGTAAATATTATTTACAAAAAAGCGTTACACCCGTGCTTCCACAAGCGCGTTTGAGCGCGGAATGACGGGCGACGATTGTCTTCGAGTAAAAATTGTATGAAGAAATTTGAGAGCGTTTCTTATTTTTCTTATAAATGGAAAAGTTATTTATTTTTATACAAAATATTTCGCTCTTCGTACAGGGGACTAAATAAGCAACAATATTTTTGTATATTTATTATCCTTGGTTCAGTGTATTTAGATATTAAGGTACCTAATCAGACCCAATTTTTTTCATATTTTGCGATTATTGTGATGGTTAAAACGTATTTTATGTGAAAATTTTGTATGCGGCTATAGAATTTTTATGGTACAGTCGTGGAGATGAATATATTATCTTTCATTTGAAACCAAAATATCCTCGCAGTTTGACTCCTAATTCTTTAATAGGGTACCGGAAAATCGCTGATATTTGTAATAGCGTCCTTAAGCACCAAATTGACTAAATTGATATGTTGCAGTCAAACTGCAAAGCACCGACGTTTGTGAAATTCCCCTGCACAGCATTTAAGTTACTTGAAATTACTGTTTGTATTTTAGTATAAGTTTCCATCATGGTTCATAATTTAACTAATTTAAAAACTAAAAAAAGTTTGTGAGTGTATTGAATTTAATGAAATTTTATATGGATTTATCTATACTTAGGCCACTTTTGTCCTGTAAATTGTAAAAAATACAGAGCAGTGCTCAAAAGCCAGTACCTATTTTCTTTACGTTTTCTTTTACATTTTTATGTGTATATTTGTTTAGGAAATATATTTTTTTGTATTTGCCTACAGGCTGCATAGCTCGCTGCGACTATGTAAACTTGTTATAGACTGAAATAATAGCTCTCTTCTCAAATATTAAGCCAGTGTTTTATAAAAATTCGAGTTTAAAATTAAACCGTAACACCATAACGGAAACATGATAAAATTAACAAGTAACTGCCTTTGTAGTTGGCGAAATCTCACCTTGATCGGCTAAAAGGTTCAGTAAAACTGCATTTGTGTGCACAATCGACGACACACACATTTTACGCACTTTCGCTCTTATTCTCAAAGAAATAGGATCGAAATGTGTTACTCCAGCCTTCGAATGTACATTGTACAGTCATGTTCGGTACAAAAAAGGGGATAATTTGATGAAATCATAAGAGAATGACTGTCGTTATGTCAGACTGCATAAAGCCGGACCTGAAAAGGCAAATGCATATCTGTGTATTATCGGTATGAGTAACAGATTTCTTATAGATATGCCGGCCAGTTTAAAATTATTTAAAACTGCAAGACCCTTTTATGTAATATTTTGCCATCATCGTATGTCATGTGACTTATGTACTTGTAAAGCTACGCTTTTACAAGACATTATTTTATCTACTCACATAAGTTTATGATCATCATATTATTACAATGATAATAAACTCATGTGATTCTATAATAATCTATAAAAATAATACATATATTTTATACTAATCACAATGGCTTGAAGTAGTGAGCGCCGCGCCGTGTGAGTACAATTTACAAACCCTAGTTTTTCAATCTCATCCTTATATAAACATAAACAATATCAAGATTCGAAACTAACATACTAAGTTTTTAGAAAGTTTACTTGTGTCCTACCACCGGTTCTGCCTTCTGCTGCTAATCCGGTGAGAAGAATCGTTTTAAGAGGGGGTTTCCGTTGTAAGGGGGTAAAAATGAAAATCCAGGGGTCAAAATCGAATAAGCCAAAAGGGGCGTGCCGTAACTCTGCAGACGAGATCCGCCTGCGGTTTACGACTTATTTTGATTGCAGCCGAGTTAGTAATTGTTTCGTCCGTCTGACCTTCCGACGCGCACAAAAACCGTACACAAAATGACATAATGCGCGAATTATGCTCTAGCGTGAACCGTCGCGCGTCTGCGCACGAGACTCGAAAGTCGTCTATTTACCAGCGTCTACGGTGCATAGTCAAGGAGTATAAAATAAAAATTTTGGTCTAATCAGGCGTTGTCCGATGCTGCCTATTTAAAAAATTCTTAAAAAAGTCTGATTTCTGACTTCTTTTTGCACAGTATCTTCTGTCCGACAATTTTCTCGAATTTTTGCTTACATTTATGAGAAACGTTAAATTATTCTGCCTTTCGAGTTTCGTAGCGTCTGAGTACCGGAGTCCGGACTCCGGACGTGTCAAAGTTCACTTATATTGAATGAATTTCTTTTGCTTAATTACCTATTCGCCATCTAAGCTTCCCCAAGCAGCAGCACCCGGCTGTCGCATAACAACTGTATTGTGTCTGCGATTCCCACGATCAAGGTATACAATATAATAGATGAAGGCAACCAGAACCACTACTAAAGAATTTTTATATATTGTATAAATTGAAGCTAAGCATCTCTCAAGTCTCAACGTTTCACGAGTCCTTATTTCAGGCATAGGTGTAGGCTGTAGCCGCTAAAAAAGCTACCGTTGACTGTTGAGTGTTGAATATTAATCTTGCATATTCTATGTAATACTACATCAATGGCAGTCAATACCAAATTTTGAACGCGTATTTGAATCTGTCTCCGGTCTTATTGACACGTACAATAAAACAAATGGTTGTTAATGACCGTCGTTTAAAGACAAACATATTTTATGGTTTTTCGTCGACTTTTATATGGCATTTGCTTTATTTTATAACATCAGTACATTTTAGGTCGATTGTAATTTGTAACCCAGAAGGACATATCCGTATCTACTAATATTATAAATAGAGATACAATGAGTCTAATGAAAGGACATAGGAATTAGGATACTTTTCATTCCGAAAAAATGTACGGTTCCCGCAATCCGAACATCAACAAGTAGGTAATATGGATTTTGATCTGTAAAGTTTGTGCCAAATTGACTACATCGTTTACCAGTTGCTGAAAATTAACCATTCAATATGGCTTATCTTACTTGTACTTCACAGATTCCCTAAATAAATAATTTAAAACAGCAAGTGATCACCCTTTTTGCAGCCTCTTTATATGACTGACAAGCTGATGTGTACAAGATTATCAACTTTTATCCACTTTCTCAGTCCTTTCGAATGGAAAGTGCAGGATATGAACCCGCACTATATTAGACGGTAGATATGGCGGCTTTCTTTCCAGATAATACTTTCCAACCAGCGGAGATTTCCTATGCATTTATGTGGGTAATTAAAAACCTTGTCATATTATGGCTGGTAAAGTGGTAATAGACGTGCTAATTAGGCTGTTAATACATAAAGAAAAGGCATTTACTTACCATCAGCTTATGCATGATTTATAAAGATTCATGATTTTATTTATTACAAATATTGCAGATTTTATTTATTACAAATTTTTGAAATCACCCCAGCTTTTTGCTGTCGTAAGTCGGAATATGTTAAGTTAAGCCAAATGGACACGTCTTGTCTAGCGTTGACTTCATGTAGATATATAGTAGATGACGCCCGCAACTCCGTTGCGCCAAAATTCGGTTATCGCGCGGGAACCGTACATTTTCCCGGGACTAAAAGTATCCTATCACCTATGTCCTTTCCCGGGACTCAAAGTATCTCCATGCCCATCAAAATAGGAATATATCCATACCCAGCAAAATCGGTTGTGTTTGGGCATGAAAAGGACAGACAGACACATTTTCGCAGTCATAATATTAGTATGGATGATTGGATGAATCAATTCTTTCGATGATACTTTCATGCTTGCTACAAACTAGTATACTTAACAGAATTAGAAGTGTAAGTCAGCTGGTACAAAAGTGGTCGACCTTCCCGCTGCAGTCTGCGGTCGTGTGGGCGACGGCAGCGCGCCCACCGCCGTCGCGGTTGCAACACGTCATCTATCATTATTTCATTAATAATCGATCATTATTAAAAATAATGGTAACGTTATAACTTATATTAAGTATAACACGGCATAAAGATCGCGCAAAACTTTAAGATCAGCGAAACTGGTGGAGGTTTAGATTAACCTATTATTACGCCACCAACAAATACTTTTAAAAAATCATAGCATTCCATTTAACGACTTCACTGTGATGACGTTTAGTCAAGACGTTAAACGTTACAGTCAACGTCTTGACTAGTTGTCCTTCAGTCATTCAACAAAACGGTGTCATTCAATGAATACGCTAGTCATTCAATCGAATCACAGATTGAACCATATGACTGCGACATGAACACAGGCTAGATCTAAAATTTCAACTGAATACTCTTGCGCAGTCTACAGCTTGGCTTCTTAGCTTTTGAGAATGTGCGGTCTTTTTACCATAATTTCTCTTCTGAGGCTTATCCCATGATAGGGTTGAAATTTTTTCTAACGCGAAGATCGACTTTGCTAATTTAGTTCAGTATTCTGGAAAAGATAGAGTAACTGGTGGATATTCATTCCGTTTTCAGACCTACGAGAATGAATGCACTTCTGAAAAGAAGCAACTTTCTTTCGACTCGCTAGTGAATAGGTAGTGTTAGGTTAAGGTTAGGTTCGGGTTCGGAGGTTTTTTGATAGGAGCAATTCAACAGCGTTGTTCATTGGTCAATGTTTTGACGTAATCGTATAGTTTCATATAATAATATAATAATATGAAATTGCACGAACTGTAATGTGACTCCGCGTGGTCGTGTTTTTTTCCATGCGGCACATCCGCGTTAGTTTTTTCTCTGCCAAGTGCCAACTTTTTTCGGCGTGCGTTGTCTACTTTTTTCGACAAAATGTAAATTTTTATGTACATTTGCAGTGTGAATTGTGATTACATAGTACAGCTTCTGTAAGTCTTGCTAGTTGCTATATTAATTCAAGACGTGAGTGGAAGGATAAGGTAAGTAACATGAAAAAACTTCCCGTTTTTTTTTGCTTAAATGGATATAAGTCTATGTTAAATGGAGGCTTTAGGGCCGGAAAAGTAATTTGAAATAGAAAAACTATGGATTGTATGTGTAGCCAGATATATTAGCTAGGTTATGAAGCAGATAAGTTACAAGTTTTATTGAAATAATTAAGGAAAAAATGAGTTACTGTCGGTATGTTACGAAATATTACTTGTTCGATTCTTCCACTCACGTCTTCAATTCTATTTTCTAGCATCTCAAACCTAATAGAACTGAGTCGGTACTTATACAATTCGTTGTTCGCCAATTTTCAAGTAAAGTCTTAAATTTTCAAGTAAAAATATTAATCTGGTAGACCGTAGAATGCATTCTCCAATGGTATAATGGTAATAGTAGAATGCTCTACTTTTATACTTATCATTTTGTATGCTTAGAGGACGGTGCAATAACTAATCTACTATTTTTTAAATCAAGCACCATTTTGAAACCTAAACTTGCTACATATTGCGATTTCCATGAAGAAGATTTGATAATAATATTTAAATTATACAATACATATACTTACAATACAATACATATTATTCATTAATCATTATTAATACGTGGTAATAATATAATAAAACGCGTTTATTAATAATTCAAGGACCGGCTGGTTCCATACATGACTATTTTTTGCCAATCGCTGTCTTTTTTTTCTTTTTTTTCTGCAATTGGTCGCCATCTCTAATCTCACCAAATAAATTGCGTATCACAGAAGCCACTCCAAACAGGTTATACAAAAACCGCGACTCGATACTAACACTTTTTTTTCCTCGTTGGAGTTCATTAGAATTTTGTAAATACTATAATTTATAATCCGATTATTATTCATTGGATTTCGGATATTATCTTGTAATAAATATTTACAACATTCAACAGATAAATAAAGTAAATAATGAAGGTAAAAATAAAACTAAACACGTATAATTTCTCCTTTATCTCTTTGCCTCTCTCTTTTTTCCTTCTAATTCTAAGATAAATCGCACGAACTCTAGTTTCTTCGCCGGATTCTGGTCTCCCAGGGTTCTAACTTCTATTAAGCCGGAATACTTACACAGGGTGTGACAAAACTAAGTGATATTAATACTTTACGGCGTGTACGAGTCTCTACTCTCTACATAGTTTGCTGTGAAATTAGCAGCGCTGAAAAGTTAAATTTTTATTTTTACTTTTGTATGGGAAAATTCATGACGCTGCGCGCTGGGGCGCTTGCCCATACAAATTACAAACTACGAAACCCTAAAAAGATGCTCTTTCAATGCCGCTACTTTCATAGCGAACTCTATACAGGGGATCCATGCATATCCTAAAGTATTATCATCATTCATCACTTAGTTTTGTTTCACCTGTGGGATACATGTACACACCCTAAAGTATTATCACTTGGGTTTGTTCTGCCTCGTATATAATTTTATTAATGTAATCTATTTATTCTAAACTGTTTTCACTTTAAAAAATATTTTGAATATTTTCATGAATAAATTCTTAGTACACAATACGTTGGAGGTCTCAACTCTGGCTTTGTGCCTAGGTACTCTAGGTAGCCTAGACAGGCCTCCGTCTAGACGCGACGAGATCAGGTTTGCTAAGCCACGGAGATTGTCTACATAATATTGTACATGATCATATTGAATACTAGAACGGGCAGTGATTGTAAAGTGTTGAGAAAATTGGGAAGCGGGGGCATGACGGGGTATCTAAGGAAAATACCAAAAATACATCCCACTCACTGTTTCTGTCGCGCTGACGGTTGATCGAGCATGGCTTCCTATTGGTTTATTGCTTTCTGTTCGCAAGAATCTAGTTTCTTGTATCTTGCGTGACCCCGTCTTTACCTCGCGTCCCTGTCATGCCTAATGCCCCCCCCCCCCTTCCCCTAGAGCCAAGACTATTTTTTTTCTTTCTTCTTTATATTCTTAAGAGTTTGCCAAGTTTTGTGCCTCGATTCGCCGTTTTAACTTTAACAAACCAAACGAAATCCGTAAAGCAAACGTCGAATCGTCATTTGAAGTTTTGACCAATCAGAACGCGCTAGACAATTTGAAAGAATACCATCTATTTATCAATTTCTTTAATGTTACTTTGCAAATCTACATAGATATCAAAGATACGCAACATTTTATTGGCGAATAAATTTTATAATGATTAATGGTGTTTTAATGGACCAGACTGGGTCGCAGGTCGCAGCCATATCTAGCTATCATTCTTCTCGGAATACTACCTAAATATTATTTCCATCAGCCACTTGGTTGCTAACTGCTATATTATTAGAGTTAAATATTTAAAACCCGTTACTTAGTTATCTTTAGTAAAGTATTTGATAAGAAAACGTGATTGATAAGGAAAATCTTAATTGGAAATTAATTACTCACTCAACTTTGAGGTTAAAGACAAGAGTTTTTAAACTTAAATAAACGTACTTACCGTAGACAATTTTTGTATGATACTCCATCTTTGGTTCACAATTATCCTACAAGGCGACTTCCACTGTTTAGGACCTAAACAGTGGAAGTCGCTTGTAGGTATTATTTTTAAATATAAATTATTTTTTTATTTATGTTTTTATCTCCTCCAAATAAAAAATGATATCCAAGATGCATAAATCTTAATTTTCATTTATAATCCTAGGGTTCCTTTAAAGGTTGGTAAACCCTGCCACAGACCATCCTTCTGACAATACCTCGTGGATTTGTTCGATCGGTATTCGGTGCATACAAAGAATTAATTTCTATGGCCCTAGACAATGGTAAAGTAATATGTATTGAGAGGGATCGAATAGGAAGTAGTTGCGTGCTCGCAAGTGCGTCAGTAATCGGCGGCGGCGTTCTGACGGCGACTGTACCCCTCACGTGTAGTGGCAGCAAATAGAGAAAAAAAACGAGCGGAAACGGGAGTGCCGAAAAGAAAACAATATGAGCAGCCCTAGTAGACAAGTGGCAAGCGATTATCGTAAACGCTAACGCTAACGCCACAAAATGTATGTATTTGACATAAGTCATCGCTTCGCTAGCGAATACTAATGTTAAATTCCATACATTTTGTGGCGTTAGCGTTAACGTTTACGATAATCGCTTGCTACTTGTCTAATAAAGCAGGCGTATATGAAATTTTCGGTAGGAGGAGTCACTTCCTTGCCTCCACCACGCGAAGGTGCACGATGGTCTACTCGGTTTTAATTTAATTTTTAAATCATTCAAAAAAAAATTCACTTCAAAAATTATTACAGGAAATTCGTCAAGCAGTCATGGCCTAGCTAACGAATACTCTCGCTCATGTAAAACAGACAACATACACCTAAAACTTAAAAACGTTTTGTAAATTGTAGGGGTTTAAAATCGAGCCGCAAATAGTGTACTTAACCTGTCTGTCACCAGTAATCGCTTGGTACATCATAGGCTAACGTGGAGAAGCCACTGTCTAAACGTTGGCTGCATCGCTATATAGTTTTGGTACATGTTGTGATGTTGATACTATCAAGAAAGTTAGGCAGATGGCAGAACTACTAAATTTGGTCACGTTATGTCAAACCCAGCCGACGCGACGGATCACGTCTTATATTAAATTGACATAACCTGACCATATGACGAAGGTTCGCCATATGAATCAATTTCTTTGATGGCATAACCAATACAGTAGCGATCGCCTATGACACAGGACACTTAGTGTGAAGCCAAACGAGCGTAATTTGTGAGTCGTGAGCCGCAGAATTTCTGCCGGGCAGAATTCTGCTGCATTCAGTTTCATACAAAAGTCCTGTTTGATTCACACGAGCGTAATTTTGTGAGTCGTGATTTGTACGAAAAGAAATTCTGATTACGCTCGTTTGGCTTCACCCTTAGCGATGTATTATGTCAAATCCCATACATTTTTAGGGTTCCGTAGCCAAAATGGCAAAAAAGGAACCCTTATAGATTCGTCTGTCTGTCTGTCTGTCCGTTTGTCTGTCTGTCCATCCGTATGTCACAGCCACTTTTCTTCGAAACTATTAGAGCTATAGGTACTATTAAAACTTGGTAAGTAGATGTAGTCTGTGAACCGCATTAAGATTTTATGCAAAATTGGAAAAATTATTAAAAATTTTAGGGGTCCCCATAGGTACCTACAACTGAAACAAAAAAATTTTTTTTTCATCTAACCTATGCGTGCGGGGTATCTATGGATAGGTCTCCAAAATCATATTGAGGTTTCTTATATCATTTTTATCTAACTTGAATAGTTTGCGAGAGAGACTCTTCCAAAGTGGTAAAATGTGTGTCCCCCCCCCCTCTAATTTCTAAAGTAGGGGCATGATAATTCTAAAAAATATATATGATGTAGATTACTATAAAAACTACCAACGAAAATTGGTTTGAACGAGATCTAGCTGGTAGTATTTTTTATATGTCATAAATGGTAAACCTTAATCTAAATTTCATTAAATCGACTGAAATATAAAAATAAATCAAAAACATTTTAATTTCAGAAAAATAAACCTTATTGCTGCTGCGGAACCCTTCATGGGCGAGTCCAACTCGCACTTGGCCGCTTTTTAACGTCTAACTTCGCTCTATCATTGCCGTCCACGTCATGGGTGATGGGACATAAGATGACTTTTCTGCGAACGCTCCAACCATTACGACAAAGCGATTTACATTGCTCAGACTACTCAATAGTTATAGTTTTTTACGTGAATAGTCCACTTGAGGAGAACAATGCGGTAATTGATTCACTGAATGGCGGCTTATACCTACGTCTAGAAAGTGTATAAACCGCCATTTTACGCGTATAAACCGCCATATTATATTACCGCCGGAAACGAATTGCATGTTATTAGAAGCGGAAAATCTATGTCTATAGAAATAAGAAAAGGGTTCCGGTGAAAATGAAATTGAAATATTATATGCTTGTAACGCGCATCGCAGCGTATTCTAAGTTTTAATAGGCAGAGCTTTCGACACATTATCATTATATTATGTATAGTTTTAACAGTCAAATCATTCACATAAAAAATCGGCCAAGTGCGAGTTAGACTTGCGCACGTACGGTTCCGTACCATTATAAATCGAAAGTTGAAAAAAAGTGTATTTTGTACAGGAGCCCCCTTAAATACGTATTTATTTAATTTTAATTTTATTATTAATTTTAAAATACAATTAATATTTAATATAACTAAGAATTTCCGGAGTATTTCAAGTGCCTTTTGTGCCATTGATTACGAGCAAAAAAGGCAAAAAAATCACGTTTATGGTTGTATAGCCTATAGGAGCCCCCCTTAATTTTTTTTAATGTTTTTAGTATTTGTTGTTAATAGCGGCAACAGAAATACACAATCTGTGAAAATTTCAGAAGTGTAGCTATAGCGGTTCTTGATAAGTATAGCCTGGAGACAGACAGACAGACGGACAGACATCGAAGTCTCAGTAATTATAGGGTCCCGTTTGGGTACGGAACCCTATTAGAAACATAAATTACTTAAAATAATAATAATAGATGTTAGTTTTAGACTAAAATATCGCGGTAAGAAGGCGGTAGGTTAGAACGACGCTACGATCTACGATTAAAAATTAATGAAACGATTATCGTACTAGGTGTTAAAACTTAAAGTATCTCCACATTCAATTTAACATTTATAAAAGAAGACAGACACACGTTTGCATTTATAATATTAGTTAAAAATAAATAAAACTTCACGCTCGGCTCGGTCGGTCAATAAAATTTCAAGACACGCGCTAAAAGCCCAGAAAAAAATGGCGCCGATGCTTTTTGGCGGGATTGTAAAGTTGCAAGTGCAGTCTGAGGTCGTCACGCCGTCTGCCCTGCGACCTTTACGCACCTGCGGGGCCTCGGGGCCTCGGGGCCTTGGGGCCTTGGGGCATTTAAGAGCATACGCTAACACTTTTTTTCCACACAAACGTATTCCTCAATTTCCTCGCGTCTAGACAAATGTTTTTTTTTACATTATTGGGATCTGTGAAAGCTATGCCTCTACGTCCGATTTTTTTTTAATTTACTAATAAAATAAATTAAATTAAGAAATTTAAAAAAACCCCCGCCAAAAAACTTTAAAAAGTAATGAAATAACATTTCCTGACTTTAAGTTTAAATCATTCCTAAGAGTAAAGTAATATTTTAGTCCATAATTGTTGTCAAGGTGTGTCGGGGGACCGCTAAGTAAACTACCACAACAGCGACTTTTGCATTTTGTTTATATTGTTATGTGAAATCAAACATCTACATTAGCGGTCCCCCGACACACCTTGACAACAATTATGGACTAAAATATTACTTTACTCTTAGGAATGATTTAAACTTAAAGTCAGGAAATGTTATTTCATTACTTTTTAAAGTTTTTTGGCGGGGGTTTTTTTAAATTTCTTAATTTAATTTAATTTTATGCTTTTTAAACTTGTGCAGAATAATTCCTATCAACTGGATCATATCCAAGAGACAATGTGTAATGTGTCGAGCTAGCGAACGGTCGTGCTCCACGTTACACACGCTGCAAATATTAATTAATTAATATTTTCGCGAATCGCGCGGCACATTGCCGCTGCACGTGACCATGGCGCTCGTGGCCAACGAGTTGCTGGCGTTCATCCAGCACGCCATCGACACCATGGACGAGGTCAGCATCATGCAGATCTGCAAGTCCTCCTTCACTAGTGAGGAGATTTGCCAAGGGAAGCAGCTGCTCTATGAGACGCTCGGCCAGAGCGCGAACATGCCGTCGCGACGAAGGGACGGAACCGAAAGGAGCGTGCAGGACATCATCTCCCTGCTGAAACAGACGGATCCGGATGAGGTACCGGCTTTTGTGGCTAAAGAGCTGCACAAGCTGCCGCCCGTCACGCTGGACCACGTCGACGTCGTCAGCCTACTGAAGGACATCAGGTTCCTGAAGGAAGAGCTGGCCGGAGTTCGGGGTAGGTTGCAGGCGTCGGAATCTATCATCAGTGACCTACGTAGTGAATTATCGCAATTGAAAAGTAATAATTCATTATGTAGGTCACCTGACGCCGCGCCATACGTCAACTGTCGCCGAGGCGCGCAAGTGTTTAGCCCGTCAGCATTTTTGGACGGGTCAACGAACACCGCCGCTGCCGCCTCCGCCCGCGCTCCCCTCCCGGTTGCGCCGACGCCGAGTCCACAGGCGACTCAGCAAAACTACGCGACTGTTGCTGGTCGCCCCGCCCCTCCCCCGCGGGCGAATAAAAAAGGGGAGAATGAGAGCCGTAAGACTTCGGAGATTTGTAAGTCTACGGAGAGCCGCAAGACTACGAAGAGCCGCAAGGCCAAGTCTTCTCGACCTGACAAGGACGAGAGCAGGAGGTGCGATGAGGAGGGCTTCATACTGGTGGAGAGGAAGAAGAAGAAGCCCGCCGCCCGCAACCATCGCGGCACCGCGCCATATGTACCTGAGCTGCGTCTGCGGAGCGAGGTCCCCGCGACGCCCCTGTACATATCCCGCCTGCACTGGTCCATGGAGGTCGAGGACGTCGTGGACTACATCAGTAAGAAGACATCCCTCCGCCTGAGGGTCGAACGTCTGCAGTCTCGCCACAAGGTCAACTTCAGTTCCTTTGTGGTGAAAGTACCGACGCATCTTCTGTCGACCTTTGAAGCGGAGGAATTCTGGCCGACTGGTGTGGTTTACCGAAGGTTCCGGGGGAGACTCCGGAATGAAGCGCGCGTCACGTCGCCGTTAACTCGTGATAAAGTGTAGTTATTAAGTGTATATTATAAGTTTTATGTATGTTAGTCTTTAAGGTATATATTGTATGGGCCTATGTAGCCCGATATAAATAAATAAATAAATAAATAAAATAAATAAATAAAAATATCCCAATGAATACCATCTATAAAATATGTCCTCTTGGATGAGGCCATCAATATGAGCCCAAACATGAAACCTCCACTTTAGGTTCATACGGAGCTTGGCTCCTATAGAATCCAGGTGATGCTGCAGCAGCAGCATGCAAATATTTACTGTTTATCTACGTCTTACTGGTTGTCGCAATTAAAATGAGCCCAAACACGAAACCTCTGCTCTAAGTTGGTGTGGAGTTGGGTATCCTATTGATTACCAGGTGATGCTGCATCACCAGGTCAATTTTCCAATAATGTGTATATATTCATAAGTGTCTCGAACCAGGATGCAAAATATAAAACCCATCAAACGACTGCAAGTTGCTAATCGTCCTATCACGAACCAGATATACCGTGATATTTCAGCAATGAGCAGGCTGATGATGATGAACTATAGCTAAGAACACTCACCGTCATGTCAGCTTTCAAACAAAAAAAACTAGATCAAAATCGGTCCACCCGTTTGGATGCTACGATGCCACAGACAGACAGACAGACAGACAGACAGACAGACAGACAGACAGACAGACAGACAGACACGTCAAACTTATAACACCCCTCTTTTTGGTCGGGGGTTAATAAAAAATATGACCCTTCAAAAATCGCATAAAATGGATGTCCCGTACCCCGCCAACCAACCGACCATAAAACGAATTTGAAAGATCTTTTAGGCAAAATAAAAACGTAGAGGCATAGACTCAACCTTTGTGAAGATATTAAAAAAAATTAGATAGGCTCTATTTTGAAGGAGGAATCAGAGGAATACATATATAACCTCGATTTACTGTATCTGTCTCTATCACAATACACATGCCAGCGCAGGGTGAAGCGTGATGGCAATAGTTTCTTCGTTCAAATTTTACTGTACCCGCGTTCCCTCTTAAGCGTTGGGGCTGGGGCATTTTTGTCAGTGATATTTTTCGTTTAGCCTGACCGTGGGTAAGCATTCTGGGCTAATATTGGTTCGTTCGTCAAATATTTTTTATTATGCTTAGCAAAAAACAATCAAAGGTTTTATCTGAGGAGTAACTTTAATCTTACAAAATAAGTTGTCAACTTGTGGACTATCAGCCTCAATAAAGCCAAAAATACCTTATTAATTACCTTAGGTTTAAAAATATGGAGAATTAAGCTCAAATATATAGTATTCTTTTTATTAAAAAACCCTATCGAAAAGCTAGTACAGTTACAACAGGAATACTGTACTCTAGGATTCTTCTCGTCTTCCTAACAATTCACTATAAGTACATATTATGTGCTAGTAGCGACCTTTGCATAATATTCCCTATTGTGCTTTTTACAGACCAAACTCTCGCATCATAAAGTTCATTTTTAGGGTTCCGTACCCAAAGGGTAAAAACGGGACCCTATTACTAAGACTTCGATGTCTGTCCGTCCGTCCGTCCGTCCGTCCGTCCGTCCGTCCGTCCGTCCGTCCGTCCGTCTGTCTGTCTGTCTGTCTGTCTGTATGTTTTCACAGATTGTGTATATCTGTTGCCGCTATAACAACAAATACTAAAAACAAAATAAATTAAATATTTAAGGGGGGTCCCATACAAGAAACGTGATTTTTTGGCCTTTTTTGCTCGTAATCAATAATGGTAACAGTTAGGCACTTGAAGTTTTCACTAAATCCTTAAATTATATTTGTACTTTAATAATTAATAATAAAATTAAAATAAAGTAAATATTTTAGGGGGGCTTTTAGGATTACCGGTACGGAACCCTTCGTGCGCGACTCGCGGTCGCGAGTCCAATTCGCACTAAAAATTTCTTTTATAAAATCGGCCAAGTCTTGGCCGATTATTACAAAAGTAATTTGGTGGTAGTCTATCTAGATGTGGAGCGTATCAGTCAAAAACATAGTAATTACTCATTAATATAGACTATAATTTATTATTATAGTAGTCCCGAGTTTCGAGAGTCTCGGGATTACGCAAACTCGATACACTGTTGCGTCGCGTCGGTTTCGATAAGTTTCGTTCGGCGTTCCTAATCCGAAACCAACCGCAGATCACAGCTTCAGGGTTGTCACATTACACTTTTACTTTGGACTTCAGAAAACTGTAGTTTAATGAAGAGACCACCTCCTGATAAGTGCCGGATAGGCTATCCACCATCTAACTTGACAGATAAAGTATGGAGAATCATTTAAATAAGTTGTGGATAGCCTACCCGGTACTTTATCAGGAAGTGGTGAAACAGGCCCTTAAACTTGTAAACAAAAACGAAATAAAACTTATTATTTCAGCAGTCCCTTCCTACGTAATTATTCCAATTGTGCACATATTTTCGCACTTTAAACACGTTCACATGACTGTTAAAACTGAACAATAGTCTGTTATCAGATTCTAGGGAACTATTAAAGACGCATTATGGAGGACCTTCTTGGAGAAAACCACCATTATCTGATATCGTATTTAGATTGTATTTAATAGTTCTACGCTGAAAAAGGATTATTATGTGTATATTTAATGGATTATAGACCATATTATAGATGCTATAATAGATAAAATATATACGCTCTATTAAAATTAACTATTTAATACCGCGGTTATTTGAAAATGGGAGCACAAAAGGGCTTACCTAGAAATGTATGATAAATAATCTATCTATACATATAATAAAACTGTACAAATGTGAATTCTGTACATTAAAGATATTCAAAAAATAATAGAAGCCAAAACTGTGGTTAGTTTTTTGTCTGTCTGTCTGTCTGTCTGTCTGTATGTTTGTTCCACTATCACACGAAAACTACTGATCCGATTTGAATGCGGTTTTCGCAGATATATTTGTCTTCTTCCAACTTAACATCTGGTGTATAAAAATTTTCCCCCTCATCCCTCTAAGGGGGCGAAAGAGGGGGTCAGATTTTGTATCAAACTTTTAACACGAAAACTACTGATCCGATTTGCATACGGTTTCCACAGATATATTTGTCTTCTTCTAACTCAACATTTGGTGTATAAATTTCCCCCCCCCCTCTAAGGGGGCCAAAGAGGGGGTCAGATTTTGTATCAAACTTTTTTTAATGGACTTACTTCATATTATTAACTGTGTTTTCCAACTTAACATCTGGTGTATAAAATCCGCCCCCCCCCTCCCCCCTTAGGGGACAAAAGAGGGGGTAAGATTTTGTATCAACTGATGAAGTAGAAATACTTTAAATGGCAAAACGTTTGCCGGGAAAGCTAGTATATTAATAAAAATATATTTTAAACACAAGTTCTATACAATGTCTGCTCATTTTTGTCTAGCATATTGGAAACGTGACATGACAGACAGACAGACGACGGCAGACCTTGAATAGTAATTAATAAAGGGAATACAAAAACATCCTATTAGATTTAAATTCCTCACGTGACAGAATATAGACGACACATGAATGATGAAGACCTAACTCTGCGTAAATATCTTACTTAAGGCCTATTTCACCATTTCCATAGTTCCTGATAAGTGCTGGATAGGCTATCCACCTCGTAATTTGACATAATATATAGTGCCAGTTTCGCCACTTCCTGATAAGTGCCGAATATAGGCACCAGTCACCACAATCCACAAGGAATTAATCCATAACTTTTTTGACAGATTCTCCATACTTTATCTGTCAAGTTATGTGGTGGATAGCCTATCCGGCTTATCAGGAAGTGGTGAAACAGGCCCAATCTATCAAAAAAGTTGTGGATAGCCTATTCGGCACTTTGTCAGGAAGTGGTGAAACAGGCCTTTAATATTATAAATGCGAAAGTGTATATTCTGTCTGTTACCTTTCGCGCCCAACCCGCTGAACCGATTTTGCTGAAAGGCATGGAGATACTTTGACTCCCGGGAAAGGACAAATGCTACTTTTTATCCAGAATGTACGGTTCCCGCGCGACAAACTATTTTAGAGCGACGGAGTTGCGCGGGCCACATGTAGTTTTATAATTTTATATTCTTCTATTTTCTAGTTTTGTATAATATTAGTACAAGGGATGGAAATGACAATAAAAGTAACTTTTATTCATTAACTTGTAGTTGTCAGCCCTATTTGTAACCCTATCCGTGCTGTGGGTACACGCAGGCAGTACGCGGGCAGTAATTGCTCCACTCCAGCTAAACGGTTCACAGACTATCGGGTGGATGTAAGTGAATATGTGGGGTGTATGGTGAGCAACGCCATATATATAGCAGAGAAATTCATAGGCAAATGATGAAAGAATTCACGTTATATATTTCTGTTAGGTTACTCTATGTAACCACCCAACATAATTTGGCCGGGTTGAGTCAAACTCCGCCAGGCGCCAACAGATCACGATTCACAACAAACATGGGCTCCCACACAAAACTGCGAATTCCCATCACATCGCATCGTAATGTTATTTTCATTATGAGTTTTGTAGCCGACATTTGCGATGCGATGCTAATCTGCATTAATATATTGTGTGGGAGCCGTAACCCGACCGAATAACGCAGATTCAGTATCAAATTCCAATTCCATTGGCCTACGCTCAAACGCTGGAAGCTGGGAGCTTAATGCTGCGTTGCCATGCTTGCCAAGGCTTGACCAGTGTCCACAAGCACAAACGTGTAAAGAGAGTATCTGGCTTAGCTTGCGTGAGCTTGTGGACGCTTTTACTTATCCGACCCGGTGTAGTGTCGGTTTTTGGACAGATCAAAGGGCGCCTTCTGGGATGTACGTAACACACTGACGCATTCACAAGCGTGTAAACGACTTCTGCCAAGCGAGATTTGTGGACGCTTGTGCCTTGTGGATGCTTGCACAGCCTTGGCGAGCAAGAAAACGCAGTATATAATATAGTGCTATTGTTTATCATTACCTTCCTTTGGTTGTTCATTTCCTATAAAGCAAAACGTTTGATTATTTGAATTACAAAGTTGCTGAAGTCTGAAAACATATTACACAGCAAACCCCTAGGACCTAGGTAGTTGTAGAAGTTGTAGTGAATTGGGTCTACGAATATCGTAGAACATCGGTCTGCAACTTGTAGAACCTAATATACGTTTTAAGACTATATCAAACTATATCCTGATATATAATTTTAATCTTATTGATATATGAACAAATCGATTCGATCGAGACTTGTGGATGGATATTTTGTTTGTTTATTTTTGCCGACTCTACTTGCGGCGTAGCAGACGGCTATAATATCTAGTAATCTAGGAGTTCCTAAGAAAACCATTGAATATTAATTCAATTAATCCAATGAATAAATAATCTTCTATGTTTATGACAAAGTATTTAAGAAAAATAAATTAAATATAAGAGAAATTGTTGCAGAATGCAGATGTTATGTCAAACCGTTCAAGAATCAAGAGTCGTAAGTCGTAACTCGATTAAATATATTATGTTTACTGTATATATAATTATACTGTATCAATAATTATAGATAGTACTTTTATCCTTTAATTAAATTTTGTTATGGAGAGATAAATTATGACTCTTTATTTTTTTCAATCTTAGGTTAAAACTTAAAAGTATAACCACAATAATTATAAACATAATACATACATATCTTTGACCGTGGTATAAAGTTCATAAAATTCAAATTGTTTTTCGGCGCCAAGCTCAAAACAAATTTGTTATTTTTTCAATTAACCCAAAGTTCCAGACGTTTTAGTGCACAACACAGACATGTGAAATGCATATTTAATGCCAAGTTCAAGGTCTGCCAAAGGCTGCAGTCGCCGGGCTGACCTTGAAGGAGCCTTAAGAGTTAAGTGTCGATTACACTCACAATATGAAGCACGAAAATATAGAGAAACTCTAGTGTAAATCCATATTCCATACTAAAATTATAAATGCGAAATTGTGTCTGTCTGTCTGTTACTTCTTCACGCCTAAATCGCTGAACCGATTTTGATGAAATTTAGTATAGAGAGTTTATAGAGACTGAGCCCCGGGAAAGGACATAGGATACTTTTTATTCCGGAAAAATTTAGGGTTCCCGCGTAATAAACGAGTTTTGGCGCAACGGAGTTGCGGGCGTCATTTAGTTCCATATTTTTAACCGACTTCAAAAAAAGGAGGTCATCAATTCGACGCGTATGTATGTAATATTTCCAGAACTGCACAGTTTTTGTATATATGTTAATCTATAACAGCTTCTGAACAAATGTGCCAAATTTCAAAAGTGTATGTATGTATGTATGTATGTATGTTTTTATGTTTGTTCACGCATATCTCCGGAACTACAAGTCCGATTTGAGTGATTCTTTTTTTATTGTTGAATTATTATTTATTATTATTAAAACACCCAAATACACAGCAATAGTTTCTACTGCGATTATTATCAGAAATTTTTGATTCGTCGAAAAGCCGTGAACGCGCGAGCCTCGTACAGTGTTAGCCCCGACTGGTACACCCCGAATCCACCCGAGATTTTTATGTGTGCGTGCGGCGATGCATATTGATACTATGACGCACACATACAAGCCGCGCGGGGTGCCTTTGTATGAAGATAACTTACTTGACCTCTTTATACTATGATAGTACTAAGTACTATTTATTATAGGTATCTTCTGCTGCGGGAAAACAACCACTAAAATTTCACGTTGTACAAACTGTACTTACGACTACGATACTACTACTTCATTCCTTGACATAAAAGTGATAAACCCCATCTTTAACAAGTCGGTTCTTTTAATCTATCAACTTAACTTTTATCACGGCTGTCTACTGTGAGTTATACCAATTACAAGCGTCTATGGCTAACCGATTTTATCTTTTTAATTAATATTAAACAAGCACTTTATTAAACGCGTTACAATGCCATTACAGAACTTTACTGCTGATTAAGGTTTCTTAATTATTATTCAAACGATAATGCCGTACACAGTTTTAGTTATAATCACCTATAATTTAAGTTGATGGCCAATAAAAGATAATATTAATTGAAAATATAAATTAAACACGTATGCTACATGAGATATAATGTTTCATGTTGCAAGTAGTGTGTTTTATAATCTGTATAAAAGCTCCAAGCTCATGTTCCAGGGTTGACATTCTGAGTTTTATTATCTTTGACATTCTATGGACTACTCTACAAGGCTCTTATGGTGCGAAGCCCAGAATCAGAACATAGAAAATGCATTATGATTAGGATATCTGCACTCTGCAGAGCCGGTTTTAGCAGTTAGCACTAAAGTAGTGCTAAAATGAAGGGGAGGGAGCCTGCAGTGCCCCTTTTTGTTTGCTTTCGGCGCCCTCGTTACCTACCCTTAACTTAACCCGGGGGGGTTTAACGCCCCTAACGCCTCTATGTATCCATTTCTGAAATTTTGATGACGTAGATACTTAACAACAACGTTTACAGTTGAAATGTCAATGATGGACGGATGAACGTAGTACCACTACCGCTTGGAAGACGGAAAGACTGCTGTAGAGCACAGCAGCTACAATGTATATAGATTATAGAGCAATCATCTCGAGCCACTCTGATATTGGCAACTCACTGTGTCGGCCATAATAAAGAAGAAGACTATAGTGTAGTAAATGAAAATTCAGTTTTTAAAATGACCCATTAAAAAACTGAACTGTTACAATGTGAACTGACCTTTATTATTCCTGCGCCGCGTCCCATCTACGTATGAACTTGTTGAGATTTTATTGCAAAATTTCATGCGTATCCATTCGATTGTTTAGTGTAAGTCTAGTTTTAACCGGACAGAGGACGTCTTGGTGAGTGTTTTATTTTAGTTTGTTTACTCTATTTCGCCAGACTAAACTGTTATATTTTAGTCTTCCACGAATTTTATGAATGAAAACGTGAATAATTATAGTTTTCACTAATTACGTGAAACGGAAAGTGTTGAGGAAAACTGCGATAACTCTGTCAACTCGATGTACTTAATGAAAAGTGGAAAAGTTTAGATGCAATTCTGTGCAATTCTCTGCCAAATAATCATAAGATTATTTTGGTTAAAAAGAGTAATAAAACTGCTTCGATTTAAAGAATTTTTAATCCTAATAGCTTATACGTTACCCGATTACGACGAAGAGAATGTTAGTTTTATTTGATAACTGATTATTAAGTCAGTTGGGACCTGGGACTAAGGCCCGTATAAATAGTCAGTACTCAAGATGCATCTCGGTCTCAAGACACGGTTGCTCTGTGATTGGTTGGCTGTCAAAATTTGGACCAATTATTACAGAGTACGCATCTTAAGTACTGACTATTTCTCAGAACAATAACTATTGTTCCGAGGACTATATAAACGGGCCTAAGAGCAGACAAGGTAATGAATATGATTATATAAGATGATGATGACGACAAAATAATAGGCGTAACAATTGGTTGTTTTGGTTTTGGCACCCAAGGCCAGGGATTTCTCGGGATATAGCTACCGCCTACCAGTAATGTAGGATTCCTCGAGATCCTGGGTTCCAAAGCACTTGATTTCCCGGGGTTGCGGTTTACAGGACGCGGGATTTCCCAGAATCGCGGTGCCCGACCCCGGTATCCCGGGATCGTGATATCCAAGGCCCGGGTATCCCGAGATCGTGAATTCCATACCACGAGACTTACCAGGACAATGGTTCCCAAAGCTCGGGTATCCCGGGATCATGGTACCTAAGTCACAGTATCCCGGTATCGTGGTACCCAAGTCACGTGATTCCCCGGGGTGTTACGGCCGGTTCACGGGGTTTCCCAGGGTCAGGGCGCGGGCACAGGAAGCTACGCAGACGGCGCTCTCGCAGACGCATAGCTAATGCCCAGCTGACCTCGAGTCTCGACCTTTCCACACTTTTAAACATTCATGGAAAAAGCTCACGCTCTCTAAAGATGCTCCCTCACCGGGAGCATTCGCTTGTAATGTAACGTTACAGAGTCGAGCATTACATCAGTGAGGGTGGAGAACCGAACATTACGATGCGCACCTTGTAATGATACAATGTGTAATATCTTGATACAACTTGTAACATCAATACTACGTGACAGTGAAGTCAACTTGCTACGGAATGCTCAAAGTCAAATCTGTAATGTAACATTACACGTGAATGCTCGCGGTGAGGGAGCTCACTATACTATCAGAGCAGTTGATTCATATGCAGATGGCGGATTTACGTGATTTGGTAGCGTTATAATGGACTTTTATAATTTCTAGATATTTCTAGCAGAGTAGTTAACATCAATCACACGCTTCACAAAATTAAAATTATGTACGGTCAAGGAAATTTAATTTTTCTTATAGTCGTAAGCCGCGAAATAATGTTTTTATTATGCAGCCAAAGTGAAGTTGCATGGCTAACACGATTTACCTTTTATAATAATCGGCCAAATGCGAGTCGGACACGCGCACGAAGGGTTCCGTATCGGTACAGAGCGAAAGTAGACAAAAATTGTGTTTTTTGTATGGGAGCCCCCCTTAAATATTTACTTTAAGTATTTTAATTTTATTATTAACTAGATGTCCCGGCAAACATTGTTTTGCTATTTAAAGTGTTTCTACTTCAATCAGTTGATACAAAATCTTACCCCTTCTTTTGTCCCCTAAGAGGGGTGGGGGAAATATTTTATATATCAGATGCTAAGTTGGAAAACACAGTTAATAATATGAAGTAAGTCCATTAAAGAAAAAAGTTTGATACAAAATCTGACCCCCTCTTTGGTCCCCTTAGAGGGGTGGGGGGGGGGGGTTTATACACCAGATGTTGAATTGGAAGAAGACAAATATATCTGCGAAAACCGTATGCAAATCGGATCAGTAGTTTTCGTGTTAAAGAAAAAAGTTTGATACAAAATCTGACCCCTGTTTCGTCCCCTTAGAGGGGTGGGGGGAAAAATTTTTATACACCAGATGTTAAGTTGGAAGAAGACAAATATATATGCGAAAACCGCATTCAAATCGGATCAGTAGTTTTCGTGTGATAGTGGAACAAACATACAGACCCCTTATTTCATAAAAAAAAGTCTACACATCACTGTACTTTAACATACTACAATGTTGTGGTATTGTATGCTAAATTCAAGCGTGAATCCAATTCCAAAGACACTTTTACTCATTATTTAAACGTAACAAATTTGAAATTGTGTTTTGTTTAATTCTTACAAAACTTTTTGTTTGAAATTCTCATTGCATAATAAATAGCATCAACAAATTAAAGAAACTGAAAAGTAAGAAAAGTAGTTTCCGTGACCGTACAGTAACACCAATATACGCACAAAATGACTGGATTTAAAAATTTTATTTAAAAAAGCGCCCAAGTGCGAGTTGGACTCGCCCATGAAGGGTTCCGCAGCAGCAATAAGGTTTATTTTTATGAAATTAAAAGGTTTTTGGTTTATTTTTATATTTCAGTCGATTTAATGAAATTTAGATTAAGGTTTACCATTTATGACGTATAATAAAAAACTACTGGCTAGATCTCGTTCAAACCAATTTTCGTTGGTAGTTTTTATAGTAATCTACATCATATACATTTTTTAGAATTATCATGCCCCTAATTTAGAAATTAGAGGGGGGGGGGAGGACACACATTTTACCACTTTGGAAGAGTTTCTCTCGCAAACTATTCAGGTTAGAAAAAAATGATGTGAGAAACCTCAATATGATTTTTGGAGACTTATCCATAGATACCCCACACACATAGGTTAGATGAAAAAAAAAATTGTTTCAGTTGTACCTATGGGGATCCCTAAAATTTTTAATAATTTTTCCATTTTTGCATCAAACTCTTAATGCAGTTCACGGACTACATCTACTTACCAAGTTTCAATAGTAAGTATAGCTCTAATAGTTTTGGAGAAAAGTGGCTGTGACATACGGACGGACAGACAGACAAACAAACAGACATGACGAATCTATAAGGGTTCCGTTTTTTGCCATTTTGGCTACGGAACCCTAAAAAGTGAGGTATCGTGCGCTATTTTAATCGCATTAAAAGTACATTAAAGTCACTTTTCCATCGAAGGTTGACTTTTCTTAAAGCCGCGTTGACACTATCAAAGTATGCTTGGACAAAGTAGATTTGACGGCTTTTTGGACGCTACTTTGATCATGGCAACACTTATCAAAGCGCACTTGGATGACGGCGTCTAATCAAAGTGGACTTGGACCGCGTTCAACTTTTCCAAGCCTACTTGGATGTCAGTTGATAAATCAAAATGGCGAATCGAAGAAAGTTGTTAGATGCTCCCGGTACATTGCGGCGTAGAATCCAAGGGCGCGTCCAAACACTTCTTCTTCTGCGACATTTTCTTTTTTTTCCCATCTTAGGTAGCTCTTCTATTAACAAGTCTGCTACAATTTCGACACCATTTAGCAATAAATCTGTCTGGTCCGACATCTTTCGATCTTGAAGAATGAAGAAAATGATCAAAGTGAACTATGTTAGTGTCAATAGGTATCAAAGTGAACTTTGAACAAAGCTACTTTGTCAAATCTACTTTGTCAAAGCATACTTTGATAGTGTCAACGCGGCTTTATTCTTAGTTTAATTTGGCAGGTCTTTATCGTATTTACTAAGCTGAGGTTCCGAAATAAAAGCCAGTATGACGAGTGACAACATCATATTGTACTGTGCCACTCTCACTAGTGAGACATTAGAATTTAGATTATATTACTGCAATGTTCTCACGCCAGAGGCAGCACTAGCATAGACAGTAAACAAAAAGCTTTGTTTGACGTTAGACAACGTTTCTGTCAATATTCTAATATGACTTGTGCAAGATGTCGGATTTTTGCCGGATTGTTGACTGTATGTTCTAGGCCTAGTAGCGCTTATTTCTATTATACTTTATATTCCCTGTTAATGTGACTTTTATAAAACAAAGTCATTCACGTCAATGCACTGACGATCTGACGAATGCATCGATTGACGACGATTTTTAGGAGCAAATCAATAGTATGGCGTCATGAGCAATGGCCAATAAACTGGGCAATATTTCGGAGCACACCCCGTATTTACTAATTACCCGGTAGTGACTGAGACGTTTGAGACTTTATAGACCCACAGATGGACAAACAGACGGCGTTTATTTATATTACTAAATGTGCTCGCTGCAAGATTTAGTGACGAAATGCAAACGATATTCAACGGTAAACCTTTCAGGTGTCCAATTCTCTTTATTTAGAACGAGCTGATGACGCCCGCAACTATGTTGCGCCAAAATTTGTTTATCGCGCGGGAACCGTACATTTTTGCCAGGATGAAAAGTATCCTATGTCTTTTCCCAGAAACAAAGTATCTCCATAATAAATTTCAGAAAAATCGGTTCAGCGGTTTAGGCGTGTAGAAATAACAGACAGACAGACAGACACTTTCGAATTTATTATATTATTAAGGATACAGCCCAACTGATTGGAGAGGTCACATGGTATATTTTCACTTTTCAAACAGGCACTACACTACCTTTGTACCTTCAAAAAATAATTCAATTATATTAATGATTTTTCCGAGGAACCAAACGTAAACCAATTTTTTTAGCATGTAAAAAAAATCTCTGTAATGTACCGCCGTAAAACATTTATTTCAATTTTTAATTTTATGTTCTAACAATAATATTATACATGTAACTTACATCTAACATCATATTTAATTCATTTTAAAATAACAAATATTTTCAAAGTTATCAAATAAATAACAACTCTTCTCTGCTCATTACAACCACCACAACACATACAAATTGTCTATTCATCATCATCATCCTCAGGCTGAAACGCTTTCGCGGGTGGCCTCAACATTTTTGTCTTCGAGGCCAACCTGAGTGTGGCCGGACCAAGAGTCTTGGACTTTGGGGGAGGAGCTGGCCCCGCGGTGGAACCCAGGCCCGCCTTACCTTCGTTGCTTATTAGTGGAATCTGAAACAAGAGAGATAGTATAGGAATATAGAATTTAAGTAATATAGAATAGTCGCTTAGGCATGGTAAATTGCCTCTATTATGTTTTTCTAATCTCTCTCTCTCTCTCTACGTAGAGTCATGACGTTTGAAAGTTATTGCCATCGACGTCGATCATGGCAATAGACGAATATTATGCCCCAGGCTTATAGTCTACACTTAACACTTTCGTAGTGACTTTTATTGGTCCATCGTGGGCCAAAGTTGCAACTCCGGTCGCATAAGAAAATACTACTTGGAGGTTTCAGAAATAAACGCTATGATAGTGTTCAAATAAACATAGAGATCACCTTATGGAAAATGGAAATGCATATTTTGTACCCAGAAGTTGCATGCGAGTTTTATTCGATCATACGCATCGAATACGTTAACGCGAATTTGTATGGGATCAAAGCAGCGCCATCTACTGGCTAACGTGGATACCGCTTTGATCCCAAACAAATTCGCGTTAACGCGCTCGATGCGTATGATCGAATAAACCTCGCACTACACCCTAAGGTGCCAGTTGGCAGCGGGCGACATGAAGCTACCGCAGACGGCAGACGACGTGTCGTCGCAAAACTTCTGGTTTCTATGTATGTATTTCTATGAAATACCCTGCGTAGCTAGCAACACGAACCTAGCACTGCGACACTATTCATAGAAATACATAGAAACGACGTGTCGCGACGACCCGTCGTCTGCTGCAACTTCATGTAGTCGGCATCCAACTTGTACCTTTATCCTCTATAACTCTTGCATGAATTCCAGCTACTTTTATAAAAGTACCTAAATATTTTCGAGGGCTGGGCCACGAAAGCTAGTTCCGAATAAAGTCTTTGAAATCGTTTAAAAATTATACTAAAATGCGGTCCGCTTTGCATATTTTCTGATGCAACATTGCGCAAATGCTGTATGAACTTTATGATTTAAATTAATGTACAGTCTTACATTTATTACTTTATCTAATCTTAAATCAATCTAGAGTGTGGAATGACAAAAACGGCTTATCAACAATCAGCGGGGCCGGACAACCTTTGCAACAACATGCACTTTGCAAAGTAGGTTTACAATGTAATTTAAAACAAGTGGCATTTTGCAATTATTGTCGTAGCCTTTGAATCTACGAGAAAGAACGCTAACATCCTCTAGAACAGTAATTCCCAAAGTGGTCCAGTAGAGAAAGAATAATTGAGTAACACTATAATATGATGATATAGTAGAGAAAGAACTGAGTAACACTAAAAAACCCTATGACTGTGTATTAATAATAACTGTTACTATTAGCATCAGCATAGTCCTTATATAAAGCCAAGGCATGACTATTATAGTAAATTATACAACAGGAACTTTGGGATATTAGTTAATTACTATTGACTTGTTACCGAATTAATCCTATTAAGTATTAGGGTATGATCACACACGTACAATTCTATTTTTGGGTAATGTAATCATAGAGTATTTCCGTCCCCATGTTTACTCGATTATTATTATAATCTCGTTCATATTAGATTAACCTCTTATCATCTTAATTGGGGATTAATATGAGGAAATACATATCTTAGTCATTAACGAGAGATTAATATGTAAATAGTTTTCTATTTACAGACATCGTGTAATCTAAATTGGAGTTTAGTAGAAGAAAGAGATATGTATTATTAATACCTCGATCGTGGGAATCGTGGACACAACAGATATCTAATTTTTATGCGGCACCCGGGTGCCACTTGGGAACTCCAGTTTCTACAGGGTGTAACAAAACTAAGTGAGTAATACTTTAGGGTGGTGTGTATGATTGAACTCTACAGCATGACTGGTGAGACAATACCGATAATTAAGGAGAGTATTCAGTACTCGATTCTCATTATAATTATGTAATAAAATTAGGTACTTAATTTTTAACCAAATTTCCCTTTAAACAAATGAATAATGGACACTTAGTAAATTACTATACGGCCGGGCGCGGCCCACCCCGCCCCGCGCGCCGCGCGCTACTCCCGCGCGCGGTGTCCATTTATATTATTTTTTTTAACTAATATAATAGCCAAATATCACGTCCTCGAATATTGAACATGTCTCACCAGTCGTGCTGTATAATATTAATATTAGAAAACATTCAAACCATTAAGTATTATAAATGACTTTTGTTACAGCCTGTATAATATAACTGTACAATGTTCTGAGTAGTAGAAGACTTTTCTTATTTAATACAGGAAAAATTATGTCTTGCTCGCGCGACGACCCGTGGACCGTGGTGTGAAGCGTCCATAGAAAAAAAGCTACGTACATTTCTAAGGTTCTAATTTCTTAATTAGGGTTTACTACAGAAGTAACTATGAAATAACACTTTATGTCTTGTAGACTATAACCAAATAAAATTATATCAAATTATGATCGTAAAAGTAACACAAAAAAAAAAAAGTAACAAACATATAAAACTTATGCGATAATCTCGTTAGAGCCTTTCGCAATTTCTACTCCATAAGCGAAAATGTGTCAGTCAGTAACGTCTGTTACCTTTTCAAGCTCAGGCTTGAAGCAATTTAGATAAATATTGATGCAGAAAAATGTACGGTTCCCCGCGATACATAAACGTCAGCCCGATGGAGTTGCGGGCATCATCTTGTTGAAGTCATACACAGGATAATAGACCTTAAGATGTACACTCAGACGGGAAAATTGCTTGCGTTCAGTCAAGATGATGACCCGATGATTCACGACGTGATGCTTGTGGACGACATGATAAATAAATGCGTGCTATATCATGGCGGCGGCAAAAAATCCGCCAGTCACTAGACCATTAAAGGTCGGCCTGTACACTCGGAGAGGAATACTGGTAGTGGTGCTGTACTGGAGTCTAGACTCCATGGTATTGGTGACAGATACTGTGTCTATGTAAACCGTCAAATCAATATCAAAATACATACTAATATTATAAATGGGAAAGTGTGTCTGTCTGTCACCTCTTCACGCCCAAACGACTACGCCTTTACATCGTCTCTAAAGACAACTTGAAGAAGATGTAAAGGAAAGCTAAAAACCCGCAAGTACGACATCTTTTCGTTATAATATATTCGCAGAAATATTCCCAAAAAAAGGCGGTCATTCCGTTTTTAGAAATTGCAACATAAATACATTAAAATATAAGATATTTTGTGTTAACCCTTCTAATTAAGAAAATTCCAAGTTTAATGTGTATTACCTTGGCCAGCTTGGGAAGAACTACTTACATTCAGAGGTATTCTGCAAAGTCTCAAACAAAATCTTTTAGCGAGTGGATCGAAAGACACTGCATTTACCAGGCCGAGTGTACACGTAACGACAGACGGACAGTCATTAGCAGGGTTCATTGTCTAGCTCGGAGCGGTGAGCTAGACGACCGGAAGTCTAGATTTCCTGTGCCGCAGACACCAGACCTGGGACACCATACATGGCGGCTGTATTCCATACGGCAAACTAGATTATCTCCATAGATGGTCTGCCAAGACAACAAATATAATTATTTAATTACACCCAGGCATTTTTTTCGTCCAAAAAAGGAGGGTCTATATTCGGCAGTAAGTATACATTTTTATTAAGACACGTATTAAAGATTGCAAGTTGTCTACATTTTTGATAAGATTAATAATTTCATAAAATGTTTATGAGATTTTACAGCTGTTGCCCTACTATCTAGTTAAAAAAAAAAGATACATACAGCCGAACGTATAACCTCCTCGTTTTTGGAAGTCGGTTAAAAATATACAACACTGTAACTTTAAAATACGTTTTTATCTAAAAATATGCTTTTAACATTAAAAACATGATAATATTTAAACAAAAAAACACTTGAGTATTTTCAATCGACGTCTTATGTTGTTGCGAACAAAAAAATTAACAGTTACGGGAATTTTTAATGAGGGTTCAGTCCTTTTTAAATAAAATATCACTTTAACGAAACAAATGGTCCGTAAACGTTGATAATTATACAAATTAATAACTTTTTTATCGTTTAACCTTCGAGGGGTGAAACAAATCAGCGGACGAAATAAAGGAAAAATGTTTTAGGGCCCTGTCAAATTTGATGGTCATTAGCTTTGTCCACACTGGGCCTTTTTCTATTCGCCAAGGGCATGCGTTAAAATCGTAGGCCGTAGCGCGCGCTATGACACTTTTCTTTCAACGCGGTACGATTTAAACGCGCGTCACGGGCATGCCTCACGTCC
This sequence comes from Plebejus argus, assembly GCA_905404155.3. Lineage (NCBI taxonomy): Eukaryota > Metazoa > Arthropoda > Insecta > Lepidoptera > Lycaenidae > Plebejus > Plebejus argus. The sequence continues at coordinate 4,663,483 of FR989946.1, read as the reverse complement.
GCCTGTTGACAGCGCTATAACGCATGCCATTGATGAACAAAAAAAAGGCCCAGTGTGGTCAAAGCTATTGGTCATCTTAAATTGTCTCCAAACGTAAGGTCGCTTGTCCACCGCAGTCCACCGAGAATGAGATTATTTTGGGCCGATAATATGCCAATTTATGATCTAGAGCCTAGGCTATAGGTTTCATTTTGCTCTACGCCACTACAATGCAGCAACGGCATGGGTCGCTAGATTTATTTTTTGTTAGCCTATGCTATCCCAAGGCAAAGGCCTCCCCCAGGGTCTTCCACTTGTCTCGCTCCAGCGCCACCGTTTGCCAGCCCGGCTGGTACGCCTCTAGCTCATTGCGCCATCTTTTCCTAGGCCGGCCTGCCCGCCTGCCTGAAGATGGAAGACGGTTGCGTCTTCCATCTTCAGGTTCCCACTCTGTCGATATCTTTGCCAAGGTCGGGATGCATACCGCTAACGTGGCCAGACTCGCTAGATTAATGTCGGTAGAAAATTAAACCTATAGCCCATGGACTTAGGTCACAAAGTGGCATTTTATCGGTCTAAAATTATCTCGTTCTCGGTGGACGGCGCATAGCTGCGATGGAAACGGCCTAAGCCCATATTGGCGCAGCACTCGGATTTGTATATGGAAAGTTATGATTCGAGCGAGTGCGACAATGAAATAATTTAACTTTAAGTGGCGGCAGTTCTTGTCTTAATATGGCCTTTATTTGACGTCGGACGCATGTTCATACGCACGACCGCTTTGCCACAGATAACACAAATCAGTAGGTTTAGCATGACCAAAATACGAAGGAATAGCAATACTGACTTTAGAGACAAATTACAGATTTTCTATAGCCATCGTAAACTTTGAATAATGAATATTCTTCTGTAGAAGGAAACTCATTGTAATAATTATGGTTTATTGAAGGACATATGAACAGAAATATTATAAAGACAATACATAAGTTTATCTTCATCAAGGTAGTCATAAATAATCAGAAAGTTAAAAGATTGTGTCGTTATATTTATTTATTAAAATGTCATCAAATATTTTTAATAAATTGATAGCATCATTTAAATTGCTATTAAAAAAGCTAACACATTCGCTCTTACAAAAAAACATTTCTTAAAAACACCTTAAGTTTAATGCTTTTGATGATAGCTAAATTAAAATAATATTTGTTCAGCTTTTAAAAAGTTAGACATGATTTCATCTGAGTTTATTTAACGAGCGATTCTAGACATTGGTCTAGACATAAGAGCAAATAAACTATTACCATATTTACTCGATACACTATGCATACACTTATTATTTGGACTACAAATGTTTATTTCAATTGAATTTTTCAATTTTTCCATTTCAGTTTAGTCACGAATGCATTCGTTTAAATTTTCATTAGCGATGTCGTAATAAAACGAGAAAAATATGGATTTTGAACGTTGCATGTTTAAGTGTAATTTTTAACTGAAGTATACCAAGAGGAGGCATTTTTTCAATGCATATTTTTTTCAATACCGTATCAAATATCAATATTGTTTGTTTTTTATTAGGCTTGCAATAAGTTTGTATAAAAGCGTGTTAAAGTGTCTAAACCACAGATTTTTGAAGTAATAAACACACTAGGACGAAGTTCCGCGGCGGAAATTCCGCATAATTACATCAGCAATGTCAAACGCATACAAAATACGGACGGAACGCGACGGAATAGTGTGTCTGTGTCATCGGTAATTTAAAATACATTGCGGACGTAATCATGCGGAATTTACGCCGCGTAACTTCGGCCTAGTGTGTTTAGACTTTAGACACTAACAGCCTCATAGCGTTGAGCTATGATGAGTATAATCATTGTCACCAATCACCATGATTGCGAAGATGTAGCATATTATGCAATATACGTCAGTCATGGGCGATCGTACACTAATATTTCCACCTTCCACGTCCGTATCGCTGGTTGTTAAACTAATAATTATGTATTTTGTGTAGGTGGGCTTATTTATACTTTATCCTAAATAGTACGTTTAGTGTACTGTTTATTTTACCCTGTGGTCGAAGGATGCAGTTAAGATAGCCGGCGCCCACCGCCGCGACGACATACCAAACATAAACTTACTATAATCATGGACTATCTAATATCTATACTAATATCATAAAAAAGTAGAGTTAGTAAGTTAATGATGTTATAGAGGATGATCTATGGACCAATTGAACCAATTTTTCCGTACCCAAAGGGTAAAAACGGGACCCTATTACTGAGACTTCGTTGTCTGTCCATCTGTCTGGCTCCAGGCTGTAACTCAAGAACGGTTATAGCTAGAGAGTTGAAATTTTCACAGATTATGTATATCTGTTGCAGCTATAACAAAAAATACTAAAAACAAAATTAAATTAAAATTTAAGGGGGGCTCCCATACAACAAACATGATTTTTTTAGCCTTTTTTGCTCTATATTAATAATGGCAACAGGTAGGTTCTTGAATTTTTCTGAAAGTCCTGAGTTATATGTGTACTTTAATATTTAATAATAATATTAAAATAAAATAAAAAATTAAGGGTGGCTCCCATACAAAAAACACAATTTTTGGCCTAATTTTGCTCTATAATGGTACGGAACCCTTCGTACGCGAGTCCGACTCGCACTTGGCCGAATATAAAAATTCTGTAACAAAATATAGAAGGCTAAGTTATCTGTTAGTGTCACACAGCCTACAAACATTCTAAAATTTTGTAATAATTTTTAAACTTCAGCAAGGAGTCTGTTTGGATGGATGGATGGATCAACGTTTGTATGTCAGAAATACACCATATTTTAAGTAGTCGTTGGTTCATAACATCTTTCTGAACTAGTGTCGACGACGACGTAAGCCACGTTTACATCCTTAATAACTAGGCCAATAGTGGATTCTTTTAAAATTTTTAGTAGAGAATGATAGAGACCAACAGCTAAAAGGTTGCTTTGCAATAGTCTATTATTTACCACATAATCGAGTTCTATTGACGCTTATGTACCCACGTAGGTACTTAGCGTAAGCGTATTTCATAATTATGAATTAATTCTATCACGGAACTCAACAATGGGGGCCAGACGTCTGGCACCGTGGCACGGGTCGACAATGGCACAATGTGCGCGATTAATGCCACGCCAGCCTGCCAGTTGCCAGCCACAGTCCACAGACGTCAGTTTATAAATCATAATGGCGTTTAAATGACGTGCCAATGTATTCACCTGGACTAAGCCGGCGAATGTGATTGCTTTTGAAGGATAACTGGATATTATGTAAACTAGACTAAATTGCGCTAAATAAATTTTCAATTTTATTATACTAGGTAATAGCTTAACTAGCTTATTGATAGAATTCAGCACGTTGGATAATATAAGTTAAATTCGAAGTTCATTTAGGATACTGGGAGATCAATAGACCTGTTAAGGGAAACACATCCGCGAAGGCTTTTAAATGGACGTGGGTAACATTGACGGAAGCGCTGCTGGTAAAGGAGAACTGTCAAACACATATCAAAAATGACGTTTTTGTATGATAGAAGCGTTTAGTTCCTTTTCTCGCCACGTTCATGTAGAGCCTTGTCGAACTGTATCTCTTAGGCTAGGCCCTAGGGCTTATCGCTTCTCGGCCTTTTGGCTAAGATCAAAGTGTTCTCTAGGGTTTAGTCAGTGGCCATTTTTCGCGTCACCAAAGTTTATATTACCTTACCTAGGTGACATATAAGCGAAAGGATGTGGTAAAAAAACCGTTGGTAAAAAAATCGTGTCTTCAGTCTGATGCATAGTCTGCTATCCCTTACTTTAGTCAGGTTTACTGAAAACGAGTACAAATATTTGAATAAGCGTCAAAATTTCAATGTAGTAGGACGTTTACTTCACCATTTCCCTCATGCTAGTGTTTTCAAAGAGTGAGCTTGTCGACGCGGGAGAAACAAATTGTTTTTTTAAAATGTCATCAGACACCGGAAATTCATTCAATTACATACATACTTTTCTTTTGGGGGTTCGTCAAGAATGTCACTTCTTAGGGGACTAAACTAAACAGTTTGAGAACCACTGCCTTATGCCATTAGATTCCGAGCAATTTAACCTTTTCACCGAAACTAGCAAGTACAGTTTTCGTTAATAACAGAGGAATAGGTAGAAGATTTCTCCTTACATATAACTATGGGTTGTGTCACTTTAAATACGTGGTGCTGTGCCCGCGGCCATTATGTCCCGGAAACCTATTTCCTAGCCGTAATCACCATGCCGTAATATCGTCTAGTGCAGTTTTTCTGCACTAGTTATTAGAGAGAAGCATTATGTTTTTTATTGCTTAGATAAGGGTTAATTGTAGATACGAGCAATTTCTCAGGAAAAACTGTATACTCAAGCCAATACAAAAATCTTTATAGTCATAATTACCAAAGCCAAACTAGGCGCAGCCAGTGCTATGGGTATTCACATTTACAAATGAAATGGATCTAAATGGAAGTATGAATATAGATATCTTATTCGAATATATCAGCTAAGTACTTGTTTTAACACAACTTACTCATATCCGGACACTGCGTTGAGATGGAAAATAAACAAGCTATTCAAATATCAGTTGCCCATACGAAAAGACTAAAAGTGAAAATTGATTTCCATAAACGCTAAACTGCAGCGGTTCTCAAACTTTCTTGGTGGCTACTGGCTGAACCCTTTTAAGAAGTGTCATTTTTGGCGGACACCAAAAACAAATAATGTTTTTAGGGTTCCGTACCCAAAGGGTAAAAACGGGACCCTATTACTAAGACTTCGTTGTCTGTCCGTCCGTCTGTCTGTCTCCAGGCTGTAACTCAAGAACCGCTATAGCTAGACTTCTGAAATTTTCACAGATTGTGTATATCTGTTGCCGCTATAACAACAAAAACTGAAAATAAAGTTAATATTTAAGGGGGGCTCCCATACAAGAAACGTGATTTTTTGGCCTTTTTTGCTCGTAATCAATAATGGTAACAGCTAGGCACTTGAAATTTTCACAAAATCCTTAGTTATATTTGTACTTTAGTAATTAAAAATAAAATTAAAATAAAGTAAATATGTAAGAAGGGGGCTACCATACAAATACACAATTTTTTGTCTACTTTCGCTCTATACTTACCGGTACGGAACCCTTCGTGCGCGAGTCCGACTCGCACTTGGCCGATTATTCTTTGAATGAATTGTCTTCATGCTAGTGTCTGATGACACTCATAAAAACAATTGATATATTATCGCTCGCGGAACCCCAACAAAGCCTTTGCCCCAGAGCTCCCCAGAGCACTTTAAGAATATCTGCGCTAAAGAATGTTGGCAACTTGGCATTACGAAAATAGTTGCGGAGTCAGGCGACAATTATCACGATAATTATTATGAAATGAGAAACAATACCAAAAGGCATAGGTGGAAACCGATTAAAAAGCGTCCAAGTGCGAGTTGGACTCGCCCATGAAGAGTTCCGCAGCAGCAATAAGGTTTATTTTTATGAAATTAAAAGGTTTTTGATTTATTTTTATATTTTAGTCGATTTAATGAAATTTAGATTAAGGTTTACCATTTATGACGTATAAAAAAAACTACTGGCTAGATCTCGTTCAAACCAATTTTCGTTGGTAGTTTTTATAGTAATCTACATCATATATTTTTTTTAGAATTATCATGCCCCTACTTTAGAAATTAGAGGGGGGGGGACACACATTTTACCACTTTGGAAGAGTCTCTCTCGCAAACTATTCAGGTTAGAAAAAAATGATATGAGAAACCTCAATATGATTTTTGGAGACTTATCCATAGATACCCCCCACACGCATAGGTTAGATGAAATTTTTTTTTGTTTCAGTTGTACCTATGCGGACCCCAAAAATTTATAATAATTTTTCCATTTTTGCATCAAAATCTTAATGCGGTTCACAGACTACATCTGCTTACCAAGTTTCAATACTATAGCTCTAATAGTTTCGGAGAAAAGTGGCTGTGACATACGGACGGACGGACAGACAGACAGACAGACGAAGCGTGAAGAGGTAACAGGCAGACAGACACACTTGTCACTTTCGCATTCATAATATTAGTATGCACACTAAGTGGAACCATTTTTATAATGCCAAGCAAGGCCTGCGTGCGATATCGAAATAAAAAATTCAAAATGAAGGTTTAAATAAAAAGAAAAGCTTAAACAATTGCAGAGCTTTTAAAAGCGCACCGTAACTAACACAAACACTAGAGCTTTTACAATGCGGAACACTTTAGTGGAAAAAGTTGTTTTAACTCGATAAGTCTTTTTGATCATTTTACAATGTAAGTCTAACTATTGCATTGCGTCCAACTATTGCATTTCAAGTGTACGCGTCTTAAAAATACTAAAAAAACAAAGTAAATTAAAATTTATTTTAGGGGGGCTTCCATACAAAAAAATAATTATTGCCTATTTTTGTTCTCTATAGTACGGAGCCATTCGTGCGCGAGTCCGACTCGCACTTGGCCGATTTTTTATACGAGGGCGGGTCAATAAGTCCGTGACTTTTTGAATTTCTGACCTCTTTACTGAAAAAGCAATACTACTCCTGTCAACAGGCATCTGTCAGTTGACTCCTATCAAAATTTGAACTTGCTGCGTCAGTTAGTTTGTGTTTTACAGCTATCTTTATCAGACTACCCAGTAATTTGAGAAAACAATGGAAAAAAGTGAATTTCGTGTGCTTATTAAGCATTATTTTTTGCGAAAAAAAACCATTACCGAGACCAAGGCTAAGCTTGATAAATACTATGGGGACTCTGCACCATCGATTTCAATGGTAAAAAAGTGGTTTACTGAATTTCGTTGTGGCCGTACAAGCACTGAAGACGCCGAACGTCCTGGACGCCCAGTTGAGGTCTCTACACCCGAAACAATTGAAAAAATTCACGATATGGTGTTGGCCGACCGAAGATTGAAAGTGCAAGAGATTGTGGAAGCCGTAGGGATCTCGCATGGCTCAGTGGTTTCAATTTTGAATGATCACTTGGGCATGAGAAAGCTTTCCGCAAGATGGGTGCCGCGTTTGCTCTCAGTCGACCACAAACGCAATCGTGTAACAACTTCACAGGATGGTTTGGCGTTGTTTAATCGAAATATGGAGGAGTTTTTGCGCCGTTTTGTAACCGTAGACGAAACATGGATCCATCACAACACACCAGAGACCAAACAACAGTCAAAACAGTGGGTTTCTAAGGGTGAATCGGCGCCAAAGAAGGCCAAAGTGGGTTTGTCAGCCAATAAAGTTATGGCGACTGTTTTTTGGGATGCACGTGGGATAATCCACATTGACTACCTTCAAAAGGGAAGAACAATCAATGGAGAATATTATGCCAACTTATTGGACCGCTTCAATGACGATTTGAAAAAAAACCGACCTCATTTGGCCAAGAAAAAAGTTCTTTTCCACCAAGACAATGCACCCTTGCATTGTCTTGGTGGCAAAGCACACATGTGCAGTTGTCATGGCAAAAATCCATGAATTGGGCTATGAATTACTCCCTCATCCGCCCTATTCTTCAGATTTGGCTCCGAGTGACTACTTCTTGTTCCCAAACCTGAAAAAATGGCTCGGTGGAAAAAGATTTGACTCCAATGATGAAGTCATCTCGCAAACAAAGGCCTATTTTGAGGACCTCGACAATCATATTTTTTGGAAGGGATAAAAAAATTGGAGAAGCGTTGGACAAAGTGTATAGAGCTCAAGGGAGACTACGTTGAAAAATAAAATGATTTACTTATCAAAAATTTTTTATATTAAATTTTTTATACCAAAAGTCACGGACTTATTGACCCGCCCTCGTATTTGTGAAGTTTACCTAAATAAACGGGCCTTTAAAGCTTAATCTTTTTAAGGAAATTTCGTACGTCTTAAAATATACCCGTCGTTAACTGTTGACCAAAATAACTGAGCAGTGAGCACTGAAACGAATTTATGTCGGTCGATAAAACAATAAAATCCGACCCTGGGAAATCTTTTGGTGCATAATCATCGCCCGCTTTCTGAGGCTTTAACAGGAGTTTGTCTACAAGCTGTAACAAAACTAATTAGTGATAACATTTAAAGGTGTGTACGTTTTCCTCGCAGAGAATTCACTGTGAAAGTAGCAGCGCTGAAAGATAAAAAAAAATCACTTTTGTATGGGGAAACTCGTGACGCGGCTCGGGCCTTAGCCCATACAAAAGTGAAAAAAAATTTTTGGTCTTTCGGCGCTGCTGCTTTCACAGTGAACTCTCTACAAGGAACACGTACACAACCTAAAGTATTATCACCTAGTTTTGTTAAACACTGTATAAACAGAAATTCTCAAAGTGTGCTCCACGGGACCCTGGGGCTTCATAAAAGCTTTGTATGCGATACATACATTGTTTTTTGAAACGTCATCAGACACCAATTTATTCAAAGTAAAACATCCTTTCTTCGAGGTTCGTCAAAAATGTCACTTCTTGAAAGGGTTCCGTCACAAAAAAGTTTGAGGACCGTTGATCTATTTATCCGTAGAATGATATCATAATATGTTGGCCATGCTAAGCGGAACAGGACATCCGGAAAAACATAGATCGATGATGAAGATGGCCTTTCCCGATGGTGAACATAAAACCACACCTATATCAAACTAGCTGTCCCGGCAACGTTGTTTTGCCACTTAAAGTATTTCTACTTCATCAGTTGATACAAAATCTAACCCCCTCTTTTGTCCCCTAAGAGGGGTGGGGGGAAAATTCTTATACACCAGATGTTAAGTTGGAAAACACAGTTAATAATATGAAGTAATGATGTTGCGTTGGAAGAAGACAAATATATCTGCGAAAACCGTATGCAAATCGGATAAGTAGTTTTCGTGTTAAAGAAAAAAGTTTGATACAAAATCTGACCCCACTTTCGTCCCCTTAGAGGGGTGGGGGGAAAAAATTTTATACACCAGATGTTAAGTTGGAAGAAGACAAATATATCTGCGAAAACCGCATTCAAATCGGATCAGTAGTTTTCGTGTGATAGTGGAACAAACATACAGACGGACGGACGGACGGACGGACGGACGGACGGACGGACGGACGGACGGACGGACGGACGGACGGACGGACGGACGGACGGACGGACGGACGGACGGACGGACGGACGGACGGACGGACGGACGGACGGACGGACGGACGGACGGACAGACGGACAGACGGACAGACAGACAGACAGACAGACAGACAGACAAAAAACCGACTACATTTTTGGCTTCTATAGCGATCTAGTGACACCCCCGCTTATTATTTTTTGAATATCTTTAATGTACAGAATTCATATTTCTACAGTTTTATTATATTATGTATAGATATTATTGACTAATGACTATTGTCATTATAATACTGATAATAAGTGATAACAATAAATAATGTTTTGTTTCTACATGTGAAATATTTTTGTCGTTTAAAATTGTATAGTTTAATAAAAGTTAGGGTAACATAAGTTTATTACTTTGTTATTGGTTTCACATTCAATACTGACAATATTCGAAAATCGGCACGGCAATAAAACGAGCAGTATCTAAGTTGTCTTGTGTAATAAAAACTGTATTTTAAAAAGATAAAACCGACTTCAAAATTGTACGTAATTGAGAATTAAAACTCCCTATCTCCAAAACTACTGAACCGATTTTGATGAAACTTGCACTATTCCCTAAGTTGAACATTACCTAGTACAATAAAAAAAGAATCACTTAAATCGGACTTGTAGTTTCAGAGATATGCGCGAACAAACATAAAAACATACATACATACATACATACACTTTTGAAATTTTGCACATTTGTTCAGCTGTTATAGATTAACATATACAAAAACTGGGCAGTTCTGGAAATATTACATACATACGCGTCGAATTGATAACCTCCTTTTTTGAAGTCGGTTAAAAAGGTGGATTTGTTTTTAAAATTTTAAATGAAAAACTATCTTTACAAAACTTTTTGAAAACTTTAGATAATATATTCTGAATATAATATTGATATAAATAAATTATATAAAAGATAATTATACAAATTAAGTAAACAAAATTCTCAATAAAGAACATCAATCGCAATAACAGCAGAGTCCCCAGTCCCCACATACGGCGCGTTGTTCCAAATTGATTCCTTACTAGAGCTCTATTTATTTCGATAATCGTCGAGGCAGCTGAGTGCTGACGTCCACCATTGATGTCTATGAAGATAGACTAATTTGTTTATTCTAGAAAACGGACGAATTTATCGATCTGTAGCTATTTATACGAGTAGAACATGGGTTTCTCAAACTTTTTATGACCCCTTTATGAACTTAGTAAGTAGTTAGTATGTACTATATTATATCATAAATATTTTTTACTATCGCTACGCGCTAATTGTGTGTAATATATAGTGTTCTGCTTAATATTAAAACCATAAAGTAACTTAATTATAGAGGGTAATTAAAACATGTTAGCAAAAAATGTCAAAATTGTATATTGTTAAGGAATAAATGAGGCTTTATTATTATTATTATTATATAGTGTTCTGCTTTATTATACAGGGTGGTCCGGAAAGTAACGTCAAAAAAAATTTTTGATAGCATATTAAGTCGAGGGGTATCCGATTAGCTATGTCCACATTATGCAATTTCATCTTTAATTTTCGTCATTTTCTTTTTATTCAACTTTCGTTTGGCATATTCAATAATTGAATGCGTCAAAATCCACCCGCGTTGAAAGAAAAGTGTCATAGTGAGCGCTACGACTTTAACGCGCGTCACGGGCATGCCTCACGTTCGCTGTTGACTGCGCTTTAACGCATGCCCATGATGAACAGAAAAAGGCACAATGTGGACAAAGCCGTTCGGATACCCCTCGACATAAGCTATCTAAATATTTTTTGGACGTCATTTTCCTGACCAACCTGTATATACGACAATTAAATTTTCAAATTGTGACTGTAAAATTATCTACGAGAATATTTTAAAAGGAAACAAATATGGCGACGCGGGGCATATTTTTACGATTACCTCGATGTTTTATAATGTCACCAGTTGAACTATAGCCTTACCTGTATTTTAAACCTTACAGTGTCATCATAACAATGAATGATATATTATTGCTTAAGCAGTATACATCTTCCAGTCATAATACAGAGATCTACGCTCGCAACACTGTTGCTGGGTAAGCCCGTCACTATTTATCTTATCATTGTGTCTGACAGAGCGCAGCCGCCAGCCGCGCTGTCCGTCTGTTTGTCATGAAAACATACACATCCTTATTTTACCTTCGACAGGGTCTTAAGGCCAACCACATAAGGATCACTTGAGGACTGCAACTTATACTTCATAGCGACTCAGTTGTCATGGCAACAGGGATCTAAAGCTCGATACTAATTATGGATTTTACGGATCTGAAGTTACAAATAACAAAAAATTTTAATCTTATTTATGTTTGTACTTTTTCTTTGTTTAGCACTACGCGAAAGCTATTATACCTACATATTTTTATAATACCTTTTCACGATTGCAATGCTACATTTTCCTTACATAAAGTGCATTCTTGAAAAAAGGGTGATATCGATTCGATTTCCGATTCCGATTCGTCGAAATCGATCAAAACTGTCATGGAAACGCTTCATCGAATCACTCTGCGCGTTTCTGTGTATTTGTCGTACCTAGAAACTCGAACATTCGTCATTTTCAGATGCGACATTTATCATAATATTGTACAAGATATACCGGTATTGAAATGGGCTGCCGCCTGCCACTGGTTATTTACTCATTAGTTATTACAGTTGACATACTGAAGCAGTGATATAATATTTACTTAGGGTTACTAGCGTCCAGAGCAGTGCTTCCAACCAAATTATTTAGATAGTTCACGTTTTAAACTACAATACAAATATATATAAAAAAACTACTTTTATGTAATTAAGTGAGTAGATATCGACCCCTCCCACTGATGCATAAAATAATAGGTGTTCAGTTTTCTGAAAAGTTTGGGAGCCTCTAGAATCTAGAGTGTAGTTTAATTTAATAATAAATATATATTTTTATTTAACTTCTAACCGACTTCAAGAAGGCAGTATTATATAATTGACACATTTTTTATTCCTCATTTTATATTCCCACTGGTTAAAAGTGAGTAAAAAGAGCATTTTACGGTCCCAAAATAAACTTTATTGGCGGATGTGGTTTGCACTTTGCAATAAAAAGGTAAAAGCCAAAAGGTGCATCAGACAGAGCAGACTAAATGCTGGCAACATTTTAGGGTAGCTTTTAGCACAATTTGAATTAGTATGGTTTCGTCTTAGCTGAGAAAATTGTATTAATTGACTTTTTTGCCCACAAGTCACAACCCTTGCTCTATATTCAAAGTAATGTCAAGAAGAACCTATACTCTTCCATTAGCGTTGTCAGATGTCCCGATTTTGGCGGGACGTCCCGATTTTTTCATGAAAATTAAATGTCCCGCGTGGGACAGGCTCAGTCTAGCTTTTCGGGGAAAGCCCGAACGTACGTGCAGCGTGCTGTGCGTAATGAAGATAAGAGTGTGTGAGGTAGAGGGGTGGATTTTCTTTGGCTACTTTAGCTATCTATTGTCACGTAAATGTTATTTAAACACAAATAAAAAGGTTAAAAATGAAAAAAACTTTTGATTTTATACCTTTTTTTACTTTGTCCCGCTTTTGACTGAAGAATCCCGCTTTTTCACTCAAAAAGTTCCAAAGTCCCGACTTGGTACAAAAAAAATCTGGCAACGCTGCATACCATCGTGTTTACCGTGTATCCGTACATAAATTAAACGTAAATTAAATAATGGCACTTTTTCCACGACAAGCTATCCTAACGTCCTATCCTGTAAATCAGGGGTTTAAGCGTCATGAAGTTACAGAAACCCGTTTTCGTTTGTCATATTAGTTTAGAATTAAAATACCATGAATGGGTTGCAGCTTGATGATGCTGAAGCGGATCCCATTGACTAAAGTTTCTCGGTCTGTCGGTGACAAACACCCACCGCAACCTATTGACAGCTGTGGTTGTGGTAACCAGATATTATTCCTATAACCACAGTTCAATTTTAGTCGATAAATCATTTTTTAAATTAACCAGGAAACTAGCAGATGGATCACCTGATGGTAAGCGATAATCCTGATGATAGTACCCTCGGAGTTCGGACAGCGCATACGAAGTTGCGTTATCAATTATTATTAAATAATATTTAGTATAGCTAAAAAAAACAATTTTCACCCTCTCCTGCGATAAAATCTACTGACCATGTACAATGCAACTCAGTAAGTAAAGTTTGAAGCAATTCATATTATATTTTCTCTGTGCTGTTATTTGAATTTTATGGGACTCTTCTAATACAAGTTCTGCTTGAAAGGAGAACACCATCACATTTGTATAAATGTAAGTTAATAAAAAAAAAGATTATTTGGTGTTATTCTTTCCAACTACAATTTATACTGTACCCTTCCATCCAGCATCAACACGTTACACGGCACAAGTTACATTCAGAATCGGAAAGGAATTCTCGCGAAATGAGCATGCCCGTGCCCTTCACGGCAAACACTATGGCCCTCCAGACAAGGGCCATTTGTTTAGAAAACACTCCAACACATGTCCCATAGCTAATTTGCACTCCTCTCTAGTGGCGCGCCACAAAGGTCGCGGGGCTCTTAAGGAAAGAGCACGTTATGAGGAGCCGCGTTTACCATACACGTTGTATGGTCGTCTGCGCAATGGGTATAAAAGTGTATATATACGTGTAGTGAGTACCCTAAAAATTAGGCCACGTTCCTACGTTGCGGTGCGTCGCTACAGCGCGCTCATACGTTGTGCACAAACTTGTATTTTTGATACAAATAAATGCATTGCGTACAACGATGGCGAACGACGGACAGGGGAGATTTCTCTTCCTTGGTGACCAAAAAAAAGAGGATATTCGACTTGACTATCAGTCTATAACATCCGTATTTGTCAAATATGGTGGAAATAATCATAGTTACAGCCATCGAAACCAGTAAAATATCAAAAGGGGGTCCTGAGTAAAAGTTTGGGAACCATTGGACTAGCAGACTCGATTAGCCTCAGCACATCCACTCATAGACGACAGTAAAAAACGTGTCTCCGATCAGTCATCTAATCTCCGACATAATTTATTTATAATCAGTCCGGACATGACTTAATGACATACGTTTCTTGTGGCTTTTCCTGATTGGACGATGAATTATTATGTGTGAAACGTGCCTATAACAATGTTGCGAAATAGGGTTGTCACCTACGAATAATAAATAGAACGTATTCTTTTTCGACGGTTGTCACCTTAGGAAAGAAAATCTTAGTAAAACTCTAGTAATTCTCTTTTATCATCTCCGACATTGGCCTTTGAAATCGCCATAATATCGAAGAAGACTGCGAGGACACAATATTTATTGTAATTTTACTAATAAATAAATAGTAACTAGATAATTAGATACCACATTTCAACGATAGCTAAATAAACATTACCTAGTAAAATTTTTGTTGAATATTTAATAAAAAGTTTAAACTAACCACATTACCGCTGACTTTGTATTTGAGTTGTTATAACAAATGTATACATTTGCTCAAAAATTAAACTAAAATGTTGTAGATGGCAACCCTATTTCCTGGACAATTTTATATCCGCCAGGTTATACATTATACAGTACACTTTTATAATCGACTCCCGTCTCGAGACAGACAGACATCAACTCAGGGCACCATAATTAGTACTCTCTCCAGTTCCTTATCCAAAATAAACCTGAGTCTTAACTTCAAGTTACAGACTGCCTTCAGAAATCTTTTTTATATTGCGAGGTTTAATTAAGTATCATAGTAAGATTACTATGATGTGTATACTATGAGGAATAGGAATAGGAAAAGTCAAAACGTAAAGTGGAAAAACGAGGTAAATTAGATAGAAGTAAATTCAGAAAATATGTTATAAATAGAGTCAGAAGATACATACTGCGTGACTGGTGAGACATGTTCAATACTCGAGGACGTGATATTTGGCTATTATATTAGTTGGAAAAAAATAATATAAAAAAATAATATCAATTGATCACTGAGTAAATGTAGCTTAAAGTTAAATAATTATTTACCCAACGCATGGACACCGCGAGCGGGAAGGGTAGTTGTGTGGTGTTTCTTTGGTAGCGCACGCCTCTGCACCGGCCGCATAGTATGCCTACTTGCTTAGCCGCGTAATTTACTTCGTATCCATGATTCATTTATTTTTGGGAAATTCGGAAAAAAATTAAGTAACTAATTTTATTACATAATCATAATGAGAATCAAGTACAGAATACTCTCCTTAAGTATCGGTACTGTCTCACCAGTCATGTCGTATAGCTGATAGAAGTAGATTTATAAGATATATTAGATAGACGTAGAGTTAATAAAACAGAAGGTTCAAGAAATATAGAGTACAATAATTATAGAATTTGTTTTAGATTTTATCTCTACGAGATTATTTTTACCCGCTTCGAAAAGGAGGTTTCTCAATTTGACCGTATATTTTTTTTCGACCAGAGAGACTTCGGTCAATGTAGTCTCACACTTACTCCGACATTGTCGTGTTCCGCTGTTTGCGGACAAACATCTGTTTCGAGTCAACAGTCAACACGGCGAACAAACGCGCAACAAAAGTTTCGGCTATCCTTTAGTTTAAAGTTTAAATTGATTCGCTGAATCCGTTATTTGCTAATCTCAAAGTGTAGGGAAACCATGCGAAGTAACGAGATAAATTTCGAGGGGACTTGAGAGTATTATTTTTGTTCTAGGCCCCCTAGAACAAAAATATTACTCTCAAGTCCCAAAAGTTTGAGAAGATCTGATTTCGAATTACAATCCATAGATGTTACTTGGGATAAATGTAAATAAATAGATTATTTTTATTCTCGTTTTTTTATTCGCTAGCAGATATCTTGCAATAAATACAACATACAGACCTTTTGAAATTGTGCATCTGTAATCTGTATGTAACCATCAATTTTATTCTTGCGTAGAATTCACAAATCTAGCATTATCTAAACTTTAAATTCTGTTTAATAACTAGCATATAAGTAATTTATAGCTACTGGCAATGCTGACGCCACAAAATCGATTTCGTAGCGCGCAAATAATAGATCAAAATGACAAAATCCAATGTGGCCACTTATAAAATGCCTCGCCTGCCGCAATTTAGTCATTTGTCAAACGTGGACTGTGGGCAGAGGCTAGGGCTGACACAATGAAGAAAACTTTAAAATTGGATATTTATTCCGTTTCAAAACTATGTAGAATTTATACACTTCTGAATATAAGCTACTTCGGAACTTCTTTACCAACTGGTACAACAGATAAAGAAATTATAAAATAGCATAGTTATGCTACTTAAAAAAAGCTACATACAAACTAGTGCCATCTAACTTGTGTAAAACAGTAAAGAAAATTTTACGCAAATGTTAGGGCAGAGGGCGCTACTTGCACAATATCAGAATATTGACAGAAACGTAGTCAAACTAAACTTTTTTTTAACGTCTATCCTGGTAATGCCTCTAGCGTGAAAATATTGCAGTAATATATTCTATTGCTAATTAGTATGTCGCATGACGCATCACTAGTAAATTTAAATTTAAATCCAATAACGAATATTCCCGAATTACGATCATAATGATTTTAATAGTCGATCGAGTGCGCTGTGCGGCTGCTTTAAAACTGAACTAACTATTACTAATTAGGATATAAATACTGAAGTCTGTCCGTCTGCTACCTCTTTTACTTATAGCTCTTGTTCTTTTAGTTCATGAACCCTTTCCCTTCCCTACCCTCCCCTACCCTATTACCCTATTCCCTCGTAAAAGGCCGGCAACGCACCTGCAGCGCTTCTGATGCTGCGAGTGTCCATAGGCGACGGAAGTTGCTTTCCATCAGGTGACCCGTTTGCTCGTTTGGCCCCTTTTTTCATAAAAAAAAGAAAAGGACATACTTACCGTAGTATTTCTGTCAGGAAAAAAAGTATGTAGAGTTCCCACTTAAACGAACTTACGGTACGAAATTGCGGACAACATGAAATGTCTAGTGCATTTACTTTTTACACAGACGAGTTAAAATAGTTTTTAACGGCGATATTTATTAAAAGACAAAAACGCAGACTGAATTTTAATCACAAGAAAGAAATGCAATTGAAAATTCATAAGCGACGTCTATTGGTGCGGAACCGACTCTATATTTAGTTTAAAAGGGCGGCAAAAAAACTTGAATGATGCCACGTGGCTTTCTAGAAATGTCTGAAATCGCCTCCACACGTCGGTGAACGCATCCTAATTCCTGACAGCATATTTTGCATCTGTCAACGTGTAGAGGAGGAATGTAGAGAACGAAGCATTCCAAATCGAATTCAAACGTATCGTATCGAAATAAAGTTTTCAGTATATATTCAGGGAGGGAGGGGGGAGTGAAACTTGACGGTTTTTCTCTAATTTTCTTTCCCCGTGGTAACAAAACAACATCAAACTTTATTTATAATATCCATCTGCCATCAGTATCTAAGACGTCCGTGAAAATTCAAAGATCATTTAAACCAACAACTTCAAAGTGACCCTTAATGACACACAAAAAAAAAAACACGAAAAAGGAGCAAATTGAAACCTAATTTTCTGTCGATCGTCAATCAATGCCTAAGTCATGCACCCTGATTCTACTACTACTACTTGTTTCTTGTTCAATCTAATGGTATCTTATAAACTGCTGTTTAATAGGACGTATTCTCGTACAGTTGTTTCATCATCTACGTAATATACGTAATCTACGTAACTATAAATAGTTTTACTATTTTTTAAGTATTCTCAAAACTGTACAAAATGTAATGTAGTACATCATGTTTAAATGAAATTAGTCGGTTATTGTCTCTCCTGAAAAGTTCCTAAAAATGACCGTGGCGTAGCGATAGAACTTAATCGACGATATTAACGTCAAAAGTCTAACTTTTGGAGTTTTGACCATGTAGTTTGGAAACTGACTGAATCGAAGCAAGAACGAAGCTGCATAAATGTTAGATGAAGATAGTGGAATTGGGGTACTAAACGTTAATGGCACGGGCCGAGACGTTGCAAAAAGTTTTAACAAATTGTTTTAAACGGCCAGGTACGGTGTTCAGTTTATTCTGACAGCATATCAGAACCTAATAAAGACAGCATAAGAATCAATCTCATACAGCAAAAAAACCCTTCGCGTGCGAGTCGGACTCGCACGCGAAGGGTTCCGTATCATTGAGTAGATACTTTGTGAATATTTCAAATGCCTCAACTACCTCTTGCCGTTATTGATATATCCGAGATAGAGATACTCCCTTAAATATTTAAATTGCATATAAAAATATTAACAAGTGACTAGTTATAGTAGTTGTTGGCATACAGTCTGCTAACAGATATACAGCGAAGTTCAAGTAATAGGATTCGTTGCCATTATCGGGTACGGAACCCTAAAAACAAAACTGTTCGCTGTACGCCTGACCTACAGACGTTGAGAAAAAAAGGACTGGGATTCGCAAGCGTCTGCCATTACTGGAAACTCCAGACAGTGATAATTGGAGAACAGCTGTCTAGCGTCTGCGTTTAGATTTTATTAAATCTTATTGTTCAGTTTCCGAGGTCAGTATCACAGGAGCTTATCTTTAAAGGTTTTTGATTGGTTACACTTTTGTTACGATTGTGGATGATTTATACAGTACTTTCAGAGCGAAGTAACCTCTCTTCGAATACTGTAGTGCCTGGGCCATGATTCTAAGCCCTAAGGGCCTGTTTCACCTTTTTCTGATAAAGTACCGGATAGGCTATCCACAACTTATTTGAGAGATTCTGCATACTCTATCTGTCAAATTAAGTGGTAGATAGCCTATCCGGTACTTATCAGGAAGTGGTGAAACAGGCCCTAAATGTCGGTATGTGTTGCCCAAGCGCATACGGCATTCTCGCAACATAGTCGGCCTAGTCCAGAGGGATAAGCAGGTCAATACGTCTGAGACCAACCATTTTAGAGGAATGAACAGGTCAAACCTCTGGTACCATTAGTTTCCTCATGATTATTTCCTTTACCGTACGAGCATTCGTATATATACTTGAGATCTGAAAATGTCTCGTTGGTACACGCCTTTACCGGGGATTGAACCTGCACTCTCTCTTGGCGAACCAAAGGTTTAGCCACAAGGCCTAAAACGCACTTACTTTCAAAATACTCGCGTCATACAATCGTATGCTCATAAATATATACAGATTACAGAACCCAAATCCGCAGGTAGACAAAAATCTCAATAATCTATTTTTTTTTTATAACATTCATCGCACAAAATAATATTAGTCACGTCGTAACTTAATGGATATGTAATAAGTCATCTGACGTGGCCAGTACAGGATTAAAAATTATATCTGCTTAACACAATACAACCTTACATAAATTATTATTATTTGCCTAATTTAGAAACTCATAATAATGGGACGAAATCTTTTGGGATGAACAGTCAGACAGTCAGACTACTGAGAAATTGGTGGTGGTCATTTTGTCTGGGTTAAGTCGTTAGTCTAGATGTAACTGACCTAGACCGAATCACGTAGGTCTGGCATTATTATTATTATTATTATTATGTCATGCCCGTGCCCAAATATTTACCAGACCTTATTAGTTATTCCTGAGGCACACCTGTCTCGTACGTATGAAATCATATACTCGAGCGCGAGTAAACAAATTAACCAACCCTATCAAAGAAATTGATTTATAATTTAATAATTGTTCGTAATTTAAATTTACCATCTGATTTTGAATCACCTTCTCTTATAAGTCTTATAAATTATAATAAAATATTCAACACTTTCCGCGACCAAACTACAACTTCTATAGTTACGTCAATTTGTTACTATGCCTGTTTTATTATAATATCAAAATATGACTCACCGGTTCAGTTTCACCCTGGTTGTCCTTGCCGAGCCCTTCTCCCTTCGACCAGCCCATCTTCTCCAGCAACTTGAAACCCTTGTTCTCTGATGCTATGCATCTGTGAACAACAAAATCCATTATTATATTTTAACCTCAAGACAGGGCTCGGAAACCTGGTTAATTTTCGCGATCCTGTTCATTAGAAACGCCATACATTTCCAAAAGAGCGTATTCAGTAATATCAATCTATTTTTCCTTGTGTCAGTCCCTCATCAATTACTGCATCTTGGCTTGGGGTGGGTGTTCTTCAGCAACTCTTATTCCGCTCGAGCGAGCGCAAAGAGGCGTATTAAAGGTAGCGTTGGAGAAACCTAAGAGGTACAGCACAAACAAACTTTATGAGGAGACTAGGGTTTTAAGTGTTAGAAAACTATATTATGTTAGGGTCATTGAATCAGTACACAAATCCGTTACAAAATCCAAAAATACTTATGAACAAATGTTAAGCAGACGACTTTTCAGAATTCCCAGTACCCCCGTTAAGACAACCTTTGCCTATAGATTCGGAACATTCTTATATCCCTTCATTTACAATAAACTAATAAATTTATTTGAATTAAAGCAGTATTCAGTACAAAAGGCTAAAAAAATACTATCTAAATCCATACTAACCTGGTCATACATGGAAACAGAAAATTTAATTAAAGTGTACAAATAACTCAAAAGACATACACACACACACACACACACACACACACACACACACACACACACACACACACACACACACACACACACACACACACACACACACACACACACACACACACAATTATAATATAGAATATGATATAGAATATTATAATAATTTAACCTAAGATTTTTAATTTTTGTTGTGGTATTAAGATTATATTAAGTATTATTATTATTATTTGTTAATTTCATCTGTTTTTATTGATATTTGCACTCTTTTTATTGTAATTCGATAATAATTCCCCCATAGCACAGGCTGCGCCTAGTTTGGGGGACTGCCACTTGTTTAAAAACATTGTCAATTTTATGGAAATAAAGATTTGTATTTGTATTTGTATTTGTATTTGTATTTCGATTCCGCTCTGGACGGACCGAAATTATTCCAAGTTTTGTCCAAAAAACAAAATAAAACTGCCCCTGCTCAAAATACCGGTAATAGAACCGTAAAATAAAATTAAAACGTGATATCAATGACAATTAAACTGCTCGTCTCGGCGGCGGGTTAGATGGTGCACTAGAACGGGATAGAAGATATCACTGTACTAGTAACTTTCCGCGACGAATGAACCAGGTTAATTTCAGAAGCAATGCCGCTCGTTTCTTTCTTCAATAGCTAGGGGTTGTTGCTATAGTAATAGATGGTAATAGTAACAAAGTAAGAATCACGATAGCTCTATCTCTTTCACTCCAAACTTACGTATCAGTATCAGCAGCCTGCTTCTTCTCTGCCGAATGGGAGGAACCAACTTGCTCTCTTCTGGCCTGAGCCCTGTCATTATAGGCCTTCTCTTCAATAGCGAGCGGTTGTTGCTATGGTAAGAAGAGCTAGAGGCAATACTTACTATCTCTTTCACTTACGTGTCTATATCAGCAGCTTGCGTCTTCTCGGCTGAATGTGACGAACCAACTTGCTCTCTCCTAGCCTGACCCCTATATCATTGTACACCTTCTCTTCAATAGCGAGCGGTTGTTGCTATGGTAAGAAGAGCTAGAGGCAATACTTACTATCTCTTTCACTTACGTGTCTATATCAGCAGCTTGCGTCTTCTCGGCTGAATGTGACGAACCAACTTGCTCTCTCCTGGCCTGAGCCCTATCATTGTACACCTTCTCTTCAATAGCTAGCGGTTGCGGCGCGTACTTGTTCTTGAGTCTGGCTAACTCTAGCTGATGTTGCTTCTGCACGCTACACGTGCGAGTGTATGCCGCTTTCTTTTCTTTTTCTTGAGCTGCAAATGAAGGTAAAGAGGATACTTTTGAATAACATAATGAAATATCGTTTAATATTTTTTCGTACTTATATAGAGGAAAAAGAAAGAAACTCAATCTAACGCAGAGTTGCAGGAGCGACATCTAGTGCTCAGTAGACGACTTCAAATTCAAAATGTCAAGTTGACAGCACTAATAGATACAAAATCTACCTAGTACCGACATTCACCTCAGAAGCAGCACATAAATCGATTCAGCTATTAAATCTAAGCCTGGATAAACTTTCACACTCATATTACAAAGTATTTCACTCACTTTCCTGTATAAGTCCGGGCTCGCAGTGTCCGCAGGTGTCTGTGCCGGGGTGTATGTGACACAGCAGCTTCGTCTCCCCCAACTGTATCACGCTGCCGTGTATCACCTGTATAACAAAGATTTACGATTTTACGTACGTAGTTTAAAAAGATAAAACGTCAGAATTTTAACATTACAACTTTTTAAATTGTAATCATTGACATGACTGTAGTGTTGTTGGTGGAATGAGTAATTTTTTGTAATTAATAACAGACGTCTTTTAGACACTTTTCAATCCTATTTGGGTCTTTGCAATAGTTGATGCTAATAAATGATCATCATCAGTATCTCAAATTGCGTTTATAAGAAAACCAAACATTAAAATTGTTGTGACCACAAGCCATCATATTCCTTACAGTTAAGTAATTTACTGGTCTTAATATAACCCGACCAAATTATACATATCTACCAACGAATCCGCTTCTCCGATAAAACAAAGAAAAACTCGAAAATATAAGCCGTCTGACGCAGTTGGGTTATTATTTGCTTACCTCCATTGGCTTGCTCATCAGACCACTTTCAGACATCCGGACTCCATTCAGCATTGTACCGTTTTTAGAGCCGACGTCTGTCGCAAAGTAACCGCGTCGCTCCATGTCGTATCGTATGTCTAAATGGCCCTGGAATAAAAAAACGTATAAATATAACGACACAATCTTGTTTTTTCTCTCAAATTCTATAATATCTATTAATCGGTATCTCATTAAGGACGCTATTACAAATATCAGCGATTTTCCGGTACCCTATTAAAGAATTAGGAGTCAAACTGCGAGGATATTTTGGTACGGATATTTTGGTACTCCACGACTGTACCATAAAAATTCTATAGCCGCATACAAAATTTTCACATAAAATACGTTTTAACCATCACAATAATCGCAAAATATGAAAAAAATGGGGTCTGATTAGGTACCTTAATATCTAAATAGTAAATACACTGAACTGAAGAAAATAAATATACAAAAAAATTGTTGCTTATTTAGTCCTCTATAAAGTCCGCTAAAAATGTTATATAAAAATAAACAACTTTTCTAGTTAAAAAGTTGGAGCATTCTTAACAGCTACTAGTATATTATCCATGAAACTTAGTAAGTAGTAACTCTCATCATAAAACTCTCAGTGTGCTAAATATAAACTACATCTTTGTTGAAAAAACCTTGCAAAAACAAAGACTTAAAATTTTCAAGTAATTTAATTCTTGATTGGCTACAAGTTAAAATTAAGTTTAGTGTAGGACTAGATGATTTGAAAACTTTAATATTGACTGTTGGACAGTTCAATTCTATGTTCATTGCTCATTCTATATTTAAAAACTAAAATACTCACTCTAGAAACATTATGATCCCTAATAACAAGCGCATGGTGTTCCCCCTCCCTGCCGATGGTGCCTCCATCCTTGGTAATGAGGTACAGGCTGCCAACCTTAAGCTTGGGTAGGTTCGTCTCGCGTATTATTATCCGCATGCACGGAGGGTGATGTTTTGCGACAGATTCTGAAATTAAATAAAATAGTTTAAAACTAAAAAAACATGCTTAAGCCAATTCGGCATCTTGGATGTCCGCCATGTTGGATTTAAGTCAAGTGACTATATTTTTGGCATTCCTGACAGCAAACCATTTCATTTGATACCCATATCATGACCGGGGTGCACTTCAAATAAGCTGTTCTCCATCTTGGGGAGGTTCAAGGAGGTGGGGAGGTCCATAATGGATTTGTAATGACGTTTCTTAGCTAGTCATGTATTGTCATCAGAACTCAGAGCGTGTGCAAAATTTCATCCTAATCGAAAACCGGAAAGTGTAACAACTCACAGTTATATTTTATAATATTGGTATGGATTAACTGACTAGATGTGGCTCAACCTAGTATGTAGTTTGCACATTGCACATAATAAATATTTTTCGTAAGTTTTAAATTTTATATCACTGCCAATAATTATATCAACATAGGCCCAGCTCTTTCAGAACAAACACAATCAAACCAATAAGCGCTCTACATTATATTAGTATAGAATCTCAATAAACAAACAAACACACAGCAGACAGTATTTTATATATATCGGAGATACTCTTGCTCCTTCACTTTACCATCATCACTAGCAGTCGATGTGCTAACTTCTGATCCAGTGTCAGACATTTCTCCGTCACTTTCGCTGCATTCACCATCTTCTAGTTCATTCTTCTCTTCTGTTCCTTCTTCTTTCTTCTCTGATATATCTTCTTCTCCATTTACGTCATCTTTACTATCTTTATCTGTTGTCTCATCAGATTTCTCTATAGCGACTTTTCTTCTCTTCTTTTTTGGTTTCCCATCCTGTAATACAACATAGTATATGTTGGTACTTGGAAATTACTCGTTAACATAGTATTTACCTAAGGCATATGCGCCTCGAAGTGAAACCTGAGATAAGCTTTCGGTCAGGTTATCAACGTCACTAGTGGTCACCGTCTGAAATTAAAAGTTTACATGTTAATTGCTATGTCTTATTTCAAATACATGACATCATTTTCACTAAATAAAACTAATGTAAACCAAAAGTGCTTTAATTTTCTGTCAAATGGCCTTTTTACAATAAGACAAAGACAGAAATAAATAAGTCTGTACTGTCCAAATCTTTTATTTGTAGTTATACTTGTTTAACACGGAATACCAAATAACTGCAATATATAAACCTAACCTAACACCATGTAGCCAAAAGCCATAATGCACCTTTTTATGTTTCTTTGCTTTTCTTGGAACCGTCAATGTGGATGTGTCTTTTGATTTGTCTGGATACGAGTGAAACACAAACTCTTTGCGGTCATTGGAGTAGTAGTAGTAACAGCCCGTATCTGTGTGGTAGTACAGTCCAAGATCCTGAAAACACATAATATATAATTTAATAAATAAAATATTTTTCTTCCTCATTTTTATCCATAATAGAGTTTTAATCAGAAAATTATAACATTAGTAAGTAATAGTTAGGCAAACAAGTTTACTCACAGGACTGTAATAGTACCCCGTTTTATAATCATAGTACATTCCCGCAGATTCTACATACACCATTCCAGATTCCTCTATTGCACTCTGAGCAGCCTCCTTCACTTGTTCTGCTATACTTTTCTCTGCATTTTCACTTATCGTCCACCCTGGCGAAGCAGGCTTTTCCTCATTGCCATTAGCTTCAGAATTGATACTAAGTTTTGGATCTGTGCTATTGTTAACATATTTTTTCACACTTTTATCACTAAAATTATCTGTTTGTGTACCTTTTTCATGTACTTCTACGTCGGTTTTTAAATTATTAGTGCTAATAATTTGTTGTTTATCAGTTACCTGTAAACATAATACATGTGTAAGTTGCAAAACGCTTCATTAACAATTTATATGCGATGAAAAAGCTTGAAATTAGCTTACCTTTATGCTATTTTGCTTTAATTTCTTGATTAATTTTATCTTTTGCTTATTATTATGCCTTAATTTTAAAATAAGACTGTAAATCTTTGGCCGAAACTTTAAAGATTTACGCAGGCTACGTAGACTGAATACTTTTTTACGTGTTGTTTTAACTTCACAAGAATCTTTTAAAATATCCATTTTGTAACTATTTTATTTATTCTGCACTACAAAATATAATAAAAACTATTGGCGACTGGCGAGCAACTTGTTTTGTTAAAAATGACAATTGATACTTGACAGATGCTTGACAGATACAAATGACATTTCACATTAATGACATTTGACTTTTTTATTCTCAATTTCATAAAAGCCAAAGATATATAGAGTGAACGTGACTAGTGATTAGACAGCACTAGTCATTGGACAGACCACAAAAATACTTTATTGAGGTTGCTTAAAAAACTACCTGTTTTTCTTTAAAATTAGGCGTTTTTAAAGCAGTTTTTAAAGCAACATTAATAAAGTGTTTTTGTGCTTTGTCCAATGACTGGTACTGTCCAATCTACTAGTCTGATGAGTGATGAGTGATGATGTCAGCATTTGCATAACAGTTCCCTCACACTCACACTTTTTGATATTATCTGGGTGCACGGTAGTGCACCCGCCGAGATGAGCCAAGCGAAGCGCAAGGGCACTACCTACCTTTTCTCGAAGTGTTTCGCCGTTTTTTTGAACCTTCATAGAATTGGTTTCCGTTGTAGCAGATAGTTCATATTTTCAGGATATGATGCCATCAATAGACTTATTAAGCATACCAGTATCAATTGAACAGCTAAGTATAAAACTTTAGATTTTATAGATATCTAAAATACGCCGATTTCGTCACTGACACACTGATGGTAATCAAAATGTTTGGCTACTTCCTGAAGTGCTAGAAAGCTGAAATTTGGTATATAATCTAAGTTTAGTATACAACCAACAAAAAATTCAAAAACTAGTAATTTTCATCCCCCAACCCCTAAAATGGGGAGGTGGATGTTTTCCCTTATATAAACACACTTCAGTTCACCACAGTATATCGAGTTTTACTCTATACTCCTCCGACCTCTAGTGAACTCTTAGAGTGACCAACCGGTCCTCTAAAAAATGAATGGACTATGTCAGACTCAGACGATCGACGAAGTTACGGTACTCTGAGATGAGGTGGACCGCCGCGCAGAGGTCACTGTCAATAGTCTGCGTTCACCTCACTGGCACCCAGTTACACAGTATTGTAAACTAGGTATATGGCTATTCAGGTATAATATAAACATTAAAATAAAAGACCATTTAAATAACAATGCCCGTATTCTACCATTTTTCTTGGGCCCTCTGTGCAAGTGCACAGATCTGGGTTTAAGTTAACCGTAGTTTAAAATTTAAATACACAATACATATTATTGCCAACGGGCAACGAGAATAAGAGATTGACATACTAAAGCTACGTAAGGCTAACTTGAGATGGAATAAACAATATCTTGGGAGATGGATGTAAAATGAGGAATGAATAATGATCCTTCTTGATTTAAATTTTAAAACAAAGAGAATGTCGCGGACTTCATAGAAATAGAGTGGTAAAATGAAATTGGTGCTTCGTTAGTTACGTTCGTGATTATTATTGAAGATAAATTAAAATATTTTCATCAAAAAAACAAAGTGACGCAATTAGTTAATGATAAATAATGATGGCACATTCCTTTCGTAATTGTAACGGAAAGCGAGCGCGAGTATGAAATCACTATTGACTAATCCCTTGCTTGGACACTGATTTTCGTGATAACGATAAGATATTAATTGAAATATCCGCTCGCATCGGTGTGATAGTCTTTTTCGATTGCAATGTGTACGACGACCGGATGACACGTCGCGAAGACTGAACATGTCAGATGCGCATTGCGCGCGCGCATCCATCCGCGCTAGACGTGTGTTGTGCCTTGGCCCGTGTATGGGAGTCAGCCACCGGGTGAGTAGTTACACGTGAAATTTATTTTGTGTAGAAATTTTTAATTTAAATAATGCAGCCATCAAGTTTCCGTAACTTATTTCTAAATTTGAATTTCCTACAGACTTTTTCTTTTTTAATTTATTTTTATTGTGCCATCGATGGCTGTGAGGTGGCTGTGAGTTATGGTTATTGCTTGAACTAATAAGGATTTGAACATAAACTTAGTCTTAGAATTTAAAACTAAATACCTATACTTAACGCTTTTATGTGGAAGATTTCTAAGAAATCAGTTTCAATGAACATCTCATGAATCACAAAATCTCACAATAAATATGTATTAAGTTATAAGACGAATCAATTGTTGTAAAAGAAGATATAACAAGGATCCTAAATTAATTTAATTTGCGCATAGCTAACAAAAAATAATGTTACGATTGTTGGCAAAGTTATTACTTACATCATATTTTTGCAAAATTAAAAAAATACCTTCGTAACGAAACGGGATTATTATTTTTTAATCTCTTGAAGACTAAAGAAAGCGGCAAAACTGGTAAGTAACGTTGCTAATACCAGGGTGAGTGACCTTAGATCCTCGCTCCTCAGTATTCCAGTAATTATGTTTATATCCCTGTTGCTGCTTGGTTACTCATAAAACCTGATTGTTAACTTCGAAATTCGAACTTATAAGTACAACAAAGGCTCAGCAAAATTAGAAATTATATAAGTATAAGAAAATTTAAGCCCTACAATAATTATTATAGGTAGGCGAAAGACAAAACATAGACATTTTTTAGTCCCAAAGATAACAGATAGATACAAAGAATATAACGAATCAGATGTTTTTAAACAAATTCTTCCATTAATAAAATATACCGAAATAAGTTTAATATTGTATATATTGTATGTATATTTATAATTACTTGATAAATAAGTAACAAAATTAAACTAAAATAATTGGTTTGTCACCTAAAGAGTCTTTCACTCTTTGGGTAACAAACCATAGTTTGTTGATCGAAAAAATAGGTTTTTAATATAATGATATTTCAAGTTTAAATTATATGGATATGCCTTTGAACTTTGAAGTTACAAAATACTAGAAAATAAAATAATTATCTCATGTTGAAAATTTTAAAATTAAATAATCAAAACACAGATAAGTCAAACACAACTAAAGGGCACAGATTTAAAATCAAAATGACAAATTACCTTCTAACTTAACATCGCTAAAAGATAACCAAGGTTAGTTTCATAATAAAATCTTCTCTATGTTGTTTTGTGGTTACTACGTTTATGTTAACACCTTTAGTTTTCAAAGCAACCACTTTGAAATTTTAATTTCTTTTGAATAACATTTCACATGTAATAGGGAAAGCGTATTTCTCACACTATAAATTTCAAAGCTGAACTACATAGTCACTTATTAATGACTAGAAACATCTGTCACTTCATTGCCAATCGCGGTTTGTACCTATAGTTTTATGGCCGTTCCCTATATTCAATCTATCTCTAGTTTGACATACAACCGATCGCAGCTGACATAGAATTGACATAAAATATATGGAGCTAATGTCTAATGTGAGCTATTCCTATCTCAAGTAAGAGATAGATCAAATATTGGGAACGGCCGTAAAACAATGAAATATGACAAGTTTTTTGACAGGGGGTCAATGACTGCTACGGACAAAATTCTTTGAGAATTAGTAATGTATTTCTGAAGTAGGGTAGTATGCAGTTTTAGCCGGAGTATGTAATTTTTTGAAATACTGCTTCCGACAATAAAGTAGGTTGTTAAACTCAATTTAAGTGGCATCTTACACTATCTTAAGATTCCACTTTTGCCACTTATAGATAAAAACACGCTTTAATGTTTAGGCGGCAGGTTTGAGAATCGATTTCAATCCATTATCAATATTAGTTACCTAATCAAAAGTACTTACAAGAAGACGAAAACATACCGGTTAACTCCGTTAAAGTTAAAGTTAGTAGTAAAACGGAGCTGGGTAAGCCGTAAATTATTTCTACACTGCTACAAAAGTCACGTGACTTGGGAACTAAATATTTAGCTGCAATAAATATAATAGGTTTTTAGAACAACCACCCAAAAATCATTAGGAAATGGAAAAGACTAATTATTATTAATATTAGAGAATATGTACCTTAACCGCTAACCGATGTTTTACAGTCGATTTAATCGAAGGTGAAATTGGGCTTTAAAATGCAGTAAGGGCATTGGTAATATATAAAAATAAATTATAATAACTTGAAATATAAAAATAATTGTATAATTTGCAAAGATATGCTAGCTATGGAATATGGATGGCATCATTCATCAAAAGATTTTGTAAAAACACGTCATAAAAGTTAGACCAGTGAAAAGGATTAAACGAAAACATAGTGGTGACAAACTTCTAATCGATTTCGTGTTGATTAATTAATCAATAGCCAAAAAAATACGCATTAGGCATACAGACCTATTAACGCATAACTCATAACTCATAAGCCATGTTTCTAACTACAATGCCGAAAATTAATTAAAAAATATTATTTTTTTTAAACTTCCTGTGGTCGTGCAGATGGGCCATGATCGCGTGCAATCGTGAGATTCTTTTTCCTTGTTCTTGAGAAACATATTTTGTTATTAATGAGCAGAGGAAGTCGGGTGATATCATTCGCTGAATGCCCACATTGTTTTAAGGGAAAACCTTTTTATACATTTGTAAGTGGCTGCTGGTGCTGCATAATAATCTTTTTTCATATTTAGCCTAATGGTTAATTAGGTCCATTACTAATTACGTACTTACATAGTAATTATTTAGTAATCTGTGTCATTAGTCAGTATATAATTTTTTTGTACATCGATTTGGCGAAAACTTTATCAGGTTTTAGTTTACGAACTAACAAGCAGAATGCTCTCTCTCACTTCCATAACCAAGTCACCTTTAAAAATAATAATTAGAGTTCGATTTTATGGTTTTGCAAAGATACAAACGGCATTGTCAAAACAGACGCACCAAGATGCGCCTAAAATACGAATGCAGATTTTTAAACGTTTCCTCTTCCATGTCGTAGACGTGACTAAAAAGCCGCAGTCACGGCCAGGCAAACTCCTGCTTAGAATTTTATTGCACATTGTTTCTTGCTCACCACAATAAGCGGTTCTAAGTATTCGCTTCTTTGTTTTATAAGATCCTGGTAGCGCATACTGTCGTTAAAACATGGTCCTGTCGTAGACAGCTCAAATACGCGTACCAGTATATAAACTTGAGGAGTTGAGGACGATCTTTGATTCGTCTTTTTAAAGAAATTTCTTACAACAGCAGTTATTTATTCGCAGATTAAAATGCCGAAGTTAAAGTCAGTGCTGGTAACTGGAGGCGCGGGGTACATCGGAAGCCACTGTGTGGTAGACCTCTTAAACGCAGGATATGACGTCATAGCGATAGACAACTTCGCCAACGCGGTCTGCGACGACGAAGGATCCCCAGCGCTGCGACGAGCCGAACAGATCACCGGCAAGAAGATCGCATTCTACAAAGCTGACTTGCTTGACAAACCACAGATCAACGACATATTTGATAAGGTATTTTTTATAATTTTTTTGGTGGCAGCGGTGGGATTTTATATTGCTTCTAGATAGAAGCATTGTAAAATCCCCCCGCTGCCACCAAAAAAAAACATGTGGTTTAAGAATTAAAATAGGTACATAGATATTATGTATCCACAGCATTTCCATGGAATGTATAATGCTCATAATAGTAAGCCTAAGCTTATAGTGGGGTCTTCTTTAGGTCCTGCAATTTAAAAACTCTAAAAACGTGAATAATATAATATTATTTGTATCATAAAATAATAAATAATTATATTATGTAATGTTTATTGTCGATTTTCAGCACGATGTGGACTGCGTCATACATTTCGCCGCATTGAAAGCGGTTGGGGAGTCCATGCAACAACCATTACTTTACTACCAAAATAATCTACTGGGCATGCTCAATTTATTAGAGGTAAGTAGAAGTTCTTCTTCCAATAGACAATAAATAAGCCTGGTAAAACGTATCGTTAGTAAGTTGGAATTTTCCCAAACTGCAATGTTAAAGGAAACCAAGCTTTATTTTCATCAATTGAATCTAAATAAGACCAATCTTCTGTTTTTTCTAAATTAAGGAAGTTTAAGCTACCTAGATGTACATCAAATCAATTAAGCTCTCGACAAGTATGCAAATATTTTGCAAATTACCTGCATACCTAATGAGGAAAAAATTGGAACGACCTTATATACCTCGTCAAAGTATGTTAATTGGCTTATTAATTAGCAATCAATTTGAAGATAAAGGTGATCTTGAAATTGAGCTTCATTGGGGATCACCTTAGACCTTAACAGCTGATCTAATATTTTTAATGCTAAGGGACTACTTATGTCTAACTGAATACCTGACGAGCCTTCAGATGAATAAAACTTATCAAAGATCACGGATACTTCGTTGCAGTATCTGACATTAATGTCATTAAAATTTGGTTGTCTCCAGCTTTACTTGGGGAAGGAAATTGGATATCTCCTACTCCTCCTACCTTTTTTCTGATTAATTTCGTTGCGGGTCCCAAGACAGATTTAGCTTGTCCCTCGGGCACCCCTGAGACCATATCAAAGGGTTTTCGTGGTTGGTTATCACTGTTGATACAGGAGTTGCAGTGGTGGGAATGTGTGGTGGGCCATTTGCCTATTAAAAAAGGATACTTTGTTAAGACTTTGTTGCATAATATAATATTTTACGAACCGACATTATTTGCTATTACTTCCTGTCACGTGTTAGAAAATCCTCCTTCTGTTATGGACTATGGTATCTTTCGGTGTTCAAACATCTCTCACTGTTTCGAACTTTACCAGCTATTTGAATCTTCCCTACCATCCTTTATGGCTCTTTGACCTAAGGTAGGATCATGCCTACTTGTTGCTAAACTTACACACTTCAGTCAATTCCATCAATCCCTCTTTCCAGGTAATGCGCTCCCACAACTGCTACCAAATGGTGTTCTCGTCATCATGCACGGTATACGGCGAACCTGAGACACTTCCCATCACAGAAGCCCACCCTACAGGCAGCATCACCAATGTGTACGGCAGAACGAAGTACTTTATAGAGGAAATGCTAAAGGATCTGAGCGCTGCTGATGAGGTAAGGAGTCGGGAGTTAAAAGTATATTATGATGTGAGATTTTGTGTCGGTGCGAAGCTATTGAGATGGCTAGTAAAGTCACAGACGGCAGACCAAATAAAAAGACGTACAATAAGAGCCAAATTGAATAAAATACCTTGAGAATACGATGTTCCGTGCACCTTAAACTTTAAAGTATATGGTCCTTCAGAATGAGGACTCAATTTTCGTTTGCAACGTTTACTGTTGTCAGCAGAAATTCTATCAAATGATTCGTTTGCATCAGAGACGTTTGCAGTAATTTTACAAAACCACTACGGCCATTTCTTTAGTCCAATCTAAACTGACTATAGTTTAATCCTTAGATTAATCATTGGTCTTCGCGCGCAGTGCTACGCTACGACGCGCGTAGACCAATGATTAATCTAAGGTTTAATCACTAAATCCCTCGACATTTGCCAAAGGTCTCAGCTGCTACAGCCGATCAAGTGTCATCTTTACGTGGTCGACATAAAGGTACTGTCAGGGGTAAATTATTTCTGAACGGCCTATAGAAAGTCGAGCCATACCCAACCGACGTGACCGATTAGAAAACCAGTTCTACACGTTATTGAAGAAGATCAAGGCCGTCGCACATTTTTTATTTCCTATTCGTAAGACACGTCACGGATGCTTCACATTCTCGCTAAATGCCGCGAAAAAACGCACGCGAAACTCTAATTTTCGCATTGGGTGTTTATTTGTAATTCTATTATGTATGTTTAAAAGGAAAATTCTATTACTTTACTTTTACATGAGAACATAACATTCTGGATGTTTATCCTCTCATCTGTCAAGCAAAGTAGGGACAGGCCTTAGGGCCGGGACACATAAACACGATATGACGTCGTGTCGTATGGCGTATACCACGGTGCGGCGTCGTTGCACGATGCGACGTGGCGTCGTGGGAATCTATGACGAGCATCGTAAAAAATAACGTCGCGACATCGTACACGTCGCGACGCGACACAATTCCACCAAATTAGATCTGTCATCTGCCTATGAGTTTCCCTTATAGCACAAAGTCCCTAAGCAAACTTTCATATTTTTAGAAATGGAACATCATATCCCTGCGATACTTCAACCCAGTGGGTGCTCATCCGTCGGGCCTGATCGGCGAAGACCCCACCAAGGAGTTCAGCAACCTTATGCCGTATATGTCCCAGGTCGCGCTGGGCAAGAAACCTGTGCTGACCATATTTGGAAATGATTATAACACACCCGATGGCACAGGTACGATTGGTGTTTGTCCTTCTGCTTGTCGTAGTACCGCTAATTATAGGTTACTATCTGTTGCCCGCGACTTCGTCCGCGTTAGTATAGTAGATCACGTCCCAAGTATTATTTTTCAAAAATATTCAATGTACAGAAATGACTTTCTTACGATTTTATTACAATATGTATAGATGACTTACTTTGTTCCTACAAAGGATAATTAAGACGTAATACAAACTCCACGATACCTTTTAATTATGAATATGAACAAAAGTTTAATGAGGAATAAGGTGAGGGGGGGGGTTGAAAGAAAATACCCCCCCAAAGAAAATACCGATGCCAAAGCTCCCAGCATGTTAATCAAACGACACTCGAAATTTGTATAGAAAAGATAGACAAAAGCTCATAGCATGGCAAGGAGTGAAGATAGATACAAAGTGTGAAGGACAAATTTGTAGGAAATTTTATGGGCTTTCATCACGTACCGGACATTTTTTCTCTACAACGCACCGTTTTAGCGATTAACCCGACCTCTATATAATATTCGTGCAGAAGTAAATCCATTCAGTACTTTCTGAGTTTATCCCGGACATACATACAGACAAACAGACAAAAATTCTAAAAACTATATTTTTGGCTTCCATATCGATTGTAGATCACGTCCCAAGTATTATTTTTCAAAAATATTCAATGTACAGAATTGACTTTCCTACGATTTTATTATATGTATAGATTATATAGGTAGCGGATACCAGATACTGGCTGGCTGAATAGAAAAATAGTAGAAATTCGGCAATTGACTTATCCCTACTTATCTTACGGTATCTATCATGCACACAAAAATATCGCACATTTGTGGAAGTGGGATAACTAAATATTCGTGTGCAACTAAGACGCAAATAGCGATAAGTCAATGGCCATAAATCATAAGCGTTGAAGATGCATTATTAGGCGCCTCCAATAAGGGACCTCCAATATTTGATAGGAAAAAATACATAATACTTAGTATTTTGTTGTTTTAAATTGAATGAAGTCATAGTGTCGTAACTCGTAATAAATAATATTATTTTAATATTCAGGTATAAGAGACTACATTCACGTGATGGACCTGGCGAGCGGTCACGTTGCTGCACTCAAAGTATTGAGCGACGCACACGGTAGACTAAAGGTAAGAACTAAGAACACTGCAACTACCAGATTCAGTTTATGCAAATATGCATGTAAACGTACATAACTATTATGCGTAAACCTTCCTTATAAGTATATCTATCTGATAACGAAAACCGCATAAAATTCTTTCGTGCTGCTTAAAAGTTATATGCGAACATACAAAGAAGAGTCACCATTTAACTGATAAAGAGAAAAGGTTTGATTGTACTTATTAAACTAGTTTAGAAACAATTAACATCTGAACCAATTTTAATTCGATTTGTTAAAGAGTAGACTTCGGCGAAAACCATAGACTACCTAACACTATTTTACAGGCGCACTTACAAAAAACATTTTGCTAATAAAAAGATCCAAGCTATGGCAAGCCACTTTTCTAAAGTACAAGACAAGGAAATTAAATTGTCCCTTGTAAACAAAATATCCACACTGTTAATGTGGTTTTTTTGTTTGCAAAAGCATAAGGCTAGTTACTGGTGTACTAAACGAACCAAAACTATATATTTTCAGGTATACAACTTAGGAACGGGCCGAGGAGTATCAGTAAAGGAGCTAGTAGACGTATTCCAGAAGGTCACAAACACCAACATTCCCATCAAATACGTGGAGAGGAGACTTGGGGATATCACGGCTATGTGGGCGGATGCCACGCTTGCTAAGGAGGAGCTAGGGTGGACCGCACAACACACTATTGAAGAGATGTGTAAGTATACAGGCTGTCACAATACTAAGTGAAAATACTTTAGGATGTGTATGGGTCTCAACTCCATTAAAATGCCACTCCACTAAAATGCACATTATTTGTAAGAATTTTCTTCTTCGTTTTTATTTCTACAATTTTACAGTAATAAATACATTAAACTCCTCTTACAGGTACAGATTTTTGGAGATGGCAGACAATGAACCCAGACGGATATCCGAAAAAGCAGAAAACAACATTCATAGCTGTTAATGGAAAAAGTTAATTTAAATATTTATTAATATAAGTACTTTTTATAAATTTGATTATTTATATTTCCTAGTTAGCTGTCTAAACAAAATCATTATAATTATACTTCAGCTAAAAATATGTTAGAAAAAGTCTTATCTACTTACTGTCTTCATTTGCGGTCTTAAGACATTTTAATTAAAACACAAAATGCTATAACTTCTTATATAATGAAATGTGTTGCCATTTCAAAGGTTCATATCCCACACTGGTAGTATTTGGCAGTAGATACCGTGCAAATAACTCCAATACTGCAGGTTCCTTGTTGTCAGTAAACTTTTGCAGTATGTCTGAAAAAAACATTTATATATGAGACAACCAAATTAAGTTTTGCCTTTTTTGCTCAGTATTAAGTCAGCAATGATAAATTTTAGATAAGCAATAGCTTATCACTGTTTAGACTTTAAGACTATCGAAAAATCGTAATGTCTATATTTCATAGCAGACATAATATTCTGCATAAAAGACAGACATAATATTATTCTGCATAAAAACGCGCCAAAACGCTGATACAGCACATCATATTTCTTTATAATATTAGAGCAGATTTCATAAAAAATTACCAAGTAACGGAGGCTTGTGTGAATGTAAAGCACTTGGTACACTTGCAAATAAAACACCATCCGGTATCTCCTTTACTTCCCCTACACACCCAATGATGACTCTTTCATAAGGCTGCTTTTTACAGCCCGATCCAAAACTACATATTGGTTCCAAATCCACTGCTAATTTCAACCAGTACCATGTAGCCATATACTTCACACCCCATTGTGGAAATATCAGGTTTTTCACTGCATCTATATTGCTTGTGGCATTGGTACACCATATTACTACAAGGCAGTTGTCTGCAAAAAGCTCTTTCACAGGTATAGATGCTATGTCTTCATTGTACATCATTGAGTAACTGAAATAGAACAAAATTGACAACAGAAATAGATGGAAATGTTTGAAAAGAGTTACATACTTTTCTAATTTTCATCAAACCTACCTAATGTCAACCTTCCCTAGACTTCAAAGAAATATTTAAATACTAAAAGTAGCTAAATTAGTTTAGCTGTTCTCGAGTTTTAGCCAGACTAACAAATTTAAAATTTATTTTAATTCATATATCTAAGATAGAATATAAAACTATATCAGTTCTCAGATCAATGTTATTATGAGGAAAAGCTTATTTTTTATACAATTTTTCCACAAGGGATGACAACATTAATGTTTTTGTGGGAACATACCTACCTCATTTTATTATTGGCACTCTTCAATCTCCTGATGTATTTGTTCCACCAGGGTGGATCAGCTATCACTATGTCATATTTATTTCCAGCCAGCGCTTTACATTGCTCCTTCACACAGCCACACAGAAACCTGAAAACTTTTGTCAAATACTTTTACCACAATAATTAAGATTTAACAAGACAACTGTTCTACACAAACTGAAGAACATAATAAAAAAAATTGTAGCTATTAACATCAAATGACATTGGAAAACTCTTCATTTTAAGGACCTTCCCTACGGAGAATCCGTAATTTACCGTATTTAGAGCCTTATAAACTCATAATTTGAAAGCTACAGAGTTATAATAAAAATTATACAACAATAATCTTTGACGACCTCTGTGGCTCAGTGGTAGCTTAAGCCAGAGGTTGCGGGTTCGAATCCCGCCGACGGAACAAAAAGTTTTCAAAGTTCCTGGGTCATGGATGTGTATTAAATATATTTATCATATAAAAAAAAACTTAAATATATTGTATAGTATAAAAGTATTAAATATATTTCCGTTGTCTGGTACCTGTAACACAAGTCCTTCAGGTACTTAGCATGGGGCCAGACTGACGTGGTGTGAAGCGTCCATAGGTATTATTATTATTATTATTATTAATCTTCAGTATCTCAACATTCCTTTCCATGTTTTAAATTTTCTATTTTCGTTTATTATACTCATGATATCAGCTTCCAAAGTAAAGCCAATTTATTAAAATTCAAGCATACATTCAGCATCTCCTTAGTATTTACAAATTACTTTTATTTGAAATACACGCCAATAGATCGACAATATCATAAACTACATATTCCCCGTTTTAAATTTTTTTAGGTCAATTTTGAACTAAGATACTTAAGTAAAAAATACGGTTTTGGTGCGATCTCGGCAACGCGGCAAATGTATGGCCAAGGTCTTTGCTCGGGGGACGGCCTTAATAGCATAGTTGGTAAAATAATGCACAAAATTAAAGTACAATGTCTTACCTTGATTTTGGTGGTATCAAAAAATATTCATCATTAATGAGGCACTTCAAAGCATCACTGGAATTATTGCCTCCCTTTAAGCCGTTATGATCAAATTGTGTCAGTTCAAAAAGCCTTTTAGATTGTTCTCTTATTTCCGCTGTTTCATAATCATCTTGAAATATGTTTTCTTTAATACCCTCTGGTATGTTTGTGAGGAAAGTCTGGTACAGTTCTCTTATCATTCCAGTCTGTAAAGGATGATTAGTTTTAAATGTTGATAATGCACATAATATTATGACTACAGTCAACTCAGGGGTATAATTCTTCACCATCTTTAAGCCAACTACATATTATTATTATGTTAAAGTATATTTCGCTCAAGAAACTCCAAGGTAAATCAACCTCAAATTATACTTACTTCCTTTAATACTTCATCACATTTCCGTGGCCTTCTATTATTTACTTCATGTACTTTATTTTTTATAGCAAATATTTTTGGTGATAATGAATAGTGGTGAGATTCATTCTCTACTTTAACAGATTTAAATATTTGGGATATGTATTCACTGTGACTTATTAGAAAAGCACTACTGGTATTACACAACAAAGTCATGATTCCCTTCTTGATTCCCTTAGTTCAGGATATTTTCAGATTTACACCCAAACTAAAAAATTATTTTGTACACACTACACTTTGATATTTTTGATAAACAAGACTTGTATAATATTATTAATAAGTGTTTATGGCATATATTATTGCTAAATGTTTTAATAATTGAGCTATCTGCAGTCTGCACTGAAACAAAAAATTACAAAACGTTGAAAACCTATGTTGAAAACAAAATTGTTTACCTACCGCCGATCAGCCGATTCACAAAATGAGTTAACTTCTTCTTCTTCTCGGACAGATACTTTTACTGAAGTGTTCAACAATCAACAAGCTGTAGGGTGAGCATGACTAGTGATTGGACAGTACTAGTCATTGGACAGAGCACAAAAACAGTATATTTATTGAGGTTGCTTTAAAAACTACCTGTTTTTCTTTAAAATTAGGCGTTCTTTTACTTTAAAAACAGGTAGTTTTTAAAGCAAAATTAATAAATATTGTGTTTTTGTGCTTTGTCCAATGACTGATACTGTCCAATCTACTAGTCATTTACCCTAGCATGTAGCAGTTAAACGGTTAAACTTGAACTTGAAAAGCACTCTTCTTCTTCTTCTTTTATTTACGGCAAACCATCGCTTTTTGCAACAGAAAAGCACTCTGTGGCCTGCTGAATAATTCGAAACTGTCAATGTCAAAGTGACACTGGCAAGCCGTTTTTTTTTTTTTTTTTTCTTATAATGGCACTTCGGCTTTAACCATGGCCAGTGTCGAGTATATAATATTATGGCGGGAAAACAATATTTTATAGTATAATTTTCAGCATCGTTATTCTATTTCGTCAGGTCTAAAGTCTAGTCAAAGTCTAAGTAAAAGTCATTACAGTCAGAAAGTCAAGTCGGTTGATTCAGTAAAGTGGTAGACGCTTTACTGAAACTTTTGATGGAGTTTTGGAGGGAACACAAAATAGCACGTTTCTGGATAATGCATCACTTTCCCACACTTGTGCACGATAACGAATATCTAATGGTTAATATTCTACCAATATTACACATTAAAAACCCAACTTAACACAATTTTAGGAAAATAATACAAAATCACAACATCACACTTTCACATTCCCGACAAAACCCCTGGCAAGCCGTTGGCAGCTGGCTGGCAGAAGCCAGAAATGACGGATCACCGATTATGGAACAGTGCTGCCAGATCAGGGGATTTCCCCCTAGATTTAGGGGATTTTTGACCAAGACAGGGGCAAAATAGAAGCAAAATATTGGGATTTTCCACTAGATTTACCTAAATTTAGGGGATTTTAATTGACCAAGAGGGGTCAAAATAGGGTATTTCTAGGGGGAAATCAAATAAGTTCAGGGTACCCTCTATAATTATTAAGTTTAACTTTATGGTTCAGGGGGAAGTCGCCGAGACCATCTGGCAGCACTGTTACGGAATTGAGGAGCAATCGTAGTATCTCTAGTCTGTGGAGCAATCCATTATTTACATTTTACCACAGAGTACATTCTTATAATTGGAAACATTTTACACTCTAATTTTTTGTTAAAATCAATGAGTAGAGAGATTTGAAATTTGAATCAACAAAATTATTAAATTTAATAACAATGTGTTTAATAAAGGACTGTTGATCAAAATATAAACAAATACAATAGTGTTTGTGTCATGTTTATTCGGGCAAACATGATCACATACAGCTTACAATTATTTTGAATACGTTTTTATTGCAAGTTAAACTGAGATCTTTACAAAAAAGTGTTGAATTATGTCTTCGAGTTCATGTAAGTACATTAATTAAACAGTACATTACTGTAAACATTAATTATATCTTTAAACTTACCTTCATAATTTGCAGCTTTAAATTATCTTATATTTTCAGTAAGCAAATTATGTAAATATTCTATACCATGATTACATGACTTACGTCTATGTCTATTTATTTTATCATATTACCTTTACTTGTTATAACTTCTCATTATTGTTTTATTAATTAGATAAATTTTGATATAATACATGTACTTACCTTATGTCCATTTAACTTTATTAAAACACCTGCACCATTCTAAACCATTATTTGGATGAAGTTGAAAACAAGTTTTTATTCAGATAATTTAAAAATAACCTTGAGTAATTCACTTAGAATTAACTTGAAAAAACTTAATAACATTAGACTGCAGACATTTTAGTACATTCTGGCAGCAATGATACTTCTTGAAAATAATTGTAAGTAAAATGTTTTGTACCCTTTGATGGCCCTATTTTTATGGAAATATCATATATTATATATATTTTAAATTAAAAGGTTTTTGATTTATTTTTATATTTCAGTCGATTTAATGAAACTTAGATTAAGGTTTACCATTTATGACATATAAAAAAACTACTGGCTAGATCTCGTTCAAACCAATTTTCGTTGGTAGTTTAAAGTTTTTATAGTAATCTACATCATATATATTTTTTAGAATTATCATGCTCCTACTTTAGAAATTAGAGAGGGGGGGACATTTATACCACTTTGGAAGAGTCTCTCTCGCAAGCTATTCAGGTTAGAAAAAAATTATATTAAAATGAAATATTATGAGAAACCTCAATATGATTTTTGGAGACTTATCCATAGCTATACCCCACACGTATAGGTTAGACGAAAAAAAAAAATTTTTTGTTTCAGTTGTACCTATGGAGACCCCTAAAATTTTTAATAATTTTTTCATTTTTGCATCAAAATCTTAATGCGGTTCACAGACTACATCTACTTACCAAGTTTCAATAGTATATAGTCCGACAAGGCTTTATATGAATGTGTCAAATGTGTCAATAGGCGCTGCTGGTAAAGGAGAACTGTCAAACACATGTCAAAAATGACGTTTTTGTATGATAGAAGCTTTTAGTTCCTTTTCTCGCCACATTCATGTAGAGCCTTGTCGAACTATATCTCTAATAGTTTCGGAGAAAAGTGGCTGTGACATACGGACGGACAGACAGACAGACAGACAGAGAGACATGACGAATCTATAAGGGTTCCGTTTTTTGCCATTTTGGCTACGGAACCCTAAAAAGGATAGATGAATAAATAATGTTAATGTAATGAAGTAATAAATTATGCAACTAATAATATCTAAGGACACAATTACAAAATGAACTTTAGTACAATAATTAACTCTATGAGGTTTCAAAAAACTACAGAACACTTCGAGAAAAGGTAGGTAGTGCCCTCTACCTACTTATTCTAAATTTCATTAAATCGACTGAAATATAAAAATAAATCAAAAACCTTTTAATTTCATGGGCGAGTCCAACTCGCACTTGGCCGCTTTTTTATGTTGTAACATGTAGTAGCATCTCATGCCATTAGTAGCATAATATTTTAAATACTGTTTCAAAATAGTTACTGTTCAATAAATTCTACTTCAAGAATGTATTTAATAATATATATTTTTAATTATATTTGTCCTTCAAATAGGATCAAATCATAGGATTCATAGGACAAGAATCTGATATTAACTGTGAAGCCTTAATGATGATACAGTTTATTATATTCTGTTATAATGTTGCTACGCAATACTGGCGTGTTTATTATCATGAGTCTAGACTAGTCTTATGTAAGTAATTATCATTTAATCATAATCATATAATTATTATGTAGGCACGGTGCTCCACTATTAAGCCTCATTGTGAATGTAAATTATTGTAATAATGTTTCAAATGTGGTGCTCTAGATATTGGTTCCTGACTGTACAACATAATATAAATAAGTACATATTATATTATAATAACTATTCTAAAATATATTTTTAAAAACTATTATTAAAGTATTTAAAAAAATAATATAATATTATAGCATTACATACTATGTAAAGTTATAGGTAAACTGTACTAACTAAATTACGCGTTGTAAAATGAAACTATGTAACCAAGCTAATATTCGCGAGATTTTTCAGGTTTACCTACATACTTAAAAATTAAAATTATAAAATAATGTAAGATTTTTAAATTTAAGATTTCGTTTAAAACAGTGGCTCCCAACCATTTTTCATACGGGCCACAACCATGTTTTGGTCTTGGAGTCGCGGGCCGCAACAAAAAAAAAATAGGGTGAAAAAATAACGTTTTTCAAAATTAACGATCATCCGTCTATATCTTCTATCTCTTTATTTTGCCGGTGGGCGTAAATCAGACGTCGCGACGTGTTACGTCGCCAGTCGCCACGTCTGACGCCGCATTAGGTGTTAAGTGTTAACCCAATTGCATAACTAAAACTAATCAATAATATTGGCAAGTCATTAAACATTTAACCCTAACGTGCTCGCTGTAAAAAAATTGACCCATTAAATATAAACAGAGGGGTAACAGCGAAATCATAAAAGTTGTAGTTCAGGGTGCTATCGATCAGGGGTTGCGGGGCGCATGCGTCGCCGCGCGCATGCCAGTGCGTGACATGTGCCCGGCCCGGCAGCAGAACAAACAGACGGACGCGGACGGGTCGACGAACCAAAATCGATAGGCCCACCATGCAGCTGTAAAACCCTCGTGTTTACGTTTCAGTAACGCGAGATGTTCAATCACAAGTTACCGAGTGACTTTCCAATGCAAACCCTCCGTAAGAAAAGCAGCCCTTGCAAATGTGAGTGCCACACGGCGGCCGTTAGCTAGCTAAATGTCACCAAACGCATCCTAGCTTGTATGTTTTGCATTTTTATTTTGTTTTATGCATGGTCCGAACCGTGCCACGCTAGAGCCCCTCGTAATCAGTGCTCCTTGTAACAGAGGTGTAACAGAGGCGTCCGGTGCCGTGAAGAATAGAATAATGCAGGTGTGTCACTTTCAGCACCTTCTGGGTCATTTCGGTAAGTTGCATCACGCTTTTTACGTAGGCGACGAAG
This sequence comes from Plebejus argus, assembly GCA_905404155.3. Classification (NCBI taxonomy): domain Eukaryota; kingdom Metazoa; phylum Arthropoda; class Insecta; order Lepidoptera; family Lycaenidae; genus Plebejus; species Plebejus argus. Next base: position 4,619,590 of record FR989946.1, on the reverse strand, counting down.
GGTTAACAGACAACCTTGTTTCGCCGCTAGTGCTAACCTTTTTTGAAATGTTACTAACCTTTTTTTTAAATGTAACATATTTTGCGTAATCCCAACGTACGCACAAGATGTACGTGATGATAAAAAATTTAAAATTTAAAAAAAAATTCGTGTCCTTGTGCACTAAGTCCTGACCTCTGACCTTTCCTTAAAATATATATTTTTAAAATATATAAACTGTACGTCTTAGCTTTTTAAGCGGCCATTGGCCCACTAACTCAACTGCAATAAAACCTTAGATATCATTCTTAGATACCTACCTATCTAACTACAAAACGTCTTGGTAGAGTATAATATTATTATATATTTGGTACACTCGTGAACATATGCTAAAAAAGGCTGGAAATTCGTCATACGCTTTGCCTTGCTACGCTATCCATACATGCTTAACGATTTAATATTTTTGCTTTTAAAAGTCAAAAATTCCCTTCGATAGCATGATAACAAGAAAAAACAATTGACAACGATTACCACGGAAAGACCCGAATTTTGCACGAGAATACTCTGATATTCGGAGCTTCAATAATTATAACTTTAAGTTTTGAACTTCTAAATATATTGTGTAGAGTATGTCTTAAAAAATATGTTGAAACGCTATGAAACCGCATATTATTATAATAATATATATATACATAGATTGTTTCTAACTTAAACGCATTTGACGAACAGGGCGGGATTTGCCAACCTCCTTTTCTACCAATATGGTATTACGTTAATTATTTAGGTGGTATCATAATATTGCCTCCTTTTCGATAAGCTAAATTGTCATAGCAACGAGCTTAGTTCTGCAGTCGGACGTGTCGAAATAAAGTGCCCAGTTGACCTATATTGCTCTTTATTGCTTTTAAATTTTTAATCACCACATAATATATGAAAATTAGTACACACATACGTATAAACATTGTATTTCTTGGTAAGAAACTGGAAAGGAATCGAAAAATATCATAAATATATACGATATGCAAGGTTGAAAGATTCCTAGCTCGAACAAAAAATTGAAGGCTGATCTAAGAAAAAACCTATAAATTCGTAAACTCTTGTACTAAACAGAGCGCAAACTCATTTAAATAGAAACCTCGCGTTATCGTTAATGTTTCTTTGTTATTTGTTCATATTATCACATCTCAAGGTTCTTCCCTACAGCAAATAAACTGCAAAAATATCCGTACACTGAGTCAGAGATTTGAATCATGTTTTTTTCTATTTATACATGTTGCAAAACTTCACAGTTAATAATATACATTTGTGTATATTTTATACCGCGGCTTTTTGGCCTAAATGTACAACACAAAAAACTGGGCAGTTCTGGAAATATTACATACATACGCGTCGAATTGATAACCTCCTTTTTTTGATTTTGAAGTCGGTTAAAAAGGTTAATCTTCTCTCAGGTTCTGAATTAAAATGCAGTAAGAACTTTTAAGTAGTTTTTCCTTTAAATGGTTAACTATAAAAACTCATTTTCCGGTTTGGTACCATCAAATATCACAAGAATTATAGGAGTTCAAAGGTTCTCTGTGAAGCATGTTATAATGTTGTAAGTCCATATGTTACAATGATACCCAGTAAACGATATGAAACCACATAAGTTTGTAATTAGAGGGTTAACGAACGCATAATACCATGTACGCTATTGTACGCACGTAAATAATTCTATGAAACATATTACTGCTTTATCATGACTACAAATTATGTTGTACCTACTGGTATAGCGATTATAATATTATGCTCTTTGATATCAGGTTTTTGCCTGCAACTTCACGCAGAATTTCGTATTAGCAGAGACCAGAGAAAAGTACATTTTTAACTTCGCGCAAAGATTTGTATATTCTGTGGAAACCGTAAATTTTTCTATGATGTGAATTATCCCATATTTCAAAGACTTGTGTATCTCCACACAAATTTTATCTGAATTGGTTTAGCGTGTAAGAGTGAAGAGGTTTTTAAGCACAGGATTTTAAAAAAATATGTCCTTTTAAAAACTATATCAGGAATAAATTAACGAGCAAACAAATCGCCTACACCCATGGACACTAAACCCCAAAGAAATTACATTTGTGATTTCTCTGCCTTTGCTCACTTGAGTTCAAGAAGAACAAGTTCTTTAAATCCCCAACCGCCTTGGGCTTAGGCTTATGTCAGACCACACGATGCAAGCGCTACTTCACGTCTTTTTTCTATGAGGCCATGGCATTTATCATACCCATGCCAGTAATATTCCATGGGGATCATCTTCCGGTGGCATCAGGTCGGGGTCAGGCGTTCTAAATTTAAAAACAGGAAGTTCAATTGAACCGCTAGTTGTGCAGTTAATAGACAGAAATACGCTCACTCTCATTTCGCACTCCATGGAAATGACGTTAAAAAAAGTGGACCTAAAATCCCTGTTGGCAAAAGGTGATTGTGTTGTGTTTGATTTGGTGGTATTATGTTTTGGTAGAGTGTTTAGACTTTAGTCTAAAGTTTAGGTTAATCTTTAGACTGTATTGAGGTAACTTTTCTCTCTGCTATGCGAGGCTCAGCCTAAAATCAATAGCGCGTTCTATGTTTGTGTGAAAATTAAAAGTGCAAAGTAGGGCACACAATAACTTTTTTTTTAAATTACGTGTACTAAAACTAACAGTATAAGTACCTAAAGCTTAATTTAAAATTAAAAAATATACATATATTTCCAATATCAGGATGATACAAATTAATCAAACATTATAATCCCTCAAACTAGGCGCAGCCTGTGCTATGGGGGTAAATATTGGTAGTTTCTCAAGCAATTATACGTCTTATATGTTACTATTTGCAGTGTTAATTTACTATTTAGTTTTCTACTACAAATTACAATACTTATCACTTAATTTATGATGTTTGTGAAATAATCAAGATTTATTAACAAAAGTTCAACAAACTCTTATGAAGAGATTCACAAGCGTTCATTGCCAAATCACCACATAAATGTATTTAAATTGTAATAATGCCAAATATTAAGTTCTTCATTAGTTCTTCTATATTATAATATATGGATTATGGGGTGCTCTATAAATATATTTTTGTTATTTCCTCAATTCATGTGTTTATTAGGTACTAACAATGTTTGAATAACGTGTAAAACAATACTGTTTTCTTGTGTTTTTTTTTAATATTTAACTTTTACTTCAACTTTTGCTTCATATTCATACATTTTATCATCATGTTTCTTCATCTCATATGATCATACCTTGTGTGGCTTCCTCTATGCTACCTTTCTTATCTCTATGTAGTTAACATTAGCATGTAAGATTGTCGTTAAAATTGTAAAATTTAGAATTTCACTAAGAACACCAAATTACAATATTTGTTTTTTTTTTCTAAAAATAAAAGATATTTTCTTTTTAAAATTGGCAATCTCATTATGGCAACTAATAGTACATTACAAGTAAAAAAGTTAACAATTTTCTGAGTTCAAACTTCGAAATTGGAACGCTCGCGCGCTCTCTATTTGTATACAGGATGTTTCCGAACTCAATACAAGTGACAATAAAGTATGAGAGTGTTGAGTTGACAGCACTTGAGCAAATGTATTTCGTGTCGAGAGTCGATCTGTCCGAGTCTTAAACGGAATAATTGTCGAAGTTAGTACTTAAAACTTGGAAATTCCAATAAAATTATCTCATATTGGTTGGAAGTAAAGTTTTACGGTAATTATTTTATATCGTTGGGTCTCAGGACAGTCTAAACTCCAAGCAAATCGACCATGCGCATAAAATATTATATCGTATCAAAAATTATATAAAATTTCCCCATTGATGAAATACTGTTGGTACCTAATACGGTAATACCTATGTACTACAGTCTACAAAATTGTTATTACCAATGTAGTAAACTACACCAACAGATAGATGTTTCACATTATGTGTTCAGCTTTATTTTTAGGATCTTCGTGGTGATCTCGAAAGATTTCTGGCCTTTCCTTATGACCCACGTACACCAGTCAGTACTCAAAGTTAACCGCGTTAACTTAAGTTAAATATAATATGTATTAATAAAGAAAAATGGATTGGCGTAAGGTAGCCATAGTCGTGGGCAGATCAGAAGTAAAAGTCTTGAACTCAATGTACAAACCGATCGAGTATAATACACCTGATAGTACCTTTATAGTAACTAAGGATCACTGTCATAAAAATTAAGAGGTAGAATAACTCTGGACACAACCCCATTAGGTAGTATCTGTCAATGTGTGAAAGGACATGCTCACCATGTGTATAGATGTGTACGAACCTCTCGCAGACAAAAACGAGCCGGGCAGGTTCCTCGGCGAAGGAGTGTCGTTCCGGGCCAAGCTGATAGGGGTTCTAGAAGTCCCGGAGGCCCGGGGCGACAGGATGTGTCAGGAGGCGCTGGCGGATCTCAAGATGGCGATCAGAGCGGCCGGCGAACATAAGCAGAGGATCCAAGTACATGTCGCGATCGATGGGCTGAGGCTACGGGATGATAAGACTGGGGTAAGTCTGTTAGATCGTATATTGAGCTAGCTGATAGCCACTGATAGGGGTTCTGCAGGCGACCGGATGTGTCAGGAGGCGCTGGTGGACCTCAAAATGGCGATCAGAGCGGCGGGGGAGCATGAACAGATTATCCAAGTGCTTGTCGCGACTCGCGATCGATGCGATGGGCTGAGGCTCCGGGATGATAAGACTGGGGTAAGTCTGTTAGATCGTATATTGAGCTAGCTGATAGGAGTGCTGGAGGTACCGGAGGCCCGGGGCGACCGGATGTGTCAGGGGCGCTGGCGGATTTCAAGATGGTGATCAGAGCGGCGGGGGAGCATAAACAGAGGATCCAAGTGCATTTATGCAGCTGCAAATTGAATGCAATCGTCAAATCGCGCTTACGGTTCACATCTCGTTATAAGTCCACAACTCCACACTTTTAACAGTTGTTTGGAATACAGCAGCCTTAACTCATTTTTGATGATGTTAACACGAACTTATGCGAGTTGTTACGGTAGTAGTAGGCCTTAACTCATCATCATCACTCCCCACCAGGACTCGCTGTACCACCACCCGGTGCACAAGATATCGTTCATCGCTCAGGACATGACGGACTCGCGCGCGTTCGGCTACATATTCGGCGCGCCCGACACAGGGCACCGCTTCTTCGGGATCAAGACTGATAAGGCTGCTAGTCAAGTAAGTAGATACTCTGGTTCATTAGAAAATTCTGTACCATAGTCAATAAATTGTCAGGAAGACAGTGAATCAACGTGGAATCAACTATCAAAGCAATATGACCAATTGAGTAGGTCTTAGAAAGTCGCGAAGCCCTAACAAATTTCCTATTGTGAACTGAGCAAATTTTTTCAGACAAAAAATTTAAGCCACATCTCAAGTAATTATAATCAAGGCCTAAAATATTTTCCACTCTAGGTTTTCAACTTTTTTCACGTAACTTTTTCTTTTGTTGCTCTAGTAAATTAACTTGTATTGAAGATAATTTACTTATTCAATTAAACATCTCATACACTAAGGGCGTATTCATTCACTAATTATTAGGTAGAGTTAAGACAGATGTTTTCAGTTTGGCTAAGAAAGGCGATATCTTTTAAAAACATGCTGTATTTAATTGGCATCATCACCGTGATTCATTGTTTCATTTGATACGTCTACCAAATTGAAGATTTCCTTTTTAAGATCTTAACAGATTTTATTAAATCTGACCAATGTGATGCGGTACAATGACTGAGTGTTACGATAATTTCACCTACAGCTTAGATGAAATATATTTTATTGTAGCATAAATAAATACGGATATTTTAGATACGTATGATCTACGTGTTTAACAGTCAAAAGTAACTCTTTCAGCGCTGCTACTTTCACAGTGAAATCTATAAAAGTGTTATTATTATTAGCCACACCTTGTATTGTGTGCGATTTGCGAGTGAAATAGATAAATTGGGGTCAAAGTATACAAATTTCTTCAAGAGCTCTGCTGAATTTACAAGGCCGTAGCATCTTGATAGTGCAGAATAATGCAATGCTAACGACCGACCATGGAAACGGGTAAAGGCACAACGATCCTCAGCCTTGAGATAAAAATATAATTGTTTAATCATTAAGTAACTGACCAACCATGACCCGAAGAATCTGATCGATCAAAATATATAGTGATGTATACAGTATAACACGCAATGTATTAAACCTTGATAATATTGAACCTAGGACCTTTAATTCCTTAATCCTTTGTCGTAGGACATGCAATAGTAACTAAGTTGGGGATTTTGCTAAAACCTTGGTATAAACCATGGACCATGGTATAAACCAAAAGCGTCTTAAAATTTATTTTAAAAAATGACGTTTGAGGTGGTGTGGCCTGTGATTGTGCTATAGTGTATAATGTGCTATAGTCTGTCAAAAAAGTGAAGAAATTAAAAAGTGGCAAGTGGCAACATCATAGTGTCATCCCTTTTTTCTTAGATTGATTTGAAAGGGATGACATTACGATGTTGCCACTTTTTAATTCTTCACTTTTTTGACAGACTATCCATAGATTTTATTATATTAACTAGCTGTTGCCCGCGACTTCGTCCGCGTTAGTATAGTAGATCACGTCCCAAGTATTATTTTTCAAAAATATTCAATGTACAGAATTGACTTTCCTTGATTTTATTACAATATGTATAGATGTATAGATGACTTAGTTTGTTCCTAAAAAGGATAATTAAGACGCAATACAAACTCCACGATACCTTTTAATTATGAACAAAAGTGTCATGTGGAATAAGGGGGGGGGAGTTTGGGGGGGCGCAGCCCCCCCAAAACAAACGAGTGTAGTTTAGTTTTTAACTTTGTTCTTAAAAAAGATGTATAACGCCGCAACACCGCTTTGTTTGAAGCAAAATTTGGGGAGGTGGGGGGGGGGGGTTTGGGCGGGCGAATCCCCCCCCCCCCCAAGAAAAGACCGATGCCAAAGCTCCCAGCATGTTAATCAAACGACACTCGAAATTTGTATAGAAAAGATAGACAAAAGCTCATAGCATGGCAAGGAGTGAAGATAGATACAAAATGTGAAGGAGAAATTTGTAGGAAATTTTATGGGCTTTCATTACATACCGGACATTTTTTCTCTACAACGCACCGTTTTAGCGATATGAGCAAAAAACTAAAAATATTGAAACTTGAGCCCCTCCCCCCGCCCTAGGTGATATCGTCATAATATATAGCCTATGTGTTGACCCGACCTCTATATAATATTCGTGCAAAATTTGAAGTAAATCCATTCAGTACTTTCTGAGTTTATCCCGGACATACATACAGACAAACAGACAAACAGACAAACAGACACACAGACAAACAGACAAAAATTCTAAAAACTATATTTTTGGCTTCCATATCGATTGTAGATCACGTCCCAAGTATTATTTTTCAAAAATATTCAATGTACAGAATTGACTTTCCTACGATTTTATTATATGTATAGATTACCAACGCAGTCGAAATATGTATAATGTTAGCAAGTTTTAAAATCTGGGATCAGAAATTTCGAGGAATATTCACAGCATTGAAAAAACACACAACTTGGATTTCGGCTATCCATAGTCTTTTTGTTACAGTAACAAAATAATATTATCTCCCTAACGCATATTTCATATTGTTCTACAAAATAATCCTACAATAAATATGAATCAATATTCTCTTGACTAACTTTGCTCATACGATTTTATTTAATAAATTTATATTTTTGCAGGTAGTTATAGCAATGAGAGACTTATTCCAAGTGGTGTTTGAGCTGAAGAAGAAAGAGGTGGAGATGGCCAAACAGAACCTGGAGGGGAAACCCACCACCAGCCTCGTCAGACACACCACGACATCCGCAGAGGCTAAAGCCAAGGTAACATCCATATTATCCATATTCCATACTAATATTACTAGCTAAAAGCTTTGTGAGGGCTCGCGTCGTTTTTCTGCGTGCTAATACCAATTTTCCTGAAAGTTATGTGAATACTTTGAGTCACGGGAAAGGACAGGTGTTGCGAGTGTCCATGGGCGACGGTAGTTGCTTACCATCAGGTGACCCGTTTGCTCGTTTGCCCCCTTATTTAATAAATAAAATAAAAAAAAAACATGGGATACTTTTTAACCTGAAAGAATGCGCGTTTCCCCCGCGATTCGCGAATAAATAAATTACGGAATGTGCTATGAAATTACATATTATGCAAAAAGTGTATCTGTCTGTCTGTTACCACTTTACGTTTGTACCCTATTTGATAGACTGAGTCCCAGCCAGGGAATAACTATTGCATTGTTTTTATTTCGCTCAAAATGTATGGTTACCGTTGTTTCTATACTTATTTAATTTAGTAGTTGAGATCTATCGGAAATTGGAAACAACGTAAATGTGTAGAAACGAAGGAAATGTTCGGGCTTCCGCCTCCCGGCGAAAGCCATTATCAATATAAATAGGGTTTGCATAAAAAAGTAAATATGTTTCTCGCAAGTCGCAGCTTTGTCTCAGTGAAATTTGTTTATCACGCGGGCGGCGGGAAACCGTACATATTTAGGATATCGGTTTGCAGTTTGAGACGTGAAGTGGTTACGGAAAAACATACAACAACACACTTTCGCGCTTAAAATTCGTTGCCTTTTTTTTTATCTACATGCTTACAAATTAACTTACGTCCTATATCCTTCTTTCAGATACCAATAACGAGTGAAGCCAGTACCTCAAAGCCGCCTGAGTCAGAAGGTGTAGCTGAGCTGGTCGATCTTGAACAGGAGCTGAGTTCTCTGAGGAGGGGACTTACCCAGGTGGAGGGCCTCACACCCTCTACCGATCCCTTCGGTGACTCCTTCACTGTGTCCTCACAGGTGAGCTAACGCTACTGAGGGCTCAGTTTTGACGTAAAAACGTCTAATAACTCGATACCACGTGCTGCATGCACGAAAAAGATGACGTCATTGTCCCGTTACGCTCATTGTCGCGTTCCGCAAGCGAGACCGCGGCATGAACGAGAGAGAGGCATGATCGGCTCGAATGACTGTAATATTTGACGTTGTTACGTCAAACTACCGTCCGTAAACCGACTTTTACTTTTACTTTCAAGGCGTTAACGTTTATTTGAGTGGTATCGAAATTGCACATCTAGTGGCAAATAGGAGTAACCGATTCGACGCCACACTTGTTAATATATACTTACGGTTAGAAATGACAAACTCACGCTTAGTGCTAGTTCAGACAAAGCGGGAAACGCACGTTTGAAACCGTTGAACGTTCTTATACAGCGCCTCTGTGATGAGCTGCGAACGCTTAAAACGCACGAGCCTAAATCGCGCGGTTCCCGCGCTGTGTCAGAACTAGCACTTAGGCGTCTGGTCTGCTTTACTCGCGCACAATAATGTTGGCAGTTGTATCAGTAAATAAAGGAACAAAAATTACTCGCCTCGGTTGAACCATAATAAATCTCCACACATTATATCTCCTCCTTACATTTGTCATTTACAGAAGGGCCTCCTCCCGCCGCCGCCGACCGCTCGCTCGCGGCCGACCCGCACGGCGAGCCCGCACAAGCCCGCGCTGTTCGACCTCGCCGCTGTCGCCGCGGACTTCGAGCCGCAGCCGGCGCCGCTCGATACGCTGCCAGAACCGGTAAGAAGCGGCTAAAACCGGTATTAGTGCGTTTTGAACCGGTTAGAACTGGAACACACCGGTTATTTACGCTGTCTGAATAAGCCGTCATTTTGTGGCATACCATGTTAACAATACACAAAATTAATATTAAAGTACATAATAATATTCATAACTAAATTATATAATATTTGTGAATACTTTGTGCTGTTGTAGTCAATCATCGATAGTATTTTCATTGTTGAAGTATATAGGCATGAGTCATGACGTCATAGTTCTGTATTCCATTACCTGTTTCATAGTAAGTAGTAAGTACATTGTTTTGTCTGTACTCCGAAAAACGTATAACCAATGTTTGATGGTTGACTACGGCGTTTGAATTTTTCTACAGCGCTTCAAGGATTTTTTACACTCAGATGAAATGTATTGACATGCTGGAAGCTAACATCTGTCACTGAAAATAACAACAGTATTAACAACAATTCTAATTATTATACCCCGCGTTCCATTTTAATGTTAAAACGATCAAAACAAAAAGTGTTTTGATCCATTTTTAACATCAAATGGAACGCGGGGATAGTTACATAATAATATATACAAAATGAAGATTGGACGTTATTGACAGAAAGGCGTGGCTATGGCTAACAACTGTAAAAAATAACACTACAAGATTGCGTCATTTTTAAAAAATCCTTGTGGCATATATTTTGTTGTTTTTGTCTATTTTAGATTCCAATAACAGCACGAGAAGCGTGTGATCATGAAGATTTAGTTTGTCCGGTTGTCTGTTCTTGATTTCGTTCCCCTTCTAGCTATATTTACGCTGACTGAGGTAACTAACATTTAACTTTGAGCCCTGAATAGGTAAATAACACGAAAAAACATAAAAAATAAGTTATGAGTTATGACAATCGTCAACCCTATTTAAAATACCCCATAAACTAATTTAAAAAAATAAATCCCTGATCTACCAATAACGTGTTCCCGTGCAGTTGCACTTGCCCCTCTCACTTCTCTTTCCACCAATGAGACCTAAAATCACTGCGTTTTCCCTTTTCATTTTTCCCCGGGAATCTTAAAATTGTGCGTAGTCTATACGAACACACCTTAACCTACATTTTATCTGATCCTAGTGGGTCCTTACTTAATTTTGTCTGAAATATTTTTCTTTTTACTTACCTATACCTTGAAAGTATTTTTATCTATTCAGGGCTGTATCATTTAGATTTTCTTCTCTTCATTCATCATGCGTTTCTCATGCTATAATCATCTTTAAATATTAACATTTTCAAATTCCATTAACCATATTGTTGGCTTTATAAAATAACTTTAATAACTATTGCTTGCTGTCGCCTTAACTAGTCTTAAACGATTGAAACTAGTTAGATCGTTCTAGAATACCACACAGAAACAAAGTAGTAACCACAAACCATCAATTTTTTTTGTATGCATCCTTCCAAAATAACCGTAGGTAAAATTAATGTATTTAATGAGATTATTACTAAAACTACTTTAGAAAATTAAATTCGGAGTGTGGTGTCAATTTGGTGGTCACTTTAATTCTCTTCTGTTTCAAACGTCTTTGAACCGTCCGAAAACGTCTGCTCATTTTTCATGAATCTACATCAAAGAGCACGCGAACACAAACCTCATATTAATTCTCTACTGACGGGTCAATTTCGTTTGAAACATTACTAGCCATCAGCCGATATATCGACTATAGTATGCGAATATAAATACATTGGGCCATGATGGCGAATCTATATAATAGCGTCGATCTTCAGAAGCAATTATTCTATCTTCAGAAGAATTAAAAATATGCCCCTCCTACAAATTTGCCACCGCTTGTCTATCATGAGTCAACGTAGCGCCAACTATTTTCATACTCTCGAAATACGGTTAAATTCTTTTGGGCTTTTCTTACCCTGGCTATAACCTGGTGGTGGTTGCAGGCGGGCGGCGGCGGCGCGGCGGGCGGCTACGACGTGTTCACCGAGCTAGACCCCCTCGGCACCGGCCGCAGTAGACCATACGTTGACAAAAAACTCTTCTTTCAGGAGCTCAAAAACCCACCCAAGAAGGTCCTCAAAGACCTCGTCCCGGCGACGCAAATGTTGACCGATCTCGCGCCGGAACCCAAGCCGGAGAGCTACGGTCCGACGACGATTATGACGTCATTATCTCGCCAGTCCGGAGGCACGGTGTCCGTAGCGAAGCCGGCGTACGGCGGATTCTTTTCCTCCGATCCGTTCGCTGAGACGGATCCGTTCGATAATACCGATCCGTTTTCCGACACGTTCAAGGACGACCCGTTTACGAGTATGCAGGAGTTCCCTAAATTGAGCTCACTGAGGACGGAGGAGTTTAAGAGTAAATTGTCGAGTTTGAGCATGGAACAGACTAAACCTGAGAGTGGGGAGAATGTGTTTAACGGACCTCTGCAGGTGACGCTGCCTCCGGAGCCCGTACCAAAGTCGCCGAGACTACAGAGACAGGCAAGTGTAATTAAAAGTATAAAACTATCCTGACTGGTTACTTTGCAGACTTTGTAACATAGATTAAACATAATCCCCCTTACTAATAAGATATAAGCTTTGAATAGTTATACAGTGTTTTGTTCCTGTCACACAAGTGACATTTTTAATTGGATTGAAGAAGACAAAACACTGTATAACTATTCAAAGCTTATACAGCGTTTATTAGTAAGGGCCTATATAAGCTATATTTTATGTCACGGACCCTTACCAAGGTCCCTTACGATGAATATGTAGAGTGTAGACACATAGTTAATAAAATTCTGATTAGTAGCCGAAGCGACCTATGGTTGCGAAGCGAGTAGTTTGTTTATTGACACATCACGCAACGCAAATGTGTCTGCATTCGCAAAAAAATTGCGCTTCTATCGTACACTAGCTAAAAAATAGTAGTGATAAGCTCTACAGTTAAATTGCTGCCTACTTCGCCACCGGTCTATAAAACTAATCCTCCCCAGGCCACAGACACGAGTACAATCCGTCAGCGGCCGCAACCCAGCAACAAGGCGGATAACGCGTCGCCGCCGCCCCCGCTGCCGCCCAAGAAGCCCGTGGAGCCGCCCCCGCGCCCGCCCCACGATGACGACGCCCCGCCCCTCCCCAAACCCATCAGGAAGAAGGAGCCCTACGTGAGTATTGCGACCTGGCTGGCTACCAGGTAGGTGTAGCGAGGAGGGCAGCCCTAGCTGTAGGACAGTAGGACGCCCCGACGCTTCCCAAACCCGTCAGGAAGAAGGAGCCCTACGTGAGTATTGCAACCACATGCTGCAATCGAACTTTGAGACTTTGTTGTTTTTGTGTAGGTGGATATTGTTTTTGATGCACAATCATAATTAACGAGAACAAAATTGGGTTATGCTGTTTATAGTGGCAGCTACATATTTTCGTTAATGACTTTAAATAATGTAAATGAGAACTCGCGATTACAACCGTCATTATGCTGTTGAATTATCGGGTTCATATTGTGGATATACCTTTTTTTAGGCGGACAAAACGTTGCTTTGACGAGCGTCAATTTGCTACTTGACAACTTTGTTTGAACATAACTGTGATGTGTTGGTTTACTGACCATTGTTATAACATCTACCATCTATTCCAGGCGGACCGCAGCATGAAGCCTCGCGCCGCGTCCCTAGCGACGAGCAGCGAGGACGAGTACCTGGCGCCCGCGCCGCCGCCGCTGCCCGCCGCGCGCCGCCTCGACATCACGCTGAGTCAGCTGCTCACCGCGTCCGTTGACGAGCTGGCCGCCAGGTAGGGTAGTCTGTAGGACAGTAGGTGTCGTAGCAGCGAGGACGAGTACCTGGTGCCCGCGCCGCCGATTTGATTAGGATAACACGAACGTTATAATTTAACATTATAAAACATTTTACATCCCAATTTTTTCGCAGACGTAAAAAGATTGTGTATTGCGTGCCATACGCATTTGAGTGCGTACGACGTACGTATTGCGTATACAAAAGGGTCGTTTGTGTTTGACTAAAATTTATTAACTCTTAAACCTTATAAAATATGCATACCATCAAATGTTTACAGACTGCGCGTGCCAGCAGCAACACTGTCCAGCATGACGTTGCCACAACTTACAGAGTACCTGCGCTCGTACGTCGCTGCGGAGAATGAGAAAGCGGTATGTATTTGTCTCTTTTTTGCCTACTTGCTAGCTAACGATTCCAACAGTAAAAATAACCTAAAATACAAAATGCAAACTTTTACAGGCTAGGTTGACATTTATTTCTCATAAGAACTTACACAATTAATATACAATTATCAGTTTACTAACTCTAAACGTACCATATGTACGGGCTTACAATAATATAGGCTAATTACGTTCCTATATTTTGCGAATTCATCAAAGTAATGTATTTCTAATCTATAAACTTAGATTGGCAGTATCCACTTCTGGTTGAAATAAAAAATATTTCTTAATAATTAAATAAATACATTTAAAAAATTCAAAATATTTTCAGCACATCCACGTCGACCCACCGGTGAGGCCGGAAAAGGAGAAAATCACGGCCGTGCCCATCGCCGTGCCGGAAAAGCCTGCGCCGACAGTCCGACCCGCGGCCGCCTTCAAGCCACAGTTTGAAGACAACTTCGCTCCGTCGGAAACGAACGATGCTTTCGTCGCAAACTTCGACGATTTCGACAAAAAAGTCAATCCCTCTTACGACAAGTACGCGGCCTTCAGAGAGATACAGGAGGAGCTCAAATCCATCACGATCATAGAACCCGACCCACCAGGGAAACAGGATAATGAGGATAACGAACTAGCCAGCATAGAGAGACTGATCCAAGCTGAAGAGAAAAAGATGGAGCAAAGAAAAGAAGACAAAAGTCCTCTTAAAACACTCGACGAACTAACAATGGATACCTTCAACATGTTCCGAAATTCCATTAGCCCGAAACCTATAGACGAAAAGATAGAAGATATAAAAACGGTGATGAAGAATCTGCAGATAGAAAAAGAAAGAAGTAGCGTGTCACCGCGAGACAACGACGTTCTAGAACGGAAAGAGAACGATAGATATGCAGCGTTGAGAGAAATTACGATCACGGAACCGACTGATGAATTCGAGTCTATTCCTCCTGAGGCGCCGAAAGAACGGAAGAGGTCTGACGAAAAATCAGACGGATTTGATAACTCCGATTTCTTCGACTGCATAGATAATAGTTCGTTGACTTTTTCGCATGTTGAGGACGCGTTCCGGAAGAGTCCTGTGGTGGTACCTGAAGAGAAAGAGAAGAAAAGTCCAGAAGTTCCGGTGAGAGAAACGCCCCCCGCGAGACTGTCTGCGGGCTCTGTCAGTGATGTTGCTAGCGGCTCCTCGCCTGATACTAAAGGTGAGCTAAATACGATAATGCTGCAGATTAAAATCTGTATAAAATGTTCATTTAACATAATTAGAAAAATGTAAGATTTATTTTTTTAATAATGTGCAGATGGGTGGTATACTTAAATGATGTCTTCTAAGTGACTGTGGACCAGTCCATTCATAAAAAAATAACCTTTTTATCAGGCCCAGTGCTGGGGGTGGGAGTGGGAGTGGGCGTGGGTATGTCACGGCTCGGGTGGGCGGAGGGCTGGTCGTCCGATTCGCGTGACTCGGAACCGCGCGCGCGGCGCACACGCCCGCACCGTGGACATACTGGTACGTACAGACTACAGAGTGTACTTTATACGCCTAATGATGGCTTCTCACGGCGCGTAATATCACGAGCCGCGCCGCGCCAGCTTGAGCCACGCGCCGTGTGAAGGTGGTGGCTCGAGTTGGCGCGGCGTGGTTCGTGCAGGACTGCAGGCGCGTCCGATCCGATTGAAGTTGGTAACTTCAAAGGCGCGGCTCGACGCGGCTCCAGCGGCTCGTGAGTCGTGATATTACGCACCGTGAGAACGGGTAGCGCGGACTTGCCTGTTGGCTTGTGCTCGCTCGTACAAATCGGCACGGTGCGGCGCGGCTCGTGATATTACGCGCCGTGAGAAGCCAGCATTATTATGTATGGTGTAACCGCACGCTAAGCGTAAATCCACTGCAGTGGAGCCACGTGACAAACGACAGTAGTGTCGAATCGATTTGCTGCAGCGTAGTATCCCTCATGTTCAGAATCATTGTATCTTTGCAAAAGTCTTCTGCCAAAGACATAAAGGTTCAGACTGCCCTCTACGGCCCAATATATCCATTTTTACGGAGTTGGGATCAACATCTAAAGAAGAGTCCCTTATAGCAGTGTTTCTCAACCTTAATTGAAGATTTTTTATGTGTTCCACAATCGCACTGAAATTCTTAATATTATTTTATGTGTGTGTACAGTGCAAACATCATCGTCATCGCGCGACGTGTCACCGTGGGACGAGGAGCCCATGCCCCGCCCCGCGCACCACGCCTCCAGGTAAAACAAAACCATCGAGGAAATTGATTTACAGGCAGTTGACAGACCAACGTCATTTGGTCAGATCATGTCAATTCAATGTTAATTGTGATCTGTCGGCTGGGTTTGACATAACGCGACCAAACTACGTAGGTCCGCCATCTGCATAGGAATCAACTTCTGTGATCGATTAATGTATTATATAAAATATATAAGTAATCTAAAATAGACTACAAGATGATCGCCGATAGCTGTCTAGATTTCTAGCTACCGCTAGACTAACTTTTTCATTTATATATGTTAGTTTTCATGTCAACTAAACACGAGTGTTTACTTGTCTAAGGGTCTGTTCCACCACTTCCTGATTAGTGCCAGATAGTGGTGGATAACCACCACTTAACTTGACAGATAGAGTATGGAGAATTTGTCAATAAAGTTGTGGATAGCCTATCCGGCACTTTATCAGGAAGTGGTGAAACAGGGCTAAAATCTCAAACCATAAATACATAATACACAGTATTTATGAAGTAATCAATAAACATATATTTCAGACACAACTCTTCCGGTTCAAGAGAGTGTCTAGATTCCGGCAGTGGGAGGGAGAAGGAGAAAAAGAGAGACAAGAGTAGAGATATAAGTCGAGACGGGAGAGAGTCGGCTCGGGATAGAAGAGATAGCGGCAGCGGGCGCGACAGAAGAGATAGCAAAGAGAGAGACATAAAAGACCATAGAGAAACTCGAGAGAGAAGGGACAGAAGAAGTAGAGAGAGGGACAAAGACACGTGGAGCACGGACAGGAATTACAGCAGAGAGAGAGATTACAGGGACTCAAGAAGTAGAGAGAGACATACCAAAGACTATAGAGATATAGAGAGACATCGCGCGCCGCGACGATCTTATGACGAAGATGAGTAAGTTTTAACCACTTTCAGTTATGCGGTAGACAAAAAATGTTCTGAATTCTTGATTTAAAATTAAAAAAAATAGTACTTATTGGGAACGCCTTATAAAATATTTTGTATGTGCTTAAAAGATTGGGAATCCCTATTTTGTTTGTATAATATTTTAACGATGTTAGTAGCGGCCGAAAAGGAAGATCTTCCGACCGAGCGAGATAGCATAATCGGTCAGGCCGAAGCCCACTGACGTCTTGCCTTGCCTTTCTCCGAAACTTCGATAGCGCGATGCAGGATTGTTATGCCGCGGCCGCATATGCGTGGTGCTTCGCGCTAAAGCCGATACTATTGGACGATCTACGTGTATCGCGTCCAATAGTATCGTCTCATTGCACGAAGCTTCGGACGATACACGCAGATGCGGCCGGGCCGTTAGGCGAATTGTGGGTACCGCCACAATATGATAATAATATGGTTATTGCTTTCCAAATCTTCTGTCATAAAATGTTTTGTCTATGATTAAAAAGTTTGGATTGTGGTGGTAATAATTAATGTTTAGTAAACACTAAACCCCGATGCAATAAATAATAATGCATTTTGTATAATTTTAGCTACAGCGATGGGTGCGGTTCAGGTCGGTCGTCACCTCGCGACCGTTGGCGGGACACGAGGTGGAGAAGAGACGGTAATATTATGTTTATTGCTATTGCCATCTATGTAAAGGCAGTACAGGCTTTGGCTTATGGTTGGCAGCGTCCTAGGGGGAGGGGGGAGGGAGGGTAGAGTTTGTATTTAATACTTAGTTTGATCGAGCCTAGTATCATATCATTACGTAACGTTTGACTACATTGTGTATAATTTTACATGATTCTAAAACAGACCGACACTACGGGTCGTTGGGCTGGCGGGACAGCCGGCGGAGGCACGACATGAGACAGAGCGAAGACAGCGACAGGAGGTAAATAATGTTATTGTTACTATTAAATTAACAGGTATTTGTATAAAAACGCTATGTAATCTATCAAAATATGTATATAATATTTTAACCTTAACTTTACCGCTTTAGATTTCTGTATTTTATAATTGCTGTGGAGTAAAACGTGTTGCAATTTCAGGTACGGCTCGACACTAGCGTGGCCGGGGCGACGTTCAACCGGCGGCTCGCGGCGGGAGAGCGAGCGGGACCACCGAGATTCCCGGGACTCGGGCCGGGACTCCCGGGACGCGCGGGACTCCGGCCGTGACTCGGGGCGGGACTCGCGCGGGCCGAGGGGCGAGCAGCGGGACTCGGGGCGGGAGTCGCGGGACGCGTCCGGCCGGGAATCGGGGCGGGACGCGCGGGATTCAGGCCGGGACTCCGGCCGGGATTCCCGGGATCGCGAGAGCCGGGACATGCGGCGCCGGCGCCGGGACGAGCGCCCGAGGCATCGCGACTATAGATTCTCGAATGACTTCTCGCCTCGCGAACGGGAGCACGCCTCGCCCTTCGAGAATGACTTTCAGGAGCCCCCGCCACCTGTCACCAAAAAGAGGGCGCCCTACTCGAGCTTAGAAGGGACTAGGTAAGATTGTATACTCTAGTCCTAGAGACTACAGTGACAAAACTTAATAAATTAAGCACGCAATACGTATCAAATTTTTTGTGGTAAAAATTAAAATGTAACCCCAAAGACTGGGGCGACGTGTTATGTTACGTATATGACGTATTTTTTTTTAAGAAGGCAGGTCGCTGTAGCCCTGACGTCACTGCGACCCATAAGGATCTATTGTGACTCTTTCGCATTAGAGTTTATCGATATTATATGACGTAATACAACACGCCACAAAGAGGAGCCGCAACGCGACGCCATGCTAATAATATAGTTACGCCTAGGGCGGTTTGGTCTTTAAATTCTGATGTGTGCTCAATTTAAATTATTTTTGTCATCAACTTACTACATAAAATTATTAGAAATTTAATTACAAGTTATCTATATTAATATTATAAATGCGAAAGTGTGTATGTCTGTTATCTCTTCACGCGCAAACCACTAAACTGATTTTGATGAAATTTGGTACGGAGTTACTTTGAGACTCGGGAGAGGACCATAGGATACTTTTAATCCCGAAAAAAGTACGGTTCCCACACAATAAACGAGTTTTGGCGCAACGGAGTTGCAGGCTTCATTGAGTGTTGTCTAATTTTGTAAATGTTATTCTCAAATCACTTACCCTGCCATTGTAAATTTCAGATTCGCATTCGAAACGGAGGACACAGCGTCACCGGGGTCGGTGAACTCACCGGCCGCGCGATTCCGATTCGATTCCGACTCGCTCTCGCCTCGATCGATGTTCGAGGACGATTTCACTGTATCCACACCCCGCGCGAGAACCGCGTCCATAGCGGAGGAAGACGAGGACTTACCCCCGCTACGTGCGAAGCCGCCGCAGCAACATAAGGACATTAAGAAGTCGGACTCGGTAAATATATTCACACGAGAATCCGACCCGTTCGAGGGAGATTCGTTCTTCGCGTGCACGGGGTCGGATCGAGTGGCGAGACGAGAGAATTGGCCGGGCGATTTCAAGGGGTTTGACAACGCGTGAGCCGTCCGATTCGTCACGAGAGTTGAGTGACTACTATAGACTTTGGAGTGACCAGAATAACTTACAGAGAGCTAAATTTCATACATTATTATTATGTAGACTCATGCCAACTTAGGCGCAGCGCAGACGACAGACTATCCGTGACGTACTTTTTAGTATGTGGGAAAGAGACCCTTGCCATTATATGCAGTAACGCACACGACGCGCAAAAAGTCCGCATAAAATTGCATAGGTTCTATTTCCACAGACAAAAAGTGCGTCACGGATAGTCTGTCGTCTGCGCTGCGCCTAACAGTTATTTGAAGCAAATTTTTCATAGATTTTATGTAATCTTACATTTTACAACTAATAAAAATATTGAGCCAGCATATTTGAGTTGGCTATCTTTGCTTTCATGTGGCTTTTGTAATGTGCCAGATAGACAGTCTGTCCTAGACTATTTGCTTTTTTTATTTCGTTTTACCAAGAAATTTAAAAAAACACCTTTACTCTTTGTAGGTTATTGTGGTTGTCTCTGGTTATTATCAAAATCGTCAAGCGTGGTTATTGCATACAATTTGTTCTCAAAGTTCTATTAAGGATATTACAATAAGCAATATTTACAGCAGTTGATATTAAATTGGACGAAAATAGAAAGTAAATTTTCTATTTCATTTGACATTCAGATAATGTGCTTATAAATATAGGTTCCATTCGTCTAGTTTTAATTCTTTTTTTATTCTCCTCTTAAAATAAAAAAATAAAAAACATATTGTATCGAAATATTCCTGGCGTCCTAAATTTGTTGTTGTCTTTAGAATGAACTGTTATTATATTATCCATTATATTATTATCATTCATTTGAAACAAGATAATGGGGGTGTTGCAAATCTTTTTAAGTTGAAAGTAGTTTGTGACATCTCCTTTAGCCCGGCCGCACATTGTCCGAATTCTGATCAGAAACATTTGAATTCCGCCGGTTTGCCACCCCGCACGTTATCCGAAATATCCTTCCGGCGAGTTCGAGCTCACTCGGCTCAGTACAAAATGTAAGAGACAGCGCGGACGTTCAACTGTTTCTGATCAGAAATGTCGTACAATGTGCGGCCGGGCTTAAACAAACTATAATATAGTATATTTTGTGCCTTTCTGAAGATTCACTATTATTACGATTAGAGATTTCCGAAAATTGTTTTTTTAATGTGCACAAATTAAGCTAGTCGGTAAAAATCTAAAGATTTTATAGCAAAAATTATTTCTAGTCAAAGCTACAAAAAAGAGCATAATATAGCTTTTGGACCATGCAAGCAAAAAGCTAACTTCGGGAGGTACATTTAGTGATATCTAAAATTATTATCAGTCGAATCAAAGTCATTTTAGAAATACTCTTTGATGTTTTTTTAATACTAATTTTGTTACAAGGCACATACAAGCAACCGAATTATATGCAATCTCATTTTATATCTTTTTTAGTATTGAAGATCTCATCAAATCATTAGTCATTAAATTAATTGCTGTATATGAAGTAAGGTAACCGAATTTACGCCATATATTGTACTCATTTTAATATAGTTATAGGTTACTAACAGTATGTATTGTGTGGATCCTGTGATGAAGTCAAAATAGCGGCTAACAGCTATTAATGGATTATATGGATACCATTTTATGTGATAAATTAGGCATCTATAGCCTTACTATTATAGGTCTACCAGAATCTGATGGCAAAAAGTGAGAAAATAAGTTGACTCTAGCAATACCGGGGTAATTGGAATAAAACATTTTCATCCTTTTTTAGGGTTCCGTACCCAAAGGGTAAAAACGGGACCCTATTACTAAGACTTTGTTGTCTGTCCGTCTGTCCGTCTGTCCGTCTGTCTGTCTGTCTGTCTCCAGGCTGTAACTCAAGAACGGTAATAGCTAGAGAGTTGTAATTTTCACAGATTGTGTATATCTGTTGCCGCTATAACGACAAATACTAAAAATAAAATAAAATGAATATTTAAAGGGGGCTCCCATACAACAAACGTGATTTTTTGGCCTTTTTTGCTGTCTCCAGGCTGTAACTCAAGAACGGTAATAACTAGAGATTTGATATTTTCACAGATTATGTATATCTGTTGCCGCTATAACAACAAATACTAAAAATAAAATAAAATGAATATTTAAGGGGGGCTCCCATACAAAAAACACAATTTATGGCCTAATTTTGCTCTATAATTGTACGGAACCCTTCGTGCGCGATTCCGCCTCGCACTTGGCCGATTTTTTATTCCTTTAGCGGCTTATTAATATAAAAATTTATACAATGATCAAGGATATTTTTTGAAAATCTGCTGTCAAAAATTGCCATCAGATTCTGGTAGACCTCTCCTTATTTTTTTACAACGACATGCATCATTTTCGACAAGGACATTTTTTTTATAAAGCCTGTAGGTCTAATGAAGCCTCTAGGCTTCATTAGATTTTTTATAGATAAGTTTAATCTAGCATTAGCATAATTGTAGTTGTTCCATAAAACTTTGTAATTATTATTTATTGATTCTTTTAACTGAGTTCACTTAAGAATGCATTTAATATATACGATTTCATGTAGGTTTTTATACACTAGGTTTTACACCTAGGGTTAGTTTTTGACGAAAGTTAAACCAGAAAGCCTTATATCGAGTATTGGCCATACTTAATTATACATTCAACTTTGAAGGGACTATTTTATACAACTTGGACTATTGAGGGAATGGTAGTAAATCAAAATAATCGTTAATCAAACCAAAGTGTATTTGAAACTTTATTGGAAAGTAGTCCAAATTAACTAGTTATATTGTATATTACTTTTTTGTTGAGAGTCTAATGTCTATTCTTCTTATCTAAAATCGAATCTATGAGTCTTGCCAATATAAAACTTTAGCGGTTAATATAATATTTTGATGCCATTGATTTTGCTTAAGTATGCCGATCAGATTAAAGAGTATCTAAATAAGTGTAAATATTTGAATAAATAATTATCGCTTTGTAATTTATTTGTGATATATTTATCGTGATTTAATTGCTGACTATGTTACCAGTTGTTGTACATTATGTATATCTATATTATATTTAGCGTTTGTGAATTATGTATTATGCCCGGGCCGAACCTGCGTTTATCGTCACGAAGCTTCGTACTAAGAAACAATACCATTGGACAATGAAAAAATTGTCTAATGGTATCGTCTCATAGCACGAAGCCTCATGACGATACACGCATGAGCGGCCGCGACATTAGTCGTATTCGTTTCGTTCTTTACTGCGCATGCGCAATGGTAAATTAATTAGTGTCAGTGTCATGTGTTAAAATCTGACATTAATTGATATTAATTTCTACTGCTGCGCAAGCGCGGAATCTGCACATGCGCATTGAAAAACGAAACGAATACGGCTAAATTTAAATTAATAATAATTAATAAAAAAGGCCAATTTTGACATCACATAACATAATACAAATAAATCTATAGTTATAGCATAAGTCCTTTTTTATTCTTATCTTCTGCTACCCTTATTTGTGTATGTTGTGTGTTGTCAAAATAAATAAATTCTGAAACGCCGAATACACGGACGTCAACGGCGGCGGTCGTCAACAGCAAAAAATAGTATGCGCGTTGCCAGCCACACTGTTGTCAACGTGTTGTCACTTGTCAACCAGGGGGTGTAGTGCGAGTTTCATTCGATCATACGCATCGAGCACGTTAACGCGAATTTGTATGGGATCAAAGCAGCGCCATCTACTGGCTAACGTGGATACCGCTTTGATCCCATACAAATTCGCGTTAACGTGCTCGATGCGTATGATCGAATAAAACTCGCACTAACCCCTCAGTTTTTCATTATAGATTTTGCGTGGTCGTCAACCGCCGCGCCGTTGACGACCGTGTATTTCTTGCATTATTCTTAATATTCTTATTCTATTGTTGTTTACCATAGACAAAGAGAATGGTTTGGAGAAGAAAGTTAGAAGAACAAAGGATTGTTGTAAAGTTTGTAAAATCTTGTAAGAAAATTGCTTACATTTAATTCAAAATGAAATAACGAAAAGTCGCAGTAATGATATAAATATTATCATGTAAGTCTGTCAAAAAGTGAAGAAATTAAAAAGTGGCAACATCGTAGTGGCATCCCTTTTTAACTTAGATTGATTTGAAAGAGATGACACAACGATACGATTTACAAAGCATTTGATTTACAAATTTTTACTCCATTCTTTTTACCGATATTGTTTATGCGTTTTGTAATTTTAATATGTGAGAAAATAATACTCTGTAGGGAAACAGTTAACTGTTAAAACGATAAAAAGGTGTTACACTACTAACATTGCTTGATTAAATATAAAACACCTAAATTGTACGTAATCGTTTATTGATCCAAAATTTAAACCTTTCTAATGTCCATACCAATTACTATAGAATATATTTCTCCATAACACCACCCCTTTAGAGTTGAGACACCTAAGATAATTTGGAAGTAGCATATTTAATATTATATTGGACTATTCAATGCGTTGAGATTGTGATATAATATTATGAACGATGAATATCTGAATTAAGGAATTTAATTACCTTAACTCCAGTGTAGGTACTGTATAATTTTGTACATAGTGAATTATGTGCAATTATGTATATCTTGAATACCAGTATGTTTTCTGAATTGATGTTTTATTATGATCAATTTGACACCTACATAATGTAACTGTTATTTTATTAAAATTTAATAATATCGTAAAATCTTTTCTATTTTCTCCCTTTTATGTAGGAATCTAAATATATAAAACTCAAAGGTGACTGACTGACATGGTGATCTATCAACGCACGGCCCAAACCACTGGCCGGATCGGGCTGAAATTTGGCATGCAGGTACATATTATGACGTAGGCATCTGTTAAGAAAGGATTTTGATTCAAGGGGTTAAAATAGGGGATGAAAATGTATATAAAAAAATACTTCTTAACGCGAGCAAAGCTGCGGGCATCTCATTGCCAATGACTACGCAGAAACACATTTTCCGACATGTACACTGGGCACTGGCATAGTCTCTCGTTTGATTAGAACCTAATTAAGCTGAATACAGCGGTCTAAATAGCTCGAACGTGAATAGCGCAGTACAGCCAAAAAAATTTATTTTACAGAAATGCGATAGCTTTTGTCTTATCCATAATTCCATAGGTAGGTACATAATATTTTAAAGTGAAAGTGTCTGTCTGTCTGTTACCTCTTCACGCCCAAACCGCTAAATCGATTTTGATGAAATTTCGTATGGAGTTACTTTGAGTCACGGGAAAGGTTAGAGAATACTTTTTATCCCAGAAAAATTATCAACGGAGTTGTCTATAAAATCTTTCTCTATAAAATCAAAAGTATATACATAGTCCAAAATATGGTCCAAGGCCTATTTCTTATGTCAATCATAAAGTTAATATAGGTACCAAATAGGTACCTAGCGGTACCGCTAGGTATACCGCTAGGGGCTCCTTGTGAGTATAGTATTCGTTGGCTAGGGGCGCTAGGTTTATTACCACTGATCTCTATACCTACACTTGTTGTATAATAGACATCAGTGTTTATTACACAGACTAATAAGGGGATACTATTAGTGTTATTTATTCCGTGGGATACTACGTGTATATTAACATGATCCCCATTTTTATTTGTCACCATTTGTCACTCCCAAGTCCCAAGTCCCAAGTCACTCCCATAGACTACTATAAATTTTATCTGTGCTAAAATTCTTGGCATATTTGGCAATGTGGCATCAAACGTCATTTCAATGTTCTGTCAAACAATTTCAGTGTCAAAAAAAGATGAGTTCTGTTGAATATTTTTGGAGTTTCGACAGCTGTTTTAGAAAATTTCCGTAAATAAATACTGTTTATAACTGTTTATATTGAAGAAATACATTCAGGTATTAACATAATTCTTCGTATGGTCATGATAGCTGTTGCTAGATTTAGTTTTTGTATAAAATGAAACAAAGGTAAGTTGTGTTGTTTTGACTGACTTTAGTTAACGATTGTTGTTTACGTAGTAAATATTCATAATTTTTGCGTAGGAATCGACTTCTTCATAATGAGAATGATCTGATAACCAACATGAACGGCTATAGAGAAGACGGAAGTGAGCTAAATCATAAGATACAGCTGTACAGAATAAAACCTAAGGAACATTTTATAGAGGCACAGGTTCAGGAAGGGGACACACTACAAGCTATCGCTCTCAGATTTCATTGTTCTGTAAGTATTTTGTATTATTAATAAATAAATAAAATAATAAATAACGAATATTAGTTTGCTTCTCCACATTCACACTAAAACAAATACATTATATTAAAAGGCAAAAGACATAGTTAAAATTATCCTCTCTTGAATGCTTATGAAATAAAAGTTGTATGAGGAAAAAGTTAAAAATACCTTATAAACAGACGTTAGATGTTTGTTCTCAATATAAGTCATACATTTAGCTGTGATCAAAAGTATCCTATGACTTTTCCCAGCACCTAGATCCATGTCAACTTTCCTAAATTAGGTAAGCTGTTTAGGTGTGAAGAGGTAACATACAGATACATTGTCACATTTCTTTAATATTTGTTTTTGTATACAATAAATTTTCAGTGTAGGTTAAATAGAAACTAACATTACAGTATTAGATCATTGTAATGCAATAACAATAACCACTTTAACCTTTCAAGCCCCAAGTGGTCGCATGCGACCGCAATAACAAAAGAAGAACAATAGATTTCCTAGAATCTGTGATTGAGGGTTCACAGTTTATATTTATTTGGTTTCTGATAAAACATTTTATCTTGTAGATTTCAGAATTGAAGAGGATAAATCAAATACATAAAGATAATGAAATTTTTGCAAAGAGGACCATAAAAGTTCCTGTCACTCCTTATTCAGTGCTGACGGAACTCATTCCAGCACAGCCACCAGAACCTCAGCCTTCAACATCTAGTGACAATGCTACCAGCCTCAACATGCATAGTCTTTTGCAGAACTCTCAAGCTATGCAAAATCAAAGCAACATACCAAAAGATGTGGATCTCGCTCTAGATTGTAATGCAATGATTTTAAATAGTACAATTGCCCCCGCTGTAATTCCGTTTACTGATTCAGAACAAACTGATTTCGTATCTGAGGACACTCAGCTTTTATCGAGTAAAGAGAAAGTCTCTGTCGAGACGGTCGTTGTGAAGGAGCTCACAGCGCATGGAGCAGATTTTGGATTGAAATGGTTCCATCTTCTATGTTTTGTGTTGCTGCTCGGAGTTGTCGTGCCACTAGTGTATGTATTATTTTATTTGGACAAGCATGAGCATGCAGACCTGCCACCACTGTACGGAAGCCGGTGATTTTAGTATAAACTATGTGACGAAAAGCTTTAAGTTGCGGAAGTTTTTGTATAACATTTTATACTGTGAATATGTATTATACATGTAAAATTAAGGGAACATTATTGTGATTCAAAAATAAACATAATTAAGTTATTTGTTATTTTTATTGACTACAATATCTTAACTTTTGGTGCACCTTATTTTTGGTGAGAAAACATAGTTTCATCTTTTTTTATATCTTATTCACACCATCCCACATAATAGAGCAGTCTTGTGATATATTGTAAAATCTATAATAAACAGTGCAATGTATCACAAAGTTGTAATAAAAACATTTGTTGGGATTCGGGTTCAGTAAATTGAACTTTGATTAGGTAAGTGGGGGGGACATTTTGTTAGGATTGAAAGTTTCCTTCCTTTTGATAGTCCTCTAGAGCAGCGCGGCGGTACCCAACCTTTTTCTACCCAGAATTCAGAAATAGTTAATATAATACTTATTTGAAGTTTTTTAGCAGAAATTAATAATTGTTTTGGGGTAAAAAATACGTTATTCTAAATTAGCGACTTAAAACAAGTAGCTGCAGTGTTTTTGTTAGTTTAGTTACTCTTTCATGTTAAAAAGTAATGGATCGCATCGTATATTAAGTTTTATTCGTTAGCGTGGATCGTGATACAAAATCGTGATTCGATAAACCACAATGCGGCCATGAATATTGATTGGAACACGAAAGTTTCACGGTTTTAATTCAATGATAATTATTATGACATAACTATTAAAGTTATGATAATATAACCATGGTGTGTAATAGCCTAAAGCTACTGTATTGCTCCGTTGGGTTTCAGTGCGTCGCGTCGCCGCAGGGGTGTATGTCGCTTCGTTTTTACATATTAAGTATATAGGTAATAAATAATTATTATGATATAATATAGGTATATACAGTACTACTTTGATGCGATGTGTCTCAGTCCTCAGACACAATGTTTACATTTTTGTGAAGCGACAAAGGAGCGCATAACTTATGAAGAGGTGTTTGCGTTCAATTTTTTCGACCTACCCACTAATTCGAAGATATTTCTTGGGACCATAAAATTAACGACTTACAAAGTTGCTCTATCATTGTTTTATATTGTGTTGTCGTACGTTGACGGAACGCAGCCCGAAGAAATTTTTGCATAGTGACATTGCGTCGCATTTCTGTGCGATGTTATTTTTGAGATACGATGCCTCATGCCGCAACGCGACGCAGTGTTGTGGCCTTTGTTATTATCCCTACGTTCCGTTAGAAGCTCAGAAGTCCGACGCTCAAGACTAGTTTTTCCCGTTCCATTAGCATGTGAGCGTCAGTGATACAAACCCAAGTGGAACGGATTTTTGAGCGTTTTCAGCGTTTTGAGAAAAGTTTAAAAAAGGAACATAGAATTTTATAGGGTTCCGTAGCCAAAATAAAAAAAAAAGCCAAAAAAAAAAATGGCAAAAAAGGAACCCTTATAGATTCGTCATGTCTGTCTGTCTGTCCGTCCGTCCGTATGTCATAGCCACTTTTCTCCGAAACTATTAGAGCTATACTATTGAAACTTGGTAAGTAGATGTAGTCTGTGAACCGCATTAAGATTTTGATGCAAAAATGGAAAAATTATTAAAAATTTTAGGGGTCCCCATAGGTGCAACTGAAATAAAAAAAATTTTTTTTCATCTAACCTATGCGTGTGGGGTATCTATGGATAAGTCTCCAAAAATCATATTAAGGTTTCTCATATCATATTTTTCTAACCTGAATAGTTTGCGAGAGAGACCCCCCCTCTAATTTCTAAAGTACGGGCATGATAATTCTAAAAAAAATATATGATGTAGATTACTATAAAAACTACCAACGAAAATTGGTTTGAACGAGATCTAGCCAGTATTTTTTTATACGTCATAAATGGTAAACCTCTAAATTTCATTAAATCGACTGAAATATAAAAATACATCAAAAACCTTTTAATTTCATAAAAATAAACCTTATTGCTGCTGCGGAACCCTTCATGGGCGAGTCCAACTCGCACTTGGCCGCTTTTTTTTTATACATACATTGAACAGAACTTGGATCCTTTCCTTGAAGTCGTTAATAAAAATAATTGTTTATAAATTAAAGCTGTTTCTTATGTCAATGGTTTATAGTTACATTCTATTTTATTTTACAAATAAAATACAACAAAGGGGTGTATAAACAAGGATTGCAAGGGAAATTTTGGTAGGTCTTTTGAGATTATTATTATTGTTAGAGTAAGGTGATTTACATAATTTTTTTATATTAATTGCTTTATTAAACTCTTGGCATCAAAATAATC
This sequence comes from Plebejus argus, assembly GCA_905404155.3. Lineage (NCBI taxonomy): Eukaryota > Metazoa > Arthropoda > Insecta > Lepidoptera > Lycaenidae > Plebejus > Plebejus argus. The sequence continues at coordinate 4,590,408 of FR989946.1, read as the reverse complement.
GAATTATTACATACTTACGATGCATAGTTTTTATGAAATAACCCGTTTATTATGAGATAAAAACAGAGAATTTGATGAAATTGTGACCTCTGAATTAAGAAAATGAAAGATAATTAGAAAAAACTAATGTGCGCATTTTGAAGACGAGAATGTTGAGCTCATAATGCGCTGAACAGATTTTTTAATTTATTATTTTGTTTCCATAAACTAAGCGCACAAACACAACTCGAAATGACATGGGCACGGTTTTTAACGCTTGATTTACCTAACAATATCCACATAGATGAACTTAAAAAAAATAACTAGCTATTACTTATATTATACACAATAATAATATTTCGTGTTATTTTATTAGTCAGTGTTAGTTTGTCAAAAAATAAATATACAAAGTTGCGAAAATAATTCGCAGCGAGTGAATTTTGCGAGACTGCAGCCTTAAGATATCCTGACCAAATTACTTTAAAATTCTATAGTAGAAGTAAATAAAACAATAGATAATACAAAATAAAACATTTATTTCGACTAATCACTTAAAATAGATCGATGTAACCATTATTAAATCATATTTGCGATTCCTTATATTTTATAAAATTAAACTTTATTAGGATAAATGCACTTCCACAATATCTTTAATAAAAAACTGAGGTTCGTTAATCGTTATCTCAATCTACATGCTTGTATAACATCAGGTAAGTGATAGCATCTTATATCTATACTATATCTCTATGTAAATCAGAAATTCCCGCGTCCCAAGTTTGGATTGCTCTCGTGCACGCTGCAAAATTAAAAAAAAATCTGTTAGAAATGCCAAATACATAAAAAATTAGAAACACAAAAATGTAACACACATAATTAGAGTAATTAATTTAGTGATTACACACATTGTTATGGTGTCCACGTAAAACTGAATAAAAACTAAAAAGTAATAATAATAATGAAATATATTATATTTTTAATATAGCAGCTTTTTCCCTTCAAGTTAATTTCTAAGAAGTCTAAAATGGACACGATTATAATCGTTTTATAAAACACAAAAAATGATTAAGCACATATACAGTTAGTAGTCAGTCACAATGCGCCGCCGACGATAATGCAGTGCTTTGTAGGCAGATTAGTGATTTCTTGTTAGTTACACATAAAACAACAAAATCACTAGTCTTCCATACAACGCTACTGCCGATCCGCCAGTTAGACACACCTAGAAATGTTACCACACACAAATCAGTTAAAAAAACAATTAGTATTATATTATGATAAGTTATTATAGTATATCGTCACCTCTACGGTAAACTTACGAATCTGCAAAAAACAAATTTTACAGGAGAGCGTTTCAAAACCTTAAAATAATAATTAAAAGAATTGTTGCGCTTCTGAAATCAATACTCTAATATTTTTGCTTTGCATAATGCTGTATGTTTTAGATACAATCAATGAATTTTCATTATTGGATTTAAATCACAAAATAATGCACATTCGTTAATTTGCACTTTCATACATATACATAATAAGGTATTTATTGATACCATGGCAAATTAACCAAAGTGGTACTTTCGTAAATTTCGTCAAAATTTTACCGTAGTAAACTTACGAATGTGGTACTTTCGTATGTTTACTTAAGTCATTCTAAGTGCATAATTGTAAAATTGGTAGTTTGCACTCTACAAACGGCCGGGGTTTCGTATAATCGTATATTATGGTATAACCGTGGTCCAGTGGTTTAGAGCGCGGCTCTTGACTCGGAGGTCGTGGGTTCGATTCCCACGTTGGAAACATGTCATTTCCAAGTTTGGTTAGGACAATGCAGGCTAATCACCTGATTGTCTGACAAGTAAGATGATCCATGCTTCGGATGGGCATGTAAAAAGTCAGTCCTGCACCTGATCTCTCACCAGTCGTGTCGGTCAGCCGTGCTATTGGGTTATGAGAGTAAAGGAATAGAGAGTGCTCTTGTGCACTGTGCTATAGTGTCCAAGTTTGTACTTGGACACTATAATATTACTCCTGCGCAATTGGGCTGGTTTCAGTGAAACGGGCCACCGTCACCGAAATCGGTGTGGGAGTTATTAATCGTAATATTCTTTAACCTTTAAACCGCACAAGTCGGATTCATACGACGGTATAGTCTGTCAAAGAAGTGAAGAAATTAAAAAGTGGCAACATCGTAGTGTCATCCCATTTTTCTTAGATTGATTTGAAAGAGATGACACTACAATGTTGCCACTTTTTAACTTCTTCACTTTTTGGCGGACTACATTTTTCGATAATCGACGTACCTACGCATTTAAAATCAAGCGGGATGGACTCGAAATTTTATTGTCGTGTAAGTGCCGTGGCCGAACTTGAAAAAAATGGCGCGATGAACTTGACACATACAAGCCAGGCTGGCCGACAGTGGCGTTGGATCGGGATGAATGGAAGGACTTGGGAGAGGCCCAGAAAATGCAATTTGCGCGGTTAAAGGTTAAAATGACAAGTAGTTAATGCAGCAGCCGTAGGTTAATACCTACAGCTCTGTCCGTGACAATTTTTATCCTCAAAACCCACTCTGAATAGTATAGGATGAGTTTTACGATAGTCACCGCATCATGGGCCATGGCATCTAATTGACTTATCGCGTCGATAGCGTCAATTAGATGCGATTTTAGCCTCGTCTTCTTCTTCAGTCTTGGAAAAAAACTCCTCATGAGACAACACGGTTACACTAAATGGACGAGGATTTACCCTAGCCATTCTCATGACTTGTGTCCATCCTTCTGGTGTGTAAACAGCTGAATTCTTACCTTTCAATTTTAGAATGAACCAAGTCGCATTCCATGTGACTGTGCCCGGATTCATAAAAGACATTGATCTATCGTGTCTATTATCCCGCTAGTTGTCACAGCAACATACAAGTTTTTCTGTTGGCTACCGCAATTGTCTGACAACATTCTGACATTCTGACATTATAATATACCGCCAGTTTCCGAACATAAAAGAATGGTCCAGAACTCAGAAGCCATAGTAAATTAACGAAAGTGGCAGATATGTATGTTTGCTGTGGCCTGTGGGCTGTGGGTCACTACTCACTTCACCCAGTTTAAGTTAACGAATATGCCAGATTCGTAAGTTTACAATGGCAAGATTCACTCGAATTATAACATACGTTATCCTATTTTCAATTTCGTAAGTTTGCCATGGGTGTATGAGCATAAAAAGGCAGATTCGAACCATCTGAACTCTGTAACCGTTAAAGATAGAAATATGGAAATTTGCCACGGTGTGTAATACCACGTAAGTGACAGTTTTTTGCTAGAAACTCGATTTTGAAAAAATGGCAGATTCGTAAGTTTACCGTGGAGGTGACGATATTCGCGCTAAGGAGACAGTAAAATCTTGCGTATGTTCAACAAGACTTGTTTTTTTGTTAATTTTGATTTTAACGTCTTCTTAACTTTAATAAGAGTATTAGCACAGTTCAAAATTAGTATACAGCACAAAATATTAGAAAGTACAACTAGTTTCTTATCACATCTAGACGATAACCAAATATTATAATGGAATGTTAAGTAGAAATAAGGGGCTGTTTCACCACTTTCTGATAAAGTGGCGAATAGGCTATTCACAACTTTTTTGACAGATTCTCCCTACTTGATCTGTCAAGTTAGGTGGCGGATAGCCTATTCGGCACTTATCAGGAAGTGGTGAAACAGGCCCTAAGTAAAATAGAAGATCACACACTTTGTAAGACATTGAAAACATCGTTGTACTGTACAGTATATAAGCAAAGAAAGAAAGTAATATTATTATTCAGGACTTTTCATTATTTGTTAGAAAACGGCAAGTTGATCAAATAGCAGATGATAAAAATAGTTAAATAATATTACTTATAGACGACCAAAACTCATTTGGAACTCTGTCGTGAGACGCACCTATTAATGTAACATGAAACTTTTGACTACGATAATGATATGATTTTTAATTCCCTTTACTTAACAAAGTATTCATTATTATAATAATTAATAATACAAATGAAATGATGAACACTAATTTTAATGAAAACAACTAAAATATATTATATGGAAGATATCATAGTATAAGAAATAGTATATGAATTATGAATAGAATATATCTACTACCCCTGCTACTAAATTAAACAACTAGGGCCTTTAGTCTACAGGTATTCGATAATATCTAAAACAAAGTAAACAAAATTAAAAATGTATTGATTCAACACATATCTAAATGGAGTGTGCAATGCGTTTAGTCAATATATATTTTATTTTACTATTAAAATTATCGAATACAGCTTGACTTAAGGCCCCGAATATACTTTTCTAATAGCACTGATAATTCAAGAAGAACTACTAGATTCAACTCAATAAGATAGATTCAAGGTGACCCAATAGAAATACTCAGTTATCATAATATTTTTTACCTTATATTTACACTCTCAGTCATATGTAAGAGTTCTACTTATTTTTAGGGCTTTTTTGTGCCATTTCAGGAAATTCTTCGAATACTCTAATACAAAACAATCAAAATTAGTTGTTGCATTTAGACATTATTGCATTTAAAACATTATTGCCTTGATACTGTCTTTAAAAATGAAAATACTTTTTATTCTTTTTCTTTTGTTTGGCGGGCGAGTGAGACAATAATTAGCTATATTGTGTTCCGTTTCAATTTCATTAAATCAAACTGTAAACAAAGTTTTTTAGAGGTGATTTAGTAACGTATCAAAACAAGGACCAAATATTAAAGAATTTCACAGTAAAGGATAGATAGAGATGTTTAAACGTTTTTTGTTTACATTTCGACTAAAATAAAAACGGAGTAACGTAAGCGAATTAGAAACATACTGCATGACGGGAGTTTATCAGTATTAGTAATCGAGTATTAAGGTAATCGCACATTTATCAGCACGCACGCGCCGAACGCGCCGCATTTTAGAATATTTGTTGTATGAAATGATGTGAAACTTTTCCACCACTACACGACCACATTCGTCCGCACTGCACGCGCCGCATTTCGTGTACTATGCGGTGCGTTGGACGCGTACGGCGCGTACGTTGCTGACAAATATGCGATCAGCTTTTATTAGTGTCTAAACACACTAGGGCGAAATAACTCAGCCGAAGTTCAGCATGATTACGCCAGCAAAGCGCTACGCATATAATATAACGCGACATAATTTCGGCATGGTGTGTCATCAGTAATTTAAAATACATTGCAGGCGTAATCATGCCGAACTTCGGCCGCGTTTTTTCGGCCTAGTGCGTTTAGACACTCAGTTAATAATAATAGTGAACTGTGTACCTCTGCTGCAGCAGATACTGCGCCTTCTGTATGCGCTGCGGGCTGCCCGTGATGGTGATGATGCGGTCGTTGGCGCCGGGCAGCGGCTCAGCTATCTCTATGGACGCGCCGCTCTCCGCTCTGATCTTGCGGATGCGGGTACCGGCTTTGCCGATTATCGCGCCAGCCAGCTGAAAATGGCGTAATGAAACATTGTAGTTACCGTAAAATTGTAAACACTCAGATTACAATGTAACTAATAACTACTGCGTGACTGGTGAGACATGTTCAATACTCGAGGACGTGATATTTGGCTATTATATTAGTTGGAATAAAATAATATAAAAAAATAATATCAATTATAAATAATGTCAACAAACGTATTATTATTATTATTATTAATTGATCACCGAGTAAATGTAGCTTAAAGTTAAATAATTATTTACCCAACGCATGGACACCGCGCGCGGGAAGGGTAGTTGTGTGGTGTTTCTTTGGTAGCGCAACGCCTTTGCTTCGGCCGCATAGTATGCCTACTTGCCTAGCCGCGTAATTTACTTAGTAGATTCATTTATTTTTGGGAAATTCGGAAAAAAATTAAGAACCCAATTTTATTACATAATTATAATGAGAATCGAGTACAGAGTACTCTCCATAAGTATCGGTAATGTCTCACCAGTCATGTTGTATAATAGTCCAAATCGCGTGGACTGGACACAAAATTTTATAGGAATTTTGTCAAACATACTAATGGTATAAATATTAGGTGATGCTCGCAACTTCGTTGCGCTTCAATTCGTTTTGAATTAATATTGTCTAGGTAGTAACTTTATTTTGAACAAGTAGGTACTCCACGCTCATGTACAGAGGAATCCAGTTATGTGAATACACCGCACGTAGGGAACGTGCGGTGTATTCAACACTGATATAACCTCTTTTTTTTAAGTTGGTTAAAAATACCCCGCACTCCCTTATACTTATCGTAATACTCTTTATGATTCCTTGTAACTAGTATATGTTGAGTAAAGATTTAAACATGGAAAATAATATTATACTAACATCTTTGGGTATGGTGACTTGCGTGGTGGTCTCGCCCGGGCCGCCCTGGTTGCCGTTGAAGCTGCCCCCGGGCCCGTTGCGGCCAAAACCGCCTCCTCCGCCCCCACCACTGTTACTGCCGAAGCTGCCGCGCGGGGGGCCGTTAAAGTTGCCCCCTCTGGGTCCAGGGCCTGGGAAGTCGTTGAAAGGTCTCGGCGGCGGGCCACTCCGGCCTACGGGGGGCCGGGGGCCGCGGCTTGGCCCCATGGGGGGCATGCGGCCCGGCGGCCCCCGGGACGGTCCCCCGCGTGAACCCCGCGCGCCCTGCCCGTTGCCGAAGCCGCCATACTCGTCGGAATAGTAGTCGTCGTAGTTGTGAGGGTCGTACGCCTGGATAGCTCCCTTTATGGGCACCTGAAGTTGACAGATAGAATACTATTAAATACACTGCTGAAAATTCTGGATTTATATTATTATTTCGTCATCATCATAATAATTAATAAGTAGAAGTTTTGTGACGGTCAGTAAATTGTATAATATTATGTATACGTACACGCATCGTGCGTACATACTTAGCACACGCGCACGCAAGCTCGAGCGTGTATGTGATTTGTGAAATAGTAAAGGACGTAGATGTCACTGTTTCAACATTATCAACGCCACTGGTGTCTAACATATTTCAGTCGGAGCATATTGGTGTGTAAGAAGCGCATTGCATCTGACTTGTAAGAGTGAGTTGCATCAACTTACTTTAACTATAACTTTAACTTTAACCATAACAAAATGTGAAATGAACTGTCAAATCCCTAGCAAAAGTCGCCATATTTGACGATAACCTTAACTTTAACTTTAACTACGCTTCTGGTACAATTCACCCTAAGAGATCTTAATGCCACCAAGGAAATTGATTCCAAGGCAGTTGACAGACCAACGTCATTCAGTCGGATCATGTCAATTCAATGTTAGCTGTGATCGGTCGGATGGGTTTGACGTAACGCGACCAAATTACTTAGGTCCACCATCTGCCTAGGAATCAACTTCTCTGATGATCTGTACCAATGTATGTGTGAAAGAGACAGCGAGCTCACCTGTCGCACCAGCTCCAGCACCTCTCTCACTCCCGCAGCGACCGCCTCGTCCTGGCCCACCAGCTGCACAACACGTTCGGTGCTCTGAGGGGCCGGATTGGAGAAGATCTTAAGTCGCGCGCCAGTTTTCTGTCGATAGATAACATAAGGTCGTTATTGCGTCGGAAATCAGAGAACAGAGAAGATTAAATGGCAACTCAACTGAAGTCATGTCGAAAACTGGGTCTAATACCTAAGACTGTGACCGGACCACGGACAATACTCTTTCATTATTGTATGCCGTGGCATTATGTATACTGTATACATTCATTCTATAGTACTCATAACCGAGTATAAACTCTGATACTGACTCCAAGTGTCACGACCATCTGGATTCTGGACCCTAAGGGTCTAAACACACTTGCGGTGGGTTGATCGTGCCCGTAACTTTGCCTAGCGGGGAGTGGAGCACCATGGGGTTTTAGTGGGTAGCTCCCGGAGAGTCCCACATACCCCGGCCGATGTCCCCAATCCGCCGGGGATGCGCAAAGCATTTCCCCATGTAAAAAAAAAAGGGTCTAAACACACTAGGCTGAATTACGCCGGCGTAATTTCCGCCGCAAATGAACGCATACAAAATATGACGTAATACGTGTGTCACGTATTACGTGTCATCATGAAAATCATGATTTACAAAATTACGCTCGTGAGAATAAAATAGGACTTTTGTTTGAAACTGAATGCAGCAGAATTCTGCCGAACCGAAATTCTGCGACTCATAAGTCACAAATTACGCTCGTTTGGCTTCGCCCTAAAGATATTATATATTATCACAAGCTTTTCAATATTGTCCTTTCTAAATTAGTTATACCGTAAATAAAGGTTGGACGTTACATTATGAGGATCGATGTATGCAGCATATTATATCATCCAAATTGGTTCAGTTGTTTTAGAATTACATATATTTTAACGCTGAAACAACTGAACCAACTGGCATACAAACGGACCAACTTGCGCATTTCTAATATTAGGTATATGTAATACAATACTTCCAGTATGGTTAACAAATATTATATTATTATTTAATATCTTGGTTATTATCTTGGACTGTCGTAAAAAAGTTATAACAGGAGTAAAATATTTATGACAAATCAATACCCATGCAATATCAGTTATTAGCTCAAGGAAATAAAATATCATAATATTATTTCCTTCAGTCATAATCATAACTCCCATTTCTTTAGCAGAATCTATACGCAATATTATAAATGCGTAATTGTGTCTAACTGTAATTTATTTATGTTTAAAGTGCTAATATGATTTAAGTAGATGGAATTTGGTATGAACTTTTCATGAGTCTTCAATTCTCATACATCATTAATTATAAATTATAATTTTTATCAAGTAAAAAATTACAGTATTAAACGAAGTTTCAGCAACATTGAGTATTTTATAAACATTTTATAAACAGTTTTGTAAATAATATTGAAATTTGGATCCTCTTTCAATTAAAATAACGCAATCTTATTTTAAGCTTGATAATTGATATATTATGTATACAGGGTGTAACAAAAATTAGTGATAATACTTTAGGATGTGTACGTATTCCTCGTAGAGAGTTCACTGTGAAAGTAGCATTGCTGAAAAGTCTTTTTTTTTCACTTTTGTATGGGAAAACTCGTGACGCTCGGGGCTCGGGCCCTTGCCCATACAAAAGTGAAAAAAATGATATTTCAGCGCTGCTACTTTCACAGTGAACTCTCTACGAGGAACACGTACACACTCTAAAGTATTATCAATTATTTTTGTTACACACTGTATAAACATTCTAAATGTTAACAACGTTTTATCCACGTCCAACTCTGGAAAAGTGACTTGCCAGACAAGGACAAAACATTCAAATAAGCCTATTTAAGCGCCTGAATACACACTGCGAATCTTTATTAGAAAGAGATTTTGTATTTAATCACATCCAAAATTTAATAGAAACACTACTTCCCTTACTGTTTAACACAAAGAGGGTAATTAGGGGTAAGGCTACCTCTAGGCTCTAACTAACCAGGTATAAAACTAGTTACTTTACTACTCTAATGACCTTTATGTCGTCAACATAAGGTTTATTTCTTCCAAACTCCGAGGCAAAATACAGGTAAACCTGTCGGTACCCAACTCAACAGCTGCTGTCATGTGACAACTGCTCATACCAGCCGACAGATGTCAGGGGTTTAAAAACCTTATCGTTTAATTATAAGGTCGAAAGTTAAACCGGATATATTGAAAGTAAATCGTTCACTTTGTAGTCAAAAACCAATATCCACTGTATAAAGGAACTTCATTTATTATTGAATTACGACTTCGCATGTTTGAGACAAATTTTAAGGCTATTTGTTGGGCCAAGATGAATATCCATGATTGCTAAGCCATCTACATCATGTATAACAGGGATGGTGAATCAATGGCACGCGTGCCACCAATGGCAAGTTACATATAATTTGGATCACGGTCCACAAAACTAGTATCGAAATAATCTACCAACAATCAAGATTATAGATCCACCTCTGCGTAGTGAGCATAAAATTAGGCAAATTTTAAATACGCACCGAATCACAATAATCGGCTAAGTGCGAGTCGGACTCGCGCACGAAAGGTTCCGTTATCCGTAATCCGTACCGGTATAGAGCGAAAGTAGACAAAAAATTGTGTTTTTTGTATGGGAGCCCCCCTTAAATATTTACTTTATTTTAATTTTATTATTAATTATTAGAGTACAAATACAATTAAGGATTTTGTGAAAATTTCAAGTGCATAGCTGTTACCATTATTGATTACGAGCAAAAAAGACCAAAAAAATTACGTTTCTTGTATGGGAGCCCCCCTTAAAAATAAACTTTATTTTATTTTTAGTATTTGTTGTTATAGCGGCAACAGATATACACAATCTGTGAAAATTTCAGAAGTCTAGCTATAGCGGTTCTTGAGATACAGTCTGGAGACATACAGACAGACGGACGGACGGACAGACATCGAAGTCTTAGTAATAGGGTCCCGTTTTTACCCTTTGGGTACGGAACCATAAAAACGAATACTGAACGGCACGTTTGTGACTTCTTCAGAGAAGGGCACGTTGACACGACAAGGTTCGCCATCCCTGTGTTAGTAGATCATAATATTATAGTGCCAACCTGGAGAGACCCTATTATGTGAATGGAGAATCAATACAATGAATAATGAATAATGATACATAATTTTATTATTACTATTAACAAGAAAGGTTAGTGACCTATTTTAACTAGGGTCATCCCTTGATAGTCACATCCGGAGTTAAGTTTTTGGGAATTATCTTACAAATAGAAGGCTTTAGTTTTAGTGGATTTGGAATGTCATATTACGCTATACAAATTTTTAATACGAATCACAGAAGCATAAAAATTTATAACTTTCCCTAAAGTTTTTCTTCAGAAATATCATTATAACTTGTTTCTCATTAGTTAATAATTGAACTCGAATATAATAGAAGATGGTAATATACACAGCCACAGTAAAAACTATGATTCTACATTGCTCTACATTTCCAAAACGCTATCAAAATTCACTCAGCCCAAAATTTAATCGTGTAATTTCCTCCTAAATTAATTCCATAAATGCATAAACGTTTCACAGGTAAAACCAACAAAAGCCTTTCGGTACCTCGTATTAAAACATCATTACCGCTTCGTGGAAAATAAAGTTATTATCAAAACTAGGTCGTGAAACACTAATCACAGGCGTACACTATTAATATAATTAGGGTAGCACCCCAATCGATACTGTACAATCGAAACAATGCAACATTGTATTGTATTGTATTACTGGGGTAGTATACAATGAAGTCAACCGTAATTTTGTTGCATCATTAAAAATTAATTATAATAATTGTAGCAATCGTATTTGGCGGTTGACAGTTGGCGAGCAGCGCGCACGCGCAAACCGATCGACCCGCGCACATGTGCCCAACGCACAAACACAGGACACTGACACCGATTAATACACTATTGGCTGGATACAAAAAAAAAACGTTCACATGAAAAAACTAACCACTCAACACAAAGGATCCACCACTGTCGTAAACACGTAAGTAGAGCGCGACGCGTCCGCGCGGCGCGGCGGTCGGCACAGAAGTGAGCCGAAGTGGCCAAGGTGGAGCGGTACACCTGACCGCCCCTCCCCCGCGCTGCACTTGTACGGCCGCCCCGCGCCACGCCTATCCCCCGAAACTTCCCAAAAAGCGATTCCGAAAACAAAAGTCATCCGACAAATAGGCACCTCGGCGGAGGAATTTCCGCCCCGTTGTTGTCAGCGGCGACTGCTGAACGCCCGCTGAAATTGTTCGCGCGACTTCCGTAGTGTGAATACTCCTTTATAATACGTTTCCTAAAACTTCGGAGCGGAATAATTAAAGCTTTCGTGCCACTTTCCGAAGTAATATAAACTAATAATTACGAAGAGTTCGCACGTGTAGATGTTGAAAATGGCTTAGTTACAGTATTTGGATTTTGGTAGTGCGTATGAGACATAAAAAGATACTAAAAAGATTACATTGGCTGCTTAAGAGGATACATCAAGGGCTACAGAAATGAAAAGCAAGTCTTTGTAAAATCTATTGCTGTCTCCCTAGCCTCAAGCCTCCCCCCGCAGAGCGCGATAGAGACAGCTTGAAGTGAAAATCTGAACAGAAAATATAACATATCTTTTTTAATAATTAAATTATGAAAAGAAAGAAAACATAGGGACATGCTAATAGTGGCCACAGATATTCAGGAAAAAATTGTTACTCTACCGGCATTATCCAGGAAGGAAACAGGGGACAACGTTTGTATGGGAAAACGGCTCTAGTGAACGCTCTTAATGTTAGCTACATTTATACGTTTCACACTATTACAAGTTTACTTTCATTAAACGACCTTAGAATAACAAAGCTTAGTGCAACGTCCCCCTCAAGTTATCGTCCTCGCAATTACGGGGCTAAAGAAAAGCAAACAGCGCAGAAGCTATCGATTTTGCAATTATAAAGTTAAAAACCGACGCTGACAACAGCGGGAACTAATAAAAGGTAGCGTTTAATATTGCTGGGGTTGAGAAGACGCAGACGCAAAAAAGAGCGTCCGTGGCCTAGTAATAGATATTTGATTCACCCTCGAAAGAGTGCAGGTTCAATCCAAGGTAGTAGAGAACGGATGCTCGTACAGCGAAAGAAATTATGGTGAGGAAACTCACACGTGGTTTTTGCCAGACGTTGCCTCGAATTCATGCGTGAGAAAATCTGCGTTCGAAGCGACAATTCAACCTTTACAGTTTACACGCATATACTCCAGAGTCTAGACCAGAAAGCCAACAAATGAATCCTAAGTTTTTCTTTATTCTGATTGGCGAGGCCAGTTCGAAAAGACTGATTTTTAAGCTTCCAGACTGAAGAAATTATGTGGAATTCTCTTACACCAAAATTGATGTAGACTCAGAAAGGAACAAAGTAAAGAAATAACCGAACAGAATATTGAAAAATGGCATGGTAATTCTGTATAAAAATCTTGAATATCACCATAAAAATACACTTCAAATTCGAACATCTCGTAATTTTCAATGACAATGATATGATTTTTTTTCCAAAAAAGATAGCTTTTTTATAGTTCTAATGAAATAACCGAATAGATTTTTAATAAATGATTCGGCCATTAAAAAAAATTAAAGAAAATTTCTCCTTTTTCACCCTATCAAGAACGCGGCGAGCGTCGTAACCGCCACCGTACAAGGCGCGGTGATATGAATGTTATTTTAATATTCTTAACGTCGATATTCGTACTGACAGACATCGACCTGCTAATTTTCGGGACAGCCTTGCCTTAAGATCTCTATCATGCCCAATTCCATATTTTCTGACACTAACTAAGCCACAAACACGTCAACCCAGTAAACACTGTATCTAGATCGATTGAACCCCGAAGCCATACCGGCTGCGGTGCGATCGGAAACGGAAACAGCACGTGTCACCGCGACTGTCATTACCTCATATGCTGCGTTCAAATTAGACCCATGACATGACATGTGTGTACACGTCACGGAAGAGTGCCATGGTTCTTTTTTCCGTGCGTAAAACGTACACATGCCATTGGTAAGGAACTCTTAAGAGCTCTGATGTAACATAGACGTATCTTTTGTAAGTGAAGGCAGTTTTCTAAAGAAATTATGAATAGTTCTTTTGGTGCGCTCAAAGTTATCCATTATCCATGCTCTCGAGTCTAGGTGAGCTGATGCTCACGTAACTCTACATATTTTATAGAGCTGAGTATTTTCATCATTCAATTACAACCCAGTTTATGTATGCCATGGTAGACACCATGGCATACATAAACAAATGTAATTAGAATATTCGTATAATGGCGTTAATTAGTAAAATAGAGAGCAGTCAAGGGTACCTATGAGCATATACAGCATGACTGGTGAGACATGTTCAATACTCGAGGACGTGATATTAGGCTATTATAGTAGTTGGAAAAAAAATAATATCAATTGATCGCTGAGTAAATGTAGCTTAAAGTTAAATAATTATTTACTCAACACACGGTCACCGCGCGGGGGAGTGGTAGCGCGGGGCGCACGTCGCCGCGCCGGCCGCATAGTAATTTACTAAGTATCCATAATTTATTTATTTAAAGGCAAATTTGGTCAAAAATGAAGTACCTAATTTTATTACATAATTATAATGAGAATCGACTACCGAGTACTCTCTATAAGTATCGGTTATGTCTCACCACTCATGCTGTATAATTATTATATACCTACCATATTAGGCCTAGCTGGTACCATCAAAATCCAACCCTTCGGGTGCTTCATTAGCGTTACACATGACACATAGTAACAAATGACAGTACATTCGTGTCACACGCCGATATTTCATCGTCTTATCGACGTACCACTTTTTGTTAATACTGGCATTTGTACACCGCGCTATTATAGTAATGGATCAGATAAAATACGTTCGACATACCGACATAATGGATGGAAAATATTGTCTGTGTTTGACGAGTTTTTCCGGTTATTTACCGAAAAGAGCATTCCCTAACCTTTCCGGGATCGATGGGACGTATTGTGTCGTCAGAGAAATGGTATATGGGAAATGAGAGGAAGAAATGAATATACCGATTTTAAGAATGAATAAACCGATTTTATGGAGTTTTGTATGGCGATACTGTCACATCACTCACAGTTATAAATAAAGGCATAATATGTTTTATCACATAAAAATACGCCTATTTAAAAGTATACCATGTCTGAGCGAACAAAGACGCTGACAACATGTAGTATGAAGTATTCTTATAGTAGCTTCCATCGCACAGAAATATTTAAGAATTCAGATTAAATCGACGCGACGTAAGTTGCAAGCACAAGCCCATAGCTTAGATTCGGCAAAAGTTATCAAATCAAATATCAAACCTACAATTGTACATTAATTAAGGCGAACCCTAGCGCAATTTACGAGCAATCGATGTTTGGGCCCAGAGGAATAGAACCCGAAATGTTTTGCCAACGCTCGCATTAAGTTCAAAATTAATTTCGGTAATGTACTAATTGCATGCTTAAAATTCACCCCCAAATAACAACTAGGTATTGTTAAATTAAAGCTAGCTAAAACACACCCACATAATGATACCAACAATATTATTGTCAGCACTGTATCCCGTACCCTAATCGATTATTATAATTATATCTGAAAATTTAGTTTCCGCGAGCTATAATATTTCAAATTACAAGAGACTTTCATAATTTTAATAATTATTATTTGCGTTAAACATGCAATGAGTTAAAAAATGTCAAAATTGACCACTGAATAAGGGTGGGTTGCACCAGAGGCGTAGTTAAAGTTATCGTCAAATATGGCGTCCATTATGGACTTTTACTAGGGATTTGACAGTTCATTTGACTTTTTGTTATGGTTAAAGTTAAATTTTAGTTGGTGCAACCAATTCTTAGCTTAGCTTAGCGTGCATATTTGGTCAGTAAAGGACAAAGGTAAGACATACATATTTTAAACTGATGACTCTCAGAAAACTTCAGCAAACTCTTGTAGAATGCAGGCTGCAAGTTTAGTGAAGCTAATAAAAGAACGGCAGACATAGGACGACAGGTGTCAACTCGGCGCGGGTTTTTATTCGACAGCTGCAAAGATTTCGTAGAGCGACCCAACAACTGATACCAGACTAAATAGATAATCCGAAATAGAAATAGCAGTAATCATAATAAATCATGAAGAACATTATACTTTCGGACAGATCTGATCATTAGAATTTGGTATAACTAGTTACTAGTTTAAGGAAAAGTATTCGTACAAAATACGAAACGCCTTAGCGTCTTTTGCGAAGCTTCGTCATTGATACATCATCTTAATCTAGTTTAAAACTACCTACTACTACTAAAGAAAGCAAATATAATTAAACATGTATACTGTATAGATATGACATAATATATTTGAGACCATACAAGTAGTTGGAGAGTTTTAAAACAAATCATAGGCCCCGCGGCGGATTCCTCACTGAAACCCAAGATGAGCAGCTAGGGTGTAAGTAAAGCTTTCGTGAGAAAAGCTTTTAGGGTTATGTGGGACAATTTGGATTTGACATATTTCGCTATCCCTATAAAATTTACATATCACTTTTTAACACACTACATTGTTTTTTTAAGATGGCTTATTTTCTTCTTGTGTCGCGTAGCCCATCTTTATTTTCAAATCATCGCGACATTTCTAGCACATAGACAGGTGCCGCGCTAGGCAGCTGCGTCGCCAACCTATGTACAGGATGTGCCGCCACGTGCGGTGTAACGTGAGCCCCGCCGCCCGCTTCCGACGGAAGAAACCTCACGTTACCCCTTTGATAACGACCCTCCTCGCCGCAATCGTGCACGAGTTTAAAGATTCAATGATTTA
Organism: Plebejus argus; assembly: GCA_905404155.3. Lineage (NCBI taxonomy): Eukaryota > Metazoa > Arthropoda > Insecta > Lepidoptera > Lycaenidae > Plebejus > Plebejus argus. The sequence continues at coordinate 4,574,073 of FR989946.1, read as the reverse complement.
ACGCTTTAATAGGTTAAATCAAATAAGGAATTACTGAACCGAGGAATGGCAGGGTTCCATAATCCATAGCTCCAATATTATCCTAATCTCTTTCATTCTCATGTCCGTTCCAAATGAACTTTTTATACAGCCTAGGACTTCTCTCTGAAGTAGTCAGAAAAACCACTACTCGTTACAATACAAGTTTTCCCTTGAATGAGACAATGGGAAGTCAATATTCTGTTAAAAATTCTCATCTGAGTCCATTTTAAGAAGGTATCAGGATTCTTAAATTTATCTATTGATGTTAATTTATTGGTCCGTCTTAGAAACCTTTAAAGTATGCCCCGCAGTCCGCCCTATCCAGTAAGTAATTTTATCGCTTCAGAGTTCAATCGCAATCACTCTCAGAAACTCCAATAATAGCATAGCATGCTAGCACACACGAGGCAAAGGTGTCGGGCGAGCCCAGGTGCGCGTTTTTGTGCGGCCTTCCGGCGCACCACCTGCGCACACATCTGCCGCCCGCGCAGCACGCGCCCGCCAATCGCGGGCGACATACGGCAGACGCCAGACCGCTGAGGGTTTTGCCCCGCTAGGGACGCCAAGACACTTGGTTAATGGTAAGCAGACGCTTATTATATCTGATAAACCGATCAAGGTATTTTCTGACAGGACTTAAACACTCAAAGAAATTTAGAGGTAAAATGGCTCCTGTTTTGGGAAGGCTTCTGGCCGAATAACATTTGGTTGACGCAAACGCCAGACGTTTTTGGAATGTTTTTGCGGCTTCGTTAAAATGAGCCTGATATGCGCAGCAAAACATTATGATACTTGGTCAATGGTCGGCTTAGGGTATGTACCAGATTGCTTTCAAGTGCATTGAGCTCTGCGATAAAATGTAACGCGCAAATGCCAGATACCAAAGCCGCCTTTTTAGATTTTTAGCAGTGAATGGACTATGGAGGTATGTATTTCACGAAGCTTTTAACGCGTGATTCCTTTAATATTTCTGGGAGACTTAAACGCCAGACCTATTCATATATATTTCTGGACTTCTGATCCCAAACTCTGAATTAGTTTTAGTTAACAATGAGTCTAGACGGAAAGTCCAACTATTCTGTAAGTATAAGTTTGGCCCTGACCTATTAAACAAATAGTACATTTTACATTATTTCGCACATGGGCAGACGTCTGCCACTTATAATTTCGTTATAAGTATAATTGAAGACATGCCAAGCCTTCGAGCACGATACAAAGTTTAATTAATGTCCGACTTAAATTGTACAAATCCAAGTTGCGTGCCAAATACTGGATAACTTCTATGTTACAGAAAAATTGCACAAAAAAGTGAAAATTATAGAGCTAAATTTATGTAGGATGATTGGGTTATTGTAATTGTTAGTAAGTATAGAAGATTTATCACAACTTAGTAATGGCTTTAAAAATAGAAAGATGGTGTTTAAGAATATGTATGGGAATTGCTAGTAGTCTATTACAACACAATAATATTCTTTATACATATTATATAAAGCAGGTAGTGTGATTTCTTTGAAATTTGTGCAAAAACTTAATGTCTTTTGAGTTTTGATAAATCACGCTTGGACAAAGAACATTAACAAAAGTGAAATACATTGTAATAACACTGTACATATTATTACATTCTTTACAGGTAAGAAATCTGTAAGATTCCGTGCCCTTCATTATGTTAAAGTTTGGAAGACTGCCTTACCCCCGGGCCCCGAATATAAATATAGTAATATCTAATATAATAATATCTATGGACGCTTCACACCACGTCAGTCTGGCCCCATGCTAAGTACCTGAAGGACTTGTGTTACAGGTACCAGACAACGGAAATTTATTGAATACTTTTATACTATACATATATTTAAGATTTTTATTATATTATGATAAATATATTTAATACACATCCATGACCCAGGAACTTTGAAAACTTTTTGTTCCGTCGGCGGGATTCGAACCCGCGACCTCCGGCTTAAGCTACCAACGTGCTATCCACTGAGCCACAGAGGTCGTCAACATAGTGTACTACCATTACAACTGCAAGCTGTAAACTGTAAAGCTTTTGTCTCGCGTGATGGTTTTTAGGGTTCCGTACCCAAAGGGTAAAAACGGGACCCTATTACTAAGACTTCGTTGTCTGTCCGTCTGTCTGTCTGTCTGTTTGTCTGTCTCCAGGCTGTAACTCAAGAACGGTAATAGCTAGAGATTTGATATTTTCACAGATTATATTGTATAGATCTGTTGCCGCTATAACAACAAATACTAAAAATAAAATAAAATGAATATTTAAGGGGGGCCCATACAACAAACGTGATTTTTTTGGCCTTTCTTGCTCTATATCAAAAATGGCAACAGGTAGGTACTTGAATTTTTCACAAAATCCTTAGTTATATGTGTACTTTAATATTCAATAATAATATTAAAATAAAATAAAAAAATAAGGGGGGCTTCCATACAAAAAACACAATTTATGGCCTAATTTTGCTCTATAATGGTACGGAACCCTTCGTGCGCGATTCCGACTCGCACTTGGCCGATTATTTTTAATCAGAACATGGCCAGGCCTAAGTTGTGAAAATATGCCCAAAATCAGGAAATACCCCAATCGAGCAATCGTATTTTCTGATAAGACGTACAGCTTATGAGTTAAATGCTGCTTAAATATCGTCACTCGTCTCCTTTGCTTATAGTTTTTCTGCGAAAAATCTTTGACGTTAAGCCTAGTTCGTATTGGGCCAGTATTTTAGTCAAGTACCAATACAAGTATTTTAGTAGCTAAATTCTGGCTTCTGCCCCAAAATGACAAAATTTTTAGTGTTCACTGTTCAGACACGTTAAGCTACTAAAATACTCGCTACTTCATCAAAATACTGGCCTTAGGCCTAACGTAAACGCGCTACGAGATGTGAAATACCGCGTCGCTTCACAGTAGTGCGATCCAACCTTTAGCTGGCAGACATTATAAGTTGTAATTGATCGGCCGTCGGAACTCGGAGTTCGCCCCTCGCGGTATTTGCTAATTGCCGGAGCTTTTAGCCGTGCTGTGGGAGTTCTAATCTGTTTTCCGTTTTCCTCGGTTAGTTCTAGTTAGCCAAGTAAAATAAAGAATGTCAATATTTATTAGATAGCGTTTTAGTGCAGAATATAAAAGAGGCCCATGGCGTAATACCTCGATCGTGGGAATCGCAGACACAATAGATTTTCAATTGTTATGCGACAGCCGGGTGCCGCTTGGGGATTGATGGGTTAAAATTGGCCAAATACGAACGTGTCAGTTGGAATGGTTGCATTCCCTGCTCTATATAACGTAATATTATGTCTGTATTATGCAAAATCGCAATTTAACCATTTACAGAGCGATTTCGAACTGCGAAGACGCCAGTATCCTTTTGGCTAAGTTAACGCGTCGGTGTAGGTATCGCTCGTTTGTTAACCTTCTAACAGCCTGAAATCTGTAATGTCTAGCTTTATATTCTTAACTTACGTTAGAAAACTGTATAATATTCTCAAGTATACATATTTGGAGAAAGTTTTGTAATAGGAAATACTGACTCCTTAGGGACTAATCTAAAGTATTACGTATGAAGCATGAAGTAGTGCGTTTTTCGCGTAACTTTCTGCCGCGCACTGTAAAACTCTGGAACGAACTGTCACCAGCAGTATTTCCGGACCTATACGACCTGCAAACCTTCAAGAAAAGAGCGTATTCCGTCTTAAAAGGCCGGCAACGCACCTGCAGCTCTTCTGATGTTGCGAGTATCCATGGGCGACGGTAGTTGCTTACCATCAGGTGACCCGTTTGCTCGTTTGCCCCCTTAATTAATAAAAAAAAAAATGTTAGCTCTGTATTAGAAATGTGACGGGATTTCCCGAGTCCCGTCATTCCCGTGGGAACGCCGGATACTCCCGCGCTACCTGACGACTCACGACACGCACCACCCCGGTTTGTCACCCTCATAGACTACCTATCAAGTGTGTGTTCCTATATTCTACCAGTATACTGGCTAGCACAGTGTGACGATATTTGATAGACTACCGAGATGTTGGAACGCACTGGTCAGCATAGTGTTTTTAGGAACGTGTCCTATATTGAAGCAATACTTTCATTGGAATTAGTCACTGTTTATGAGGAAAAACTCTATTGGATTTAAAACCAATAAAATCTATTTTCGATAGACAATAAATATCGACCTCAATAAATTACCATGTCGATTAATTAAATAAGTAAATATAACGATGATTAAAAATTGAACTGAATTAATAGTCATAATAATATAATATTATATATCATACACAACTTCAACAAAACCTTCAAATGCCCGACGGGGTAGTTTTTATCCCAGCTCGCACAAAAACCCAAAAATCTTTTATATTATGGAGTAAAAAAACTAGGGAAATTGTGTTGCATCCGTCGAATTGAGATAAGACGGGATGCGCGGCAGCTGTACTCGCATCTGCCCGGTAAAAACGCGACAGATGAACCCACCAGCTGTTCTATACCTGATCTTGGGCCCAAATTATAAGTTTATTGCTTCATCAAATCGATTCAGATGTTTCGATTTTTAAATATTTTACAAAACGTGATATTGTGATCATTAATTAATGTAACTCTGTTTAGACCATAAAGTTAATATACCTAGCGGAATAGAGAAACAAAGGCCTGAGCAAGCGAGATGTCACTATCAGTAACACTGCGTGGTAAAAAGAGACGTGTGATGACATGACAGCATCACTCTTTTTTTGACGTCCATCAGCCCGGATCAGCCCCGTAGACAATTTAATCTCATAGAATTCATGTTCAATCATGCTTGTGTAAGTGTATACGTACACATATTTTTCACACAGATGAAAACCAATTTCGGTTACTTTTGACAGCTCGAGTTTGTTGCTCTATTCCGCTATGGTTTAGACTGTAAATAAATTTTCGCTTTGAGTACACGTGTCCTTGTCACTTGACAGTGACAAGGATACGTGTATTTTTCATTCCACGACTTTTGACACTTCTTAGCCAAGATTAGGGTTAGAGACAGTTCCCTTTGTGAGTGTGGCATAGACGAGGGCACCTTAGATCATATTTTTTTCTCTTGTTCAAAGAACCAATCCTCACTATATGATATCCTTCCTCCTAACATCCCTCGCCCTATCAATTTCAAATCTGTCCTATCGTTTGTAAATACTCCCTTTGTGAAAATTTTATGTACATATATACATACTAACCAAATTAAATTGTAAGGTGTGGTACTAACTCTTCATGTTTGTGTTTGTTTTAGGTTAAGGAATTGTCAACAGACACCGTACGCGTTTCATTATCACCGTACCCTTGTTTTTCCACGAAACCTCTCATTTAAAGGCAGAGTATTCGTCAACGCACTCTGACATTGGCGATTCACCAAGGAGCCATATTTAAAAGAAGAAGAAGAAGACTTTTGACACGACACAGTGACGAAGAAACAAACCTACAGTTATATTAATATAGTATTTTACTAATATTCTGATATAAAATTCTAATCAACGATTAACGCAAAATAGTAAGTTAAAAAAATAATCTATACAGAGTCAACTTGTCTGTCAAACATCTGAAAGGAACCACGTTTGAAAATATTTTTCTAACCGATAATAATAAGAGGCTACACTGCACTGTCTACAATAGCTATAAAGTATAATTATACGGAACATTCGTCCATCTTCTATACATATAAAATTACAAGTCCTGACTGACTGACTGATGACTGACTGACTGATTCATCACCGCAGGGCAAAAACTGTTACACAGTTTTTGCCACGAAATTTGGTGAGCAGGGTTGTTTTATTAAGTAGACACCCACTAAGGAAGGAATTTTGGAAATTTAACCCGAAGGGGGTGAAATAGGAGTTGAAAGTTTGTATGAAAGTCCGTCATTTCTTAATTTAGAAACATGAAACTTTATTTTTAGGCTACTGATTAAAAATGAATGAATACGTATTTAAGCGTTTTTGAAAATTCTACTCCCAAGGCAAGGGGGTGAAATTGGGGTTGAAAATTTGAATAAAAGTCCGTCATTTCTTAAGTTAGAAACATGAAACTTTATTATTGGGTTAGTAATTAAAATTGAATGGATATAATATATTTAAGCGTTTTTGGAAATTCTACCCCCAAGGGGGTAAAATTGGGGTTGACAGTTTGTATGAAACTTTGTCAATTTCAAACCGATCGGTCTGAGACTTTGCATGCATAAAGCTACTATGATGTATGAACTCAAGGAACAAACTAAGTCATCTACCTATCAGCTATCTACACATATAATAAAATTGTAAGAAAGTCAATTCTTAACATTGAATATTTTTGAAAAATAATACTTGGGACGTGATCTAACTATGCTAACGCAGACGAAGTCGCGGGTAACAGCTAGTATCTGATATATTAAAACAGTGGCATACGAGGTCTATAATGTTATGCAAAGTAATGCACAGTGTGGATTTTTTTATTAGGAAGTATTTAAAGGTTAAGAACAAAACTTACCTCTCTCAATTCCTTGATTTTGGCCCCAGCTTTTCCTATGACACAGCCGGCTCGACTCTGATGGATCAGTAGGCGGACGTCCAGATCTTCGTTGCTGGATCTCGGCCCACCCTGTACAACACATTCGCTTCAGTAACTTCAGGAAAAGTAATTACCGACCGAAAATCTGAAGTCGTCACAGGAAAAAGGTTCGAGTGGGACGTAGTATATTTCCGTAACTTACATAATTTAGGAAATTATGATATCAAAGAATTTCTACAAACATTCTAAAGGTTACGTCAATGTGTTTCAAATAATACCTATTTTTATGTTTACGTCCATTCTATAAATACACTAGGAAAAAAACATCGCAACAGGAAAAATCAGGGGATCGGGAGGTCGAAATATCATCTAAATATAGACTCACCTCAGCCAGGTTCGGGAGGATTTGCTTCAAAATTTCCACCACGGTCTCCGTGTCTGGGGCGGTTATAGAGAGCACCCTGCAAACAGTCCCACCAGTCAAGCACACGCAAACACACGGACCGAAATCAAATAAAAATCACAGCACAACTGATAAGTTACATCATGATCAACGGTCAGGGATATGGAGGCTTAATGTTTAGTTATAGAGTGATAACAAAAAAGAAATAGTCGTAGAAGCAAACTTTAGCGGATCGTGACACTGAGGTCCAGAAATCGGAAAGCGTATCGTGCGTGGACTGGGTGAAGCGGCTACCGTGTACACCTGACTGTTGATTGCCGTGGGCATAGAGAGTAGTTTGGTGGTATAGTTTACCGTTCGGGGCCTGGACAATCTGGGACTGTTATAGAGGCTTTGTACTGCGTGGCGGGGCGGCGGCGGCGGCGGCGGCGGGGCGGGACCGGCAACCAAAAACGTTGTAGCGGCGCACTGCGCGCCTCCGACAACCCTGAGCAGCTCCATCCACAATACACACGTAAACTATCTCATGTGTATATTGTACCCAAATTTTTTTAACGATGCCAACTTTTGTGATTGGTCACATTTTTGAAGTCAATTCATCGGAAATACTACGCTGATTTCTTTGCGATTTTATTGGCGTCTTAGGTTTACACAAAAAACATCCCCAGTCTTCGTAAAGGTAAATAAATTTTCTTTAGAATTATTCAATTAATCAGTTGCTCGATTTAATCGTAAACGGAATGTTCTTTTGTGAGTCGTAGAGCGTGGGGGATGATATTAAAAAACAAATACACAAATAGAATTCAAAAACAGACTGGTTTTAAAAAGCAAAATTTAGTAGGTAAAGTCTTACGTAAACCGCCCCAAAATAAAGCCTTACTAACGAATAATTTTAGATTTAAAAAAAGCTTATGTTATAGCGGATCAAAAGTTACTTATGGGTATATTTTTTACATAAAACTTGTGTGATCGTGGATGGTACGAGTATGTATGGTGTCGGTATGGAGGCGCGCGGTGCGTCCGCCTTTAGAGGCATCTCAGGGGCACTTTAGACCTGTAACTGGCTGCCGGGGGTTATTGTCTATGGACTAGCCGCAACTGACCCAGAGGCATAATATTTACTTTCTCTTCTAGCCGAGTGAGAACGAGACATGGGCCTTCTTAAACATAAGATTTGGTACCTGCTCTGAAAAATGTTAATCTTCAATTCATATTTTTAAATTGGACAAAATAAATTATACTTACAAACGATATCTGAAAACGGCTAATTACATAATAAAGTGTAGTGTCATAAAATATAATCCTAGAAATTCGAAAGCGTTATTTTATTAGTCTCTCGGATGTTAAGTGTGTCCTTTAAATTTCTAGTTATTTTGCGGGTAGGAGAAATGTTAGCTGTAATACTGACCTCACTCCTGAGCTTGGATATGTTAGAGCCGCCCTTCCCGATGATCGAGCCAGCCACCTGACGGAAATCAAATTTTGTTAATGAAACGTTCAAAATAAAACAAAACGTTCAGAAAAAAAAACTTTACTTGTTTTTCAGAAGAAAAGTTTCCTTGTTCAAAACTAACCCGCAGAGGACTGGCGTAAGGAGCACATTATAAAGGGGAGTAAGAATTTACTTTTTATAATTTCTAATTGGCTTCTAACAAGATCCGGTGCAGATCAAATTTCCGGCCCAATATTACGCGGAGCCCTTAGAAAATTAAAATTTTTGAACTCTTTAAATGTAAGAGTTACTCGAGTGGCAAAATTTGAAAGCAAATTTTAGTCGATCAGTTTATTAGAAATCATGTTTTCGATACGCGTGAGGTTAACAGGATTATAACAAGCGAGACGTATAAGTAATTTGATCAAACAAGCTAGATACAGTTTTGGCAAACAATTTACGCGAAAAATAAATTAAGTTGCACATAAATTTAAAACTTTCATTTTTCTTATTGAATCAATAGTTTAACACTTTCACAGTCCTCCATACAAAAACAAAATCTAGGCCCTGGAGTCCACTCCAATATTCATTGTAAAGTTACATTTATTTTAATGGATTAAGTATAATTTTACTACTTGTAATTTTTGTATGCTTCTATGCTTTTTATTTTTCTATGCTTTTTAGTGCCTTTTGGATACATGGACTGTGAAAGTGTTAATTTAATTCAATTTTGACATTTAATATTATTATTTTGAACAACAACTACAATTACTGGACCTATTTTGATGAAAGGCATAGAGACCACGAGAAAAATACCATATTATTAAGCTACTTTTACAAATAACAATATTGTTCTGCGAACTCATATTACCCTATAACTGTACAGACTGCGTTTATCAAATCGGGGATTCCCTCGAATATGGTTCAAACTTCAAACTACGATTAATAAATAGTATGGAAGAGTAACTAATTCAAAGAATTGTTCCACTAAATACACACCTAGGCTTGCATTTCGTACCACTATTGTACTTGCAGTTGGCTATAAGCCCGGGCCGGTCATACAATAGGGAATATTATGCATAGATCGAAGCAGAGGGTGCTATACTATTAATTTTTATTTTCTTATGTATAGAATATTGGCGGAAACGTTGTCAATCGTCGAACAAAACTATTTGTTTACTGTCTGTGCTGGTGCTGCCGCTGGCGTGAAAACATTGCAGTAATATGTCCTAATTTTGTTGCCTACGTATTGTCACTAACTGGAACAATAATCGAGCGCTCAGATGTATGAGAGTAAACGTTCTATGCTGTATTGTATTTCGATGGTTTAAAGTTTTAAACCGACGTGTACGACATTCGGTAAACACATTATTGACGATGTCATGTACAATTATGGTAATGACGTTCACAAACAACCTGAATCAATACAAAACACATTAGACGGTGACATGTAACGTTATCTTGATGTGAAATTCTGTTCCAATTCGAGCTATATTTTATGGAAATTAATAAATTTTTAAAATGCAAGAGCAGGTAATGAGTAGGACATCAGTAAGATAATATTTTATGGGGTCATACCAAATGTGACATTACATGTTTAAGGTATTTTGAAAAATCGTGACATAGGGTTCAAAATCTGTTTTCTGTCACGTATGCTGTGGATGGCGCTCTATACTACCTTCACCCATGGACATTCGCAACATCAGAAGGGCGCTGCAGTTGTGTTGCCGGCCTTTTAAGAGGGAATACGCTCTCTTCTTGTAGCAGGGCCGGATTTATAGTTTGTATGAGTACAGGCCAATTTAATTTTGCGGCCCCTATATACGAACTCTGTCGCCCCCCGAGGACGCCATAGGACGCTGCCGCCCATAGACCATGGCCTATAGTCTATACATACATCCAGACCTGTTTTGAAGGTTTGCAGGTAGGGTTGCCAACTGTCGAAAAAACTAACCCGGGAGAATTCTGGGGGGGGAGGGGTTGTAATGCAAAATTCTATTTTCCTCTTTCAATTTCGTAAAGAAGTCATTAGTAAGCCCAGCGTTAATCCAAGCGACTTAAGCGACTTTCTTCGAACAGATAATAATAATATGATTGCCCATCTTTTTCACTAAGTCAATATAATTATTAATTATACAATAATTATTAGTTTTTTAAAAAAACCGTAGAAATTTTCGCTGTAACTTACCTTGCTCGGTATGAGGAATGTAACTTCATCGTCGTTGTGTCGGTTGCGCTTCTGCATGGGGCCGTCGTCGCCGTACGCGTCTCGCTTCATTATGATCTGCCAACAACGAAGCGTTATGAGTTGTGAACTTGTGACGTCACGTCAACACAACCGTTTCGGAGAAGTGCGATAGGATACCGCGGGTTACAATGATTGCACGTTGGCATTTTTACGGCACGATATTATATGTTCGGACGCACTTACTGTCGTTGCTCTATGGCAAGTAGGAACATCCATAGCCTCCACGGTATCCTTTTCGATTTGAATGTTTTGATAGCTATCATACATCCGATGTGATTGCGATTATGTGGCTGTCAGTGTGAATTTCAATTTTATCTTAGGTTTTAAAGTGGCGTCTTAGTTGGCCGCAGCAAAAACCTAATGTGAAAATTCTGAAAAGTAATTTCATTCGTCGTATCGTATATGCTAAACGCAAAATGATGCCCTGCGGTGTTCCGTGTTACAACTATCGCTATTCGTTAGTGCGTAAGCTCCCTAATAATGTTTATTGTTTATAATTTAATGTTTAACTGTAAGTCACTACTTAGAGCTACTTATGAGACTCAGCAGAAGCAGTAGAGAGCAGGTACTCGAATTATACCATTTTAATACAGCTTCTCCCTTTTAGACTGGTTTGACAATGCACGAGAGTACCTAAAGGTTAACTGTTTACTGTACTAAAAGTACTTAGTAGCAGACAACTTGAAGCTGCCATGCCGCAAACGATTTGTCGCAACACTTATGATAGTGATTTTAGTGTAAATTATTCTAGTGTACGTGTCGTACCCGGTTGGAAGCGGGAGGCGTGAAGCAACAGCAGCCGATGTGTCCCAGCGACACTTCTTATGAATTTGTATGAAATAACCTCCGTAGTTAGCGACATGAATCCTCATATAATTCATAAGAACCGACGTGTCGCCGCGACAAGTCGTTTACTGCAGCTTCAAATCTTCCACAACTTTGGACCTTCAGTATCGCCTATCGGTCTCACAGCCACTTCAGGGAATGGGTCATAAAAATTGTATGCAGGACGCGGCGCCCGTCCGCCGGGTATCGATCCCACTGCCCGCCGGACAACTACTCACAACTAACAATAATAATTATACATACACTCCAATATTCACAATTATTTCACCGCTGATTAAACCTTTAAGTCAACGACGTGAAGGTTAGACCCATAGAAATACACAGGAAAAGTTAGCGAACGAAGTGTACACAGCGCCTTTGAAGAACTTATTAAAAAATAGTTTGAGAAAATGAATGCTGAGAAAACATCTCTACTCATTAAATAGGCAATCAAATTCTTTACTCATATAAATAGGCAAAAAAATCAGTTATGATTCACAACTTATGAAAATGATTAACCGCTTTCAACATATTTGTGACTGTATAGAATTGCTGACTAGTAAAAACTAAAAGCACTGCAGCTGAAAGGATACCGTCTTTCTCAAAAAAATATTGTACTTAAATACGCCTCTGCCTCAAAGATGTGGGCTCTAACTTCTAAGGTGCCCAGCACATAAATACGCCCCTGGTTCTTCAATGTTTTGTCAATATTATTAGCAGTCAATTTGCCGACATTCCGTAGCACTCCGTACAAGACAAGTGTATTGTGTAGCGCCGCTACGGCGTAGCGCTGCTACGAAAATGTGAGTAGAGCCACAGAATCTAATAAATTATTACAAGTAGTACCAAGTAGAGCTCGTGAACGTAGCGAAAAAAATCGGCCAAGTGCGAGTCGGACTCGCGCACGAAGGGTTCCGTACCGTTCTAGAGCAAAAATAGACCAAAAATAGTGTTTTTTGTATGGGAGCCCCCCTTAATTTTTTATTTTATTTTAATATTTTTATTAAATATTAAAGTACACATATAACTAAGGATTTTGTGAAAAATTCAAGTACCTACCTGTTGCCATTTTTGATATAGAGCAAAAAAGGCCAAAAAAATCACGTTTGTTGTATGGGAGCCCCCCTTAAATATTCATTTTGTTTTATTTTTAGTATTTGTTGTTATAGCGGCAACAGATGTACATAATCTGTGAAAATATCAAATCTCTAGCTATTACCGTTCTTGAGTTACAGCCTGGAGACAGCAAAAAAGGCCAAAAAAATCACGTTTGTTGTATGGGAGCCCCCCTTAAATATTCATTTTATTTTATTTTTAGTATTTGTTGTTATAGCGGCAACAGATATATTTGATATTTGACAGACAGACAGAGATTTGATATTTTAACAGATAATCTGTGAAAATATCAAATCTCTAGCTATTACCGTTCTTGAGTTACAGCCTGGAGACAGACAGACAGACGGACAGACAACGAAGTCTTAGTAATAGGGTCCCGTTTTTACCCTTTGGGTACGGAACCCTAAAAATGAACGTCGAAAATGTGAATGCGATTTTTTATTGTCTGATACTCGTAACAATATGTTACATGGGTTATTTTGAAAACTTCTCACGGAATCATAAACGTGGTATGAAGCGACCATTTATATCTTAGATGTTTCCAAAGCTAACAAACCACGTTAGAGGTATAAAAGTTTAACCACCTCGGGTTAATTTAGTTGAAAGTCGTAAAGAGGAGTGCATGAAGGAATTGGGTGTTTGACTTCAAATTTTATCGGTCTAATTAATGTTCTACGTAGTATAGCTCCAGACCTGTGGCACTGAAGCTAGGAATAAAATAAGCACTAACACAGAATTGGTCACAATTTCATCCTTAATGGGGTAAAATAAGGGAAAACTCGTAACTGTTTGTTTTGTGCACTGTCAGTTGATGTGCTAAATAATAAATAAATAAGAACGTCAAGTGCTAGGAGCCCTAATTCACGCGAGACAAGCCGCGTGCGTCTCGCGCGGTGGTAAAGTAGTAATTGCATAGATTTACAAATCAATATTCTTTACGATCTTAACAATAAAAACAACTTTTCCGAGACCTTATTATGTAAGCACTAAGGCCTATATTAGACAACCCCTGTTATGCTGTTTATATCTGTAGGCCTTTTCTGGGGTCAACAATACAAAATATATCGCTACATAAATTCATCCTTTTAAATTCTAAGTAACGACAGCGTATAATGCAAGAGACCATTCATAAAACGCGAGGACTGCGGTAACTTTGCGGAAGAAATTTTGCTTTATGTGATAGGGGGTGAAAGATCTTTACATTATGTTTTTGGTTAATACTTTATGGTTATATCATTTTGCTACTTGGGGAATGTATATTAAAAGCGAAAATTAAGTTATTCGTAAGTTAAGTCATAAACTCGTGTCCTAAGTAGTAAGTGACTAGTGAGTACTAGCTCAAAATGAGGCGAGCAATTTTGATTGCTGAGCTTTACAAATACACGAGTTGTAAAGTGTTAATTTAATTTACTTTTCACGAATCATTATTTTATGTACCTATTTACTTTAGCAATTTTAAATGTTAATGATATACTATTTTGTGTACCTATTTACTTAACCTATGTAACAATTCTTATCCAAATACTTTCAAAATTTTTGCGCGAAAAGGGCACAAATATATTAAAATTTTAATACCTCGATCGTAAGAATCGTAGACACAATAGCTTTTCAATTGTTATGCGGCACCCGGTTGCCGCTTGGGGATTGAGAAGGTTAAACTTAAAACTTTCACATTGGCAATATCATCGGGATAATTTCTTAATTCTTTACCGACTATTATCACTACAGAGTTCTGTCACCGCAGCGTGTTTTACCTGGGTGGCAATTCTCAGGATGTGAGATAAAGTTTATCTACGAATAAATTACCGAATTATGAGATTTTTACTAGAGAAACACAGTTTGTGTATTCTCAAAACTTCACATACGAAATATTCCGTGAAAACGTCGTTCGAGTTGAACGAGTGCTAGGGACCGGTAGATGTCCGAGATCGAACGCAAATTTGCCCTCCTATTGGTGGATATGTAACAAAGTAGTTGTCAAATTATTACGTAAAAACTAAAAATTCAATATGTCCGCTTGTGTACTAGCTGTGTCACTTGTTTGTTTTGCGTTAAATTACCTATTAATTACAATATTTGTTTGTTTTGCGTTATTATTAAGTCTCTATATGTGACTTTAAAAGAAACTATTTGTAATTTCGATTTGTCTTAAAATTTGGTGTCATTTTTACTTGGAAAATACTACCTACTTAGGTACTGGGAAATGGAGGAAGAATTATTTGTTGTGGATTTTTTGCCAACTTGATTGGAGAATTAGAGGCAGCGACTGAAGAACCGCCACGATGTAGAGCATATGCAACTCGAGATCCTTTTGATCTCAGCGATGCTGAGCTTATACAAAAATTTCGGCTCAACAAATAACTATGGAACTCCTTCAATTAATTGAGCCAGTGATTGTGCCGCATTCACATAATATCGACTTAAAAACAAAGGTATGCTGTAGGATAACTTTAAATAATTATTTCCTAAAAATAGCCGTAGTACAATAAGTAAAATAGAATAAAAAATATATTATATATTGCAGCTGTTGTGCGCACTACATTTTTTTGGTACGGGGAGTTACCAAACCCCAACAGGGAAATTAAATTGCATCAACATATCTCAGTCGTCAGCCTCCCGTTGTATCTCAGACATTGTTGATGCACTCAATCATCCCAGCATATTTAATGCTTGGATTAAATTCCCAAGCAATCTCCAAGAACTCAGTGACATATCTAGAAGGTTAGTTACCAATTATAAATAATAACTCACTTGCGCAGTAAGAGCTCCTTTTAATTGAATAGATTTATACATTACTTTAGCTGTTATTATTGTTGTCTTAAACACATTTTGCAAATAAAAAGTTTCCTTTTTTAGTGTTCATACCCTAAATCCTAATAATTATAAAACCTTGCCATTTGTCCTTGTGTCTATCACCAAAATATTAGCAGCTAGTCAGTTGATAGATTCACAAATTATGTTGTCCGCCTTACAAGTTATCTATACTAAAAATGATAAAATACTACTTTTTTTTAGGTCTCAGGCCTTGGTGCCTAATGCCTATCCTCAATGCAGAAGAAGGTACACCGGAGTTTATGTATTCTGACACATTGAGAAGGGCACGCTCAAGTATAGAAAGGTGCAATGGAATGCTTAAGGCAAGATTTAGGTGCCTCTTGTGAAAGATAGAGTTCTGCATTACAATTATAAATGCTTGCTGTGTACTACACAATATGTGCATTTTGAACAATATGCCTGAACCGGAATTGGATGAGGAGCTTGGTTCAATATATCAACGACCTATTTTAAGTGATAATAGCAGAACAAATGTACTTTTGATACAAGGGCGGGAGAAACAAAACCAAATTGTAAATAATTATTTTAATTGAATAAATTTCAATAAATCTTTAATATTATTTGTTCTTATCTCTATATATATAATAGTAAGGCACACAAGATAACATACAGTCTGTCTATAAAGTCATGAAATTAAAAAGTGGCAAAATCAAAGTGTTCATCCCTTTCAAATCAATCTAAGAAAAAAGGGATGACACTACGATGTTGCCACTTTTTAATTTCATGACTTTATAGACAGACTGTACTACAAATAGTTAAACATTAGGCACAGTCATAAATATTAAATTATAATCACATATCAACATTTTTATATTTTGCTATCATCTATACATATAATAAATATTAAAATAAACAATTACTTGTCATTGTTATTAATTAGAATAGTAAAAGCATACTAAAATGAGTGCTTTTTTAAGTGTGTTTTATCCAAATGCTGGACCTAAGTTAAAAAATTATGTTATTAATTTTTAGAACCTTCGATTAAAATATAACCAAACATAACAAGTATACTAAAACATTAACAATAATATTTTATTAATTAACATTAAAAAAAATTAAGAGCAAATCAGTCTTGAACTAAAATAAGCTTAACATGTAACAGCTGTTTATTGTTCCTAATAAAGAAAATAAATAAGCTTGAGCTTATACAAAAAATAACTTTTTCAACTTCTTTTTAAAATACTTCAACAATAAACCACCTAAGATCTAAAATAATACCAATAAGGAAATTGAGTTATTATAATCATAACAATAATTGTACATACTTAGTAGATTTAAAAGCTTTATAATTATTGTTATATTATTATTATTATAATTACTCAATTTCCTTATTGTTATTATTATTTATGCTGATTTTTTACAATTGCATACTGAGTATGTTAGTCTGCAAACACAGCCTCTGGTAGACATTGCAGCGGCTTTAAATAGAAATGCAACTAAAGTCTAAAATAAAACAGTTAAAAAATGTTTGTTTCACAAATTATTGCTCTGTAATACATTGCAGTTGCATTACTAGAGCCTGTGTTTGCAGACTGATTGACTTAACATACTCAGTATTCAATTGTAAAAAATCTGCATAAAATTTTTCTTCGTATTTATCTTTTCTCTAAAGTTTTCGTTAAGAGTTTCAGCGGTTTTCAGACTTTGCTGCAACCGCCTCTGTGCAACTGTCCGTTTTTGTTTCATAGTTTTATTCCTCCTGTTCTCTGAAACGAAATAAGCCATATATAAGTTGACAGATTAACTAATTATTTAATTATATTTAAAAAAAACAGAATGCAAAGCTTTATTTGCACTTTATATATTTTTTAATTTCAGATAATATACAGTATTGTTGTTATTGCAATAGGTACCTTTGGTTGATGTATCTGCAACATAATATTCATCATTAAATCCTGGTGGTGGTGGCAAATCTGAAACAGACACAATATTATATTATTTTGACTGTCTTCTTATCTCTGCTCATGATATGCATTACTACGCAGAGTGCAGACAGTATGTTACTAAATAAATATTTTATAATAAGTTGTTTGATTTTTTTATTGCCTACATATTTATTGAATAGCCCTCTGAAAAATATATAATTAATATAATATATTATTAATCAAAATCAATATTTCTTAAGAACTTGTAGATTGTTTGGAACAGTTTTGTGGGGTTTATGACAACATTATTTGAGTAGATAAGTTACTTACTACTTACCTTTGTTTGATGTACATGTATGTGTAGCAACATTTACATCGGTAAAATCTTTAGGTGGTGGCAGATCTGAAAATGAAACTATATTTTGACCATTTTCTTACAGTGACTCCGACCATGTTATTTATAATGATTAAGGTGCAGTAGTGTACATATTAGATACCATTGTAAGATATGACAGAGTTATGTATTATGTATGTAAAATAACTGTGGTTTTGATTTAATTATACAAATATAAAAAGCTAGTATTATAAATTACCTATTTCTAGAATAGACTCGCCACAAATTTTAGGTTGTTCTGATAAATCTGAAATAAATACAATATATTTAGAAACAGAATACATTTGTTATGTTTTTATGCTGTTCTCAATAAAACGGAAGCCATTTTTAAGGTCCCATACACATGCTTAATTCATCAAGCCCCTAATAACAGATAATAGATAAGCTCCCGAACAATAGATAAGCTATTGTGTCTCGTTGTTCCACGATCGACGGGTTAAACTACTACTCGTGCTAAGACTTTGCTGTCTGTCTGTTTGTCTGTATGTATCTCAGGTACCATGATAGCTAGATAGTTGACATCACATAATATTTACATTATACATATATATTATTATTTTATTTATTTTGCCAAAATCAATCCAATCAATCTTACCAATTATTTTAGCCAGAGATTCGTTTGAGTCAATATGACCAACCAGGGAGTTGTGGTCTATTAAGTTTATGATCCGGGTTTACTCCAGTGTTGGGGACTCTGGAGGCGGACCACCGCCAGTAAAATCTACTATCCTGCCATGTCTAGAAAATATAACATTTTTTATTTATAACATGTCAATATCTATATGTAACAAGCAAGGCTTATATTGTTTAATTAAATAGGTCGTACTAAGACGCCCAGCCATGGGCGCTTGACAGACGAGAGGTTAACTCATGACTGACACTGGATTTTTATACATGAAGTTAAGAAATTAGAGAAAAAGTTTTAAATACTTACTTTGCGCCACTCATCCCAGGATTTATTAGCTCCTGTAATTGAGTTTAGCTCTCGACTTATCTCTTGCAACCTTCTTTTGGCTTCAGCCTGTGAAGGTGGCCGAAAACTTTCCGCGGCTTAGAAGTGGATCTGCCTCCACTAAACCATAAAGTAACCTAAATATTGAAAGGTCACTAAACTAATAACTAGGCGGAGCTTTTGCTCCGCACTAGCGTATTTTATATTTCGTTCCATTTGTGGTTCCATTTTATCCTCTGTTTACGATTTTAAAATTAATATAAACTAACCTAAAAAATAATTATAATAATAATATGTCAAATGTAAGGCACTGACAAGTGACAGGGTGACAGTTCGTTACTTTCCGTTCTACGTAATGAACACAGTACATTCGAATCATTTTATCACAACTTTTGTACTATTATACAATAAGTTTTTAGATAATTACGTTTATGTTAAATGATATTACAAAATCAATTAATTTGTAAGCTTTAATTATTAGAATACACTTAAATATCTTCGAACGTTACAAAATTTGTCCCTGCGTTTTTTTAACGCCGGAACGGAACGCAACATATTGTCTATGGCAGGAACACCTCCACAGCTCGATTGGTAATTGTTCTATTGGTGCCCCAGAATACGAGTTTTATGGATCATACGAACTTGCCAGTAGAGATGAATAGTTCGTGAAATAATTTTACTAGCGAAAAAGCTCACATCCTGAGAATTGCCGTCCTGTTCCTGTGCCCTTTCAGAACTCGTTTCGTACTAGTCCTTTGACTATTGTATTCTGAATAGCTGACGAGTTGCATTTGTGTGAAAATAAAATAATTGTATAGCCGGCGAAGCGTTGCGCAAATCCATGCTAATGCAAATGTTATAAATATCTTGCATCTTCATGCTTAAACAGTTGAAGTGATTTGGATGTTCCGTATTGAATTTAAACCTGGAAAACGGACGGTGCAGTTTATCGCGAAAATTTAAGGTTCGAAACTGAATTTTTGCGTTTATAAAGTTACAATTATGCAACATTCTTTTTTGTATATCAATGACTTGCAAGCAAGATTTATGTCCAGTTTCCGTGATTTTATACGCTTTTTATTAGCTTCACCTGTATATTTGTTTGTAACATGTTTGTAACCGACTTCTTTGGGCGCGATTTTGACCCACTCGGCCAGATTTCGTTCAAACTTTGTAGATTTATCGAGGACCGATGTACTAATTTGATATAATTATTCCATTTTTCAATTTGTATGTTTGTATGTTTGTTTGTAACCCTTTATATAAAAAGCGTGTTTTTAGTTTTTTTAACTATTACTTATTTTGTCATGAGTTCGTCTATCCAAAAGCGTTGTTGATTGGTATTTTGCTTTAACATTAGCAAATCAAAAGAGCTATTGAAAAGATAAACTTCTTTTATTAGGGGGGGGGAGGGGGGTCTTCAAAATACTACGCTCGCACTTTCGCCGAGAGAAACGTCATACGAAATTTTTTTTTCTCGCCATTTCACTATTTCTACTTATAAAATGATAAAAAATTATTCTTGTCAATCCACGTGAACATTTGAGGGGGGGGGGGGGTTCTTGGCATATACTACGCGTGGTCACCATGGGGAGGGAGGTGGTCAAAAAATCTTAAAAAGTAGGTCACGTAGTATGGGTATGCTCCCTAACCTATTTCAGAAACTACTAGTCTCACTTTGTACTTTCTGAAATAGGTTTGCATTGAAGCCAAGTTATTAAAATAAAGGTTTATTCACAAGAAATCATTTGTAACCAACAGCAGCTTATTTGTGCTAATTATATTAGTACAAAAAGCTGTCCGGTACAATCGTTGATAAACATGGCGCAGATCAGATCTAAATATGCAAATATGGCAAACGTGGCAGGTGAGGCGGGGTCATTGACACGTACAGGTGCAACACGCTGTATACACCTTTGCCCATTAATCTCCAAGAATGTGCAACCATCTGACTGTACAGGGTGTTTGTGAATACTCTACATTTAAAATTACGTGGAAGACTCTAGAGGGATGGGATATCTGACACATTCTACTGTTTGAATACTACGAGTATTCAAAGGATTCGTAATTCAGTGGTTTATAGCGTGGCTCTTAGCTCGGAGGTCGTGGCTTCAATTTTCTCGTTGTAAAAATGTTATTTTGAAGTTATGTGTTGTTTTCTAATTATTTCATTGCCTAAAAAGTAAGACGATTCACGCTTCGGTCGCTTGATTATCCGATACTTTCAGTCCTTCACCTGATCTCTCGCCAGTCAGTCAGTGGTCATAAGTTGGTTTAACGAGAATAAAGGACTTTTTTGTCCAAATAATTTCTCAAGCGTAGCTGGCTTGTTTCATTAATACCCGCCATCATTATTATTGCTATTATACAGGACGTTTGACTTCTAAATGCTATACAAAATATGAAATGACTGGGTATCTTAAGAAAATTGTTTTGAAGATATTGAGTACTTATGCAAAATATTCAGGCGCCCTCTTAATTATACAATACGTATAATATGACATTTAAACATACTGTATACGGGCTGTTCATTAAAGTAGGTACTCTACATAATTATAAAATTACCTGGTATTGCATTGCAATGTATTAAATGATTTATGATACATACTAAAATATACTTAATATATAAAAATACATAGGTATAAGGTAACAAAGTTATTGGCGCCCGTAATTGTAGTACTATAAGCGAAATTGATTTATAGGCAGATGGCAGATGGATCTACGTTAGCGTCATCCACCAAAGAGGAGGCCGAGCGCAGAAGGGAGCGAGAGGCGCACGACCACCGGCGAAGACGGCCAAGGCGAAGACTTCGCAATGGGCGCGACAATCCGCCTTAGCCAGGGAACTCGGGGTGACAGTATGGAGATGCCCCCACTCATTGCACCGACTCCCCGAGAGAGTCGCGATGCGCGTTGTGTTCCTGCGTATCGCGACACAAAGAAGACGACCGGCCTATGCAAGCCCCCCATGTGGGGCCTCTAGAGGTTCGGCCTAGGGGGCCAAGAAACCACGCCAGCGCGAGCGCGGACGGAAGCCACGGAAGACATGTAGTAGGCCCTCGCGTCTCCGTCCTGCGCGGAAGTAGGAACACGGTCGGGTTTTAGATGGATCTACGTAATTTGGTCGGGTTATGTAAAGCCCAGCGGTCGGACTACGACCGATGATGATGACATAGCCCGACCAATTCACCTAGGCCCATCATATTATGTCAATTTCTTTGACAGTACGCATACCTAAACGTACTTTAGAATTGAAAAGTTTCCATAAAATCGCCTTTCCATCTTCAGATCGTATTTAAATTATAAAGCTATAATTAAATTTTCATTAAAGGTAATGAAAATCTTAGACTCTATTAGGCTAACGATTTGCCGATCTCAAGCAAAGCATCGCGCCGTCTGAACTTTCGTTGAGTTCGCAAATATTGACTCTAATAACTTTATACCTTGGCCGTTCAACGTTGTTTGAAATCGAAGGCTTTATGTACTAAAACTCCTAAATTAAGTTAAATAATAAAACGATCGCGATTGACTTTGCTGAACGCGGCAACTGTTAGCATTCAAGTTTTTTCAGTTACATTACGAGACATAATAGTAATATAATCACAATAGTTTATAAAAGGCCAAAGGAATTCTATAGCAGAGGTAACTGGCTCAAAGTGGCCAGCAGGTGTTCCCCACACAAAGACGAGGCCTCACGTGCAAAAAACAGCGCTCCAAATGTCGCCACCATCTGTCCCTCGAGCTCGGTAATAATAACTACGTTATGCAAACCAAAAAAACCTAGGTAGTTTGTACATAGGTCGCGTGATAGCGTTGACGGTAAGAGAGGATAGACTCACCTAATTACTCAGTACTTGGGAGACCTAAAACAGTGCAACTCCGGTCCGCTCCGCATGGGGTGACCACGCTTCAGGTGTAGTATGGACGGTGCGGTGGGCGCGCGTGTCGGGTCCATATCGATCGGGCGTCCGACGCGTCGGGCGCGAGCGAGCGGACTGATGGAGTTGGGGCTCCGCGCGGTCGTATGTAAAGGCCTGCGAGACTCCGAGGCGCCAGCCCGCGCAGGCGCGTAGCCCCGACTACACCCGTCTTTGTGCCCCGGAAACGGGGACTCGACCATCGCTACACCCTGTTAAGTATATCTCAAACGTCTTAAACAACGTTTATGGGATTATACATAATTGGGACACCAATAAAACTCGCAATCTTAGCCTTACGACCCATTCCGATAACCTCACCGTAAAAGTAAAGACAACCGACGCTGATTAAAATTGTTATTAATCGCTTTAAATAATGAGCTTTATATAATACGTCGTCTAGAATTATTATGCACTCTTGAAACAGCAATGGAACGTAGAGACCTTAATTCATCTCTACATAATATAAGATCCGTCCGGTAGGCGGTATCATTGTTATCACTTATTAGTCATTACCTACCAAACTTGAAAATAACATTTTACCAACGCGACGCGAGAACCAAACGCGAGAATCAAACCTCTGAGCCAAGACCCAAGCTCAAACCACTGGACTTCTAGTTTGAAAAAATCGATACCTATTTATATATTAATCAACCGATTAGGAGAAATACAAATCCAAAAATCTCCTAAGCAACCCAAATCCCAATGGATATTTTCTTAATTTCTTCTGGTTATTCAAATAATGAAATAGAAAACAAATACAGTACAAACTATAAAGGGTCTTCATTTAGCTAGATACTAATAATTACTCTAAGGATTATGGCTCCTTTTGATTCTGTCTGAATTAATATGCAGGATACACTTAACAAAAGGATTATAGTTTACACAAAGCTAGCGCGGGTCTTTTGACATTGTGCTAAAGAGTACTGTTTACAATAATTAAAGCTGCAATGTTCCACTTTTATTATTTACATAACAATTTCGTTCCTTTTAGTAGAAAATACATTTTTTCTAAAGTCCGAGTTAATGCAGCATAATGGTCACATTAGCTGTTTTAAATTTTAAACTTGACAGTCGCTTTTAAACACGAAGCTTAAAATAATACTTCTGTAATTTTTGCGAATTTCAGGCGTAAAAACTATTTTCTTTCTTGTTTCTAAATAATTTTAATTTTTATTAACAACTTATCATAAAAATTAAAAATATTACCTATGTTCTGCTAAATATTAAATTTAACCAATGTCGACAGAACAATTTTTGAATAAATCGATCTAGCTACCAAATGATCGATTCTTATTATAATAAACAAAATATAAGCGCGATGCGCATACTGAACTGACTGACTCGCGCACGAAGGGTTCCGTACCGGTATAGAGTGAAAGTAGACAAAAAATTGTGTTTTGTACGGGAGCCCCTCTTAAATATTTACTTTATTTTAATTTTATTATAAATTATTAAAGTACAAATATAATTAAGGATTTTGTGAAAATTTCAAGTGCCTAACTGTTACCATTATTGATTACCAGCAAATAAGGCCAAAAAATCACGTTTCTTGTATGGGAGCCCCATTAAAATAAAATAAAAATAAAAATTGTTTTATTTCTGAATAGATTTTTAAAAAAATGCTTTCAGAACGTTGATACTACTGGTGCCTACCACCGGTTCGGGAACTAGCCTATTAAATATAAACTTTATTTTATTTTTAGAATTTGTTGTTATAGCGGCAACAGATATTACATAGGCTGCTATTTATGTATCCGGAACTGGCCACTTACAAGAACAATATTTAAAAAGTAATTACAACATTTGAAAATAGAACTCTTTGGTTGAAGAATACATTTTGTTTCATGTGACTGTCAATTATTTTTCCATTGTGGCGTCATTTTGAAAATTGCGTGTCTTCATTTGCCATGGATTTAAGGCGTGAACATTTTCGTGCAATGATTTACTACGATTTTCGGCGTGGGCTAAATCAACAACAGTGCTTTATTCAACTCACCGCAACTTTTGGAGATGAAGCACCATCAAAAACCACTGTTTATCACTGGTACAGTGAGTTTAATCGTGGGCGGTCTATGCTCACGGATGAAAATAAAGAAGGTCGCCCAAAAACAGCTGTTGTCCCACAAAATATAGATGCTGTGCGGGAACTAATAATGCGTGATCGTCATGTTACATATCGCGAGATAGAGGCGTCCTTAGGCATAAGTATGACGAGCATACATAAGATATTACACGAACATTTGGCTGTAAAAAAAATATGTTCGCGTTGGGTTCCGCACAACTTGACAATCGATCAAAAACGGGCTCGTGTCGATTGGTGCAAAAAAATGATAAAAAAATACAACCGTGGTACGTCAAAAGCCGTTTATAATATCTACACAGGTGATGAATCTTGGATCTATGCATATGACCCCGAAACTAAACAACAGTCAACGGTGTGGGTGTTCCAAGATGAGCCGAAACCAACAAAAGTTACTCGTGCAAAAAGTACTTTGAAGCAAATG
The DNA here is from genome assembly GCA_905404155.3 of Plebejus argus. Classification (NCBI taxonomy): domain Eukaryota; kingdom Metazoa; phylum Arthropoda; class Insecta; order Lepidoptera; family Lycaenidae; genus Plebejus; species Plebejus argus. The sequence continues at coordinate 4,549,053 of FR989946.1, read as the reverse complement.
GTCGCCTGTTTTTTTGGAATTAATGGACATGTGGCTACAGTGCCATTAGAGAATCGTAAAACGGTTAATTCTGAATGGTATACGACCATTTGTTTACCAGAAGTCTTTGAAGAAATAAGAAAGGACAACCGACAACGCAGAATCATATTACATCACGACAATGCTAGCTGTCACACCTCAGCTGAAACAACTCAGTTTTTGGAGGGTCAAAAGATCGAATTGACTGGTCATCCGCCGTACAGCCCTGATTTGGCACCTAACGATTTCTTTTTATTTCCATACGCGAAGAACAAATTACGTGGTCAACGTTTTTCGAGCCGCGAAGAGGCTGTTGATGCGTTCAAAATGCACGTTTTGGAGATACCTCAATCAGAATGGAAAAAGTGCTATGAAAATTGGTTCCAGCGTATGCAAAAGTGTGTCGATCATCGCGGCGAATATTTTGAAAAGCAATAAAACCATATTAAATGATATATGTTTGTTTCTTTTTTTAATTCCGGATACATAAATAGCAGCCCTCGTATGTAACACAATCTGTAAAAATTTCAGAAGTCTAGCCCTTTGGGTACGGAACCCTAAAAAATTACGGAATCTCATATTGGAACTCACTTTATGGAGTGTGGACCCATTGAAAAGTTCCTGTAATTTTCAGGAAATCCGTCTAATGTTCGAGCGTCATAAGACTTAACGACTATTAACATAACATGCACGCTATGTTATTTCATAAGCTGAGTATAAATAGTAGATAGTCCACTATTTGTCAATAGCTAATAGTTCCGATGAGTACGTCAAAGACAAATGTTGCCCGGGCAACGGAGACACCAACAAAATCAACCAAATGCACTAATTTAAGACCTGCCATGACAAAAATTGTTACAGTCATAGATATTATAGACTCGAGTAGAGTAAAGCACTAGTGATAATCAGTATTCCTACTAATCACTAATGCATGAAAATATAAATAGGCTTTGATACAATTTTAATTTTTAACTAGGATTTAAATATCAATTTTCATAGGCTGATCTCAATAACCGATCCAAGAATAAACAAAGGAGGAAGATGTATTGATCAACAATCAAAGCTAATTAAAGCTCCTTCCTCAATCCGACCCTTTCTTGAAACAAAGAAAACGCCGTAAAAATTAAATATTGGTCTTATTCTATAAACACAGACATTATTATAAATTAAATAATTGAGTGTGAGACATCGTCAGGTGTTACCTCAGTTACTGTTAGACAATGAAGCAAACGTGGGAACGACAGTCCTGCGACAATCATATGACCCATATAGGGTAATTTCAAACTTCTTCAGCCTTTAATTATTGCGTCTAAGGCGGCCTGTAATTTTCTGCTAGAATATTCTATGGCTATGAGAACTCGCCAGTCGAACTCATGTCGCTACCCACCCCACCTTCTACTTAGAAACATGCTTCAAATTAGATTATTACGTAATATGTAAAATTTTTCATCAGCTCAGCGAATTTTAAGAACACAAAGGACCAAGTAAAATTTTAGGCACAGCCATTTTTAAAAATCAAATCAATAAATACATGGTTATGCTTTTGCTCAGTTAAAATCATATCGAAGTAGGTTTAACGAGTAATGAGAGGTGATTATTCACGTACGCAGATATTGCGTCCCAAGTCCCAACTCAGCTGACACCCCCAAATGCGTGAAAGCAAATTCTCATAATCCCTTACAAGTCGTATTCAATTTTGACGAGCTCTACTGACTTCGTATGTACCCTCATTAAGTCCTAATGATGCTACATCAGTACATCACACGTACGTAGGATGTAGGGTATGGACGTAGAGTTTTTTAACTTATGCCCTGCAAGGACCATGTTTCCTTTCGAAATAGACTACTTGGTACAATATTAGGCGCACTTTACGTATCCTTTGAGGATAATATGTAGCTATTAAAAAAACTCAATTCACGCCAACATTACTTGACACAAAGCAATCGCAAGTCGCAACTACTTTCCGCTTCGGGAAGTTTGCTGCTGCTTCGTTCAACGAGACGTGAAAATAATAATCACCTCGGTAGGACTTTTTGGGACGTGATAGGGTGTACACTGGTAGGCGCCAGATGGGTCATCTCATAATATGCAAATATGCAATTACCGCCGGCCAAGAACGGTGAACATGGTGGCTGCAACAACTTAAAAGTTCGTTGCTGGCGTTCCCATTCTTTGTTATTCTGGCGGTTGACTTCCAAAGTTATCTGACGTCAATTTTAATTCAGCATCGATCATGCTTAGCATCTAACCTAACTCAATGAAGTCGTATGCCAACACGGAGTAATACATTGCTATTAATTACCTAAAAATTATAAACTGTTCTTATACATTTCCTATTCCGTTAAAAATAAATACATTCAATTACCTGACTGATTTCATGTCCGCTCTCTTCAAAGGGCTATGTTACAAATCGCGAACTAGTTGGACGTTGAGTGACGATTGTTCAATCAACGTTCGGCCGAGTCATTCAATTGAATGGTGTCATTCAATGAATGCGCTAGTCATTCAATCGAACCGAAGATTGAACTAGATGACTGCGACATATACATATAGTTGACGAAATACCAAAATTCTAATCGATAAGATCTTGATGATGGTTAAATACCACAGCCGTATGTGTGTAATATGTTGATTAGAATAATTATTGAACCATTATAGTAATTAAAATATCAAATAATACACAAATAAATAAATCAATAGAGCGGCACGAATGTAGCGACTCCCAAGTAACAGCCGTAGTCGAGTCAATATTTGATGCCGTATTGATTATTACTTCTTTACATTGTTGTGACGTTTTAACTTTTAACATTTAACATATTGTTTCATATTATGTAATCAGTAATACCCTAACCTAACTCCTACTCAGGATTTGTCCTGAAGGGCTTTGCAAATTTGGAATCTTTGCGGTTCATTTCTTTTTGGTTAATATTCTCTTCTCCCAAATAGAGGATCCACATGTCCTGGAGAAATCAGAAAAATATTTAATACATACTCTCTAATTTTAAGCTAGAGAATTAGTCTGTAATCTTTTTCCGAGAAATCAACATCTATCCATATTATATTTTATAATAACGAAGAGTGTGCTATAAATAGCAATAATCGGATTATAAAACAAGCGGGTTTAGCTCCAGCCCTTCACGCTTAAAGCTCGTTGAAGGAGTTGCAAAATATATTTTCATTTTAATTCATCAATGGACCTTAAGTTCGATGTTTATTTTTAAGATTATTGAACAATATTATTTCTTTGTTCCTATTGTTTGGACTTTAGATTCTAGGAGTATTTAGGGATTCGTCTTTAAACTAAAAGTGGACAAAGACAGGCTAGCTAGAGCCTAGAGATAATCTATGAGAAAATAATCTAAATCGAATGACGAGATAGGATTCAGGTCATAATCTATACTAATATTATAATTCTGAAGAGTTTGTTTGTTTGTTTGAACGCGCTAATCTCAGGAACTACTGGTCCGATTTGAAAAATTCTTTCGGTGTTAGATAGCCCATTTATCAAGGAAGGCTGTAGGCTATATTTTATAGCGCTAGGAGCAAAGAAATAGTGAAAAATGTGGAAAATAAACGACCAAGTGCGGGTTGAACTCGCGCACGAAGGGTTCCATACCATTATAGAAAAAAAAAGGCTAAAATTTGTGTTTTTTGTATGGGAGCCCCTCTTAATTTTTTATTTTATATTAATATTATTATTAAATATTGAAGTACACATAAAAGTAAGGATTGTGTGAAAAATTCACGTACCTACCTGTTTCTATTATTATTGATATAGAGCAAAATAGGCCAAAAAAATCACGTTCGTTGTATGGGAGCCCTCCTTAAATATTAATTTTATTTTGTTTTTAGTATTTGTTGTTATTGCGGCAACAGATATACACAATCTCTGAAAATTTCAACTCTCTAGCTATTACCGATCTTGAGCTACAGCCTGGAGACAGACAGACAGACAGACGGACAGACAACGAAGTCTTAGTAATCTAGGGTCCCGTTTTTACCCTTTGGGTACGGAACCCTAAAAACGGAGGAAATTATTTGAAAGGGATTATCTCACGAACTACTGGAGCAATTTTTATGTTATTTGGCACAGCTATAAGAAGTAGACCACGTCAAGGATCATAGGCTATTTTCTGTAGACTAATTTGTCTGTGAATTACGCGGTCGAAGCCGCGCGGAACGTCTAGTATTCCATAAAAGAAAAGGTAGATAAAGTAAAAAGAAAAGAAAGATCTACTTTATACTCGTTTATAGACAGCATGATGCTGTAGTTATCAAAGAAAATTGCCACAAAACTACCATAGCCAGGACATTATAAATTCACTTTAGCGTGCAGGCATAACCGTTGAATTGGAAATGAAAATTCACCCGAACCGGCTGTCTTCATGACTTATGAAGACGAGGCGGGGAGGTGGTAAAAATAGCCGCAAACAGTAAGAAACCCCTAGGACGTTTCGTGTGGGTAATTGAAGAATCGGTGGGCGTGCCGCACGCCATGCCCAGTCGGACGGGAGACATCTTTTACGTATTTGCTCCTGTAGTAATTTCCTCGGGCGTCCTTGTATATTTAAGTGGGGCGGCGGCGTCGTCCGCGCCACTCTCATGCATATGTCATGAGCGGTTGCCGGGAGACGGTTTGTTGTCGGTCCGCCGCCGCGGGAAACCGCACAGGCCCCCACGCCACCACTACCGATAATTATTGTTCCACTTTCAATTCTGGTGGGTATCGATGCCACCCCTTGGGCGGAGGGATGAGGTGAGGCGACAATTAGCCTCCCGTTTTTCTCCGCACGTAATGACCATGTAGTGTCTTGCATGTGCGCTCAAATTAAATGGCGGACCACCGTAAAACAACGCACGCACGCGAACTAATAAATAACGCGACGATATTTTACTACCCCTGATAGACGTATGATGACGGGTTATTATATCTTCGACGATACATTATACAACGTTTTAGTAGAAATGACGTTGGGTGGTCCACTACTCCACTTATCCGATTAATTATTATTATCAATTTAACTGACAATTTCGATCCCTCCATTGGGTCATAATTACCTATTTCATGGGTGGGTCTCTATTTATCCAACTTTTATGAACTTCAATATTTAATCTCATGATAAATCATCAAAAAAATCGTGCGTATTTAATCTACTTTGTCCTAAATATTATTTCTATTAGAATCCTTAAAATTTGACGTAGATTAGAGGGATAGCAACAACTGCCCATTCTGATTCCGGTGACGAGGGCTGGTTTCGTTGAAATGAAACCAATCGTCCAACTGACAAGACACCAGGTACCGGAGCGTCCTTTCGCATAGCCATCCGGCGGGCCATCTTAAAACAGGAATCATCATCAGGTTATGTATTCCGCGTATCCCGTGGCTCTGCCTGAAGCGGAATTGGAGAAACAGGAACACCGTGGGAGATTTAGTGGGTATGCCCGGGCACGGCCTCCACCGCGCCCGAGGAGTCCCACATACTCCGGTGGCCCTCCCCAGACTGCCGGGGATGCGTAAACGCATTTCCCCAACAGAAAAAAAAGGGATCATATTTCTTGTCAGAGAAGTGATGTTGAATCAGTTAATCACTAATCAGCCTGAATTGTCTTAGCCAAACTTTAAAACATTACTTATTCTTCGAACGCTGGAGCCGAGAAATCGTAGAAAGAGGCCGGTAGCCGAGAAATTAGATAGATAGATGGATTTAACGACCTCTGTGGCTCAATTGGTTGAGTGTGTGGCAGCTCAAGCCGGGAGTCGCGGGTTCGAATCCTGCCGACTGAACAAAAAGTTTTCAATGGTCCCGGGTCTGGATGTGTATTATATATGTGTATAATATAATAAAAGTCTTAAATATAATGTATGGTATAAAAGAATTAAATATATTTCCGTTGTCTGATACCTGTACGGTATAAAAGAATTAAATATATTTCCGTTGTCTGATACCTGTACGGTATAAAAGAATTAAATATATTTCCGTTGTCTGATACCTGTATCACAAGTCCTTCAGGCTTAGCACGGGGCCAGACTGGCGTGGTGTGAAGCGTCCATAGATATTATTATTATTATAAATCACCTTGCTAGTGCTGCTCTCCCGTTGCAGCTGAACTTGACGAGCATCATTTCTCATACGTCGTCGTTTGAATGACGACGGACATTATTGGCTAAATAGTTAATTGCATGTGTTTGTTAAATTTTACGCCTACGGCAAAGGTCTTGAATAAAATGGATAGAATTAGGGCCTGTTTAACCACTTCCTGATAAGTTCCGAATAGGCTATCCACAACTTAACTTGACAGAATATGAAGTATTGAAAATCTGTCAAAAAAGTTGTGAATAGCCTATTCGGCACTTTATCAGAAAGTGGTGAAACAGGCCCTTAGTATAATAATAATTACTGTAAAGACATTAATAATTAAGAGAATATATTATTATTTTCTTGAAAATATATTATAAGCTTGTTTTTAGGGTTCCGTAAATCCGTACCCAGAGGGTAAAAACGGGAACCTATTACTGAGACTTCGATGTCTGTCAGTCTGTCTGTCTATTTCCAGGCTGTATCTCAAGAACCGCTTTAGCTAGACTTCTCACATTTTTAGACGAGCTTTAACGGTCTTGCTATTTATCTGTTTCTCTGTATCTGGATATCCAAATAGTTGAAGAATCGTAAGCAGTAGCCGATATGAGTCCTACCGTACCTATCTACAATTGTGACATATTATGCCTCTTTTGTACAATTTTATTTCTTTTGTGCACTTACATTTTTACAGCCTGTAAATTTTTATTTTTTGCTTATATTATGACAACTTGTTATTAGTTCTTATATTATATCTATTAATAAGTGAAGTGACACACCTCTTAAATGGGTCTATCAAAGTTTTCCAATTTTCTGCGCTCGGCCAAGTTCACTCAAACGCACTGGAAACGCAGCATTACCATTGCTTATGTCGGCTGTACACTCTCGCCGAGAGCTCTCGGGCGAGAGTCTCGTGCGAGAGCCTTTCGCCCGAGTGCGATCATGTACCTAAATTCTCGCTTAGTTCAATCGCAGTTATGAAATCAGAGAAGATGGACGAAAATGCTTCTCTTGCAGCTGCCGTAGCTCTCTGTGCTATGAGCTATTATATAAATATTTACCAAATATTTACACATTAAAAATACAAAAACAAAATGGCGAAAACGTAGATCACACGTAGATGGTGGATGATCACCATGCATCGAAAGCGATCATGGTAATCCAAAGATCTTTAATCTTATTTAATTTTATTTCTCACAAATAATTACTGATAATGACGTTTATTATTGTTGTTTATCTGTTTTGCACAGTCCAATGGCGCAACTAGTAGTGAAAGACGCGAAAGTGTACAGCAATGCGCTCGCTTTCCTCGCGAGACCCTATGACTCGGGCGCAAAATACCGACACCGGACCGAGAGGGTCCGAGACAGGCGAGACGAGCCAAGCGCACCCATTTACACTCTTGCACTCGGGGGCCGGGGCTCCTCGCTGTGTCTCGGCGAGAGTGTACAGCCGACATTACATATTTCTTATGACAAACATCCGATTCGAATTTCGAAAACGAACGATTTTTTAAAAAGATTTTCCACAGTTTAATAGTTTTCCACATTTTATAGACATCTTCAATGCCGGCGACTACATAAAAGATACGGCGTAATAAAGTTATTTGTCTTTATCTTAGATAACATCTTACACAATATTTTAAAGTGCTTTCATGTAATAAAGTTTATTGGTGTCGTCCCCAGCCTGCCAAAATAACAAAAACATACATAGGGAATAAGTACAACTTATACCTATTTGTTGGGACAATGATTTATGTAATTCGTAAAGGAACTTCATTCAACTACTTTAACAAATACAGTTATGTAATAAGTAATAACTAATAAGTAATAACCAAGTGAAAAAATAAGTTCTCAGTTTGGTTTTGTAATTAAATTTAATAAAAGCACAAATATCCCACTTCCAATGAAAATATCCACTCAGAGAATGTACAGCTGCTGTTGTGATAGTTATACTTTTTTTAGTTCCCGAACCGGGGGTAGGCAACATAGTTTCTTCATTCTTTCTACAACTTTCAAAAAGTGTAACATGAATAAATAAATATATAAATATCTTTTTATTCAAAAAATGTGTATTATGATTCATAATACCCATTTTTTGAATAAAAAGATATTTATTTATCCTTGATTGTCTAGCCCTGTAAGTTTGTCCTTGTCTGACACATAAAAGAGGTTTTATGTGTCAGACAAGGACAAACTTACAGGACTATACCATCCTTTTCTATACTGTCTATGGACACAAATCTCATTAGTATCAGATTGGATATCAGAAAAAACTTCTCAATAAAAGTAATAGTTAAAAAAACTAAAAAGTAAAAACACGCTTTTTATATAAAGGGTTACAAACAAACATACAAACATACAAATTGAAAAATGGAATAATTATAATATCAAATTAGTGTATTGTCATCGGTCCTCGATAAATCTACAAAGTTTGAACGAAATCTGGCCGTTTAAAGTGGGTCAAAATCGCGCCCAAAGAAGTCGGTTACAAACATGTTACAAACAAATATACAGGTGAAGCTAACAAAAAGCGTATAAAAATGGAATAATTATATCAAATTAGTGTATTGTCATCGGTCCTCGATAAATCTACAAAGTTTGAACGAAATCTGGCCGTTTAAAGTGGGTCAAAATCGCGCCCAAAGAAGTCGGTTACAAACAAATATACAGGTGAAGCTAATAAAAAGCGTATAAAAATGGAATAATTATATCAAATTAGTGTATTGTCATCGGTCCTCGATAAATCTACAAAGTTTGAACGAAATCTGGCCGTTTAAAGTGGGTCAAAATCGCGCCCAAAGAAGTCGGTTACAAACATGTTACAAACAAATATACAGGTGAAGCTAATAAAAAGTGTATAAAAAGACACAATATTGTGCTTCTCCGTCTAAACATTTGTTTTTTTTTTCTTTTCAGGCATAGCATAACTATGTCACTCGAAATATAAAGGAATACAACAATTATTATTAGTACGGAGATTTTAGACACAAAATGTCAGATTTCTTTTGTCAATCTGTCACTTATGCCTGGCTTCTGAATTTTCTTTTTTTTCAGAATTTGATGTTGGCAAAACAAAAGCCTTATGTAAGCCATACACGCTACGGTCTACCGGAGAGGTCCACCTGAGCAGGTATGCCTGCGCAGGTAGACCGGAATGTGTGTGGGAATAGACCTGTGCAGTTTTTTGGACCTGTGCAGGCAACCGGCGCAAAATCGAAAATCGATTCTTTCGACTTACACCAGCGCAAGCATACCTGCACAGATGACCTCTCCGGTAGACCGTATTGTGTATGGCAGCTATTTGTGAATAGATAATCTACTATCAAAAATGCCTAAGAAACGGAACATAAGTTTGTTTAATGAAGAGTTATGTATCCTTACTTACAGGTATTTTGTTTTTTTTAACTAGCAGGCTAGCTACGGCCTACAACTGTGGGGCTCAGCAAGTGCCTCAAATATAAGCATAATCCAAAGAGCTCAAAACTGTATACATAGGTCCGTATAAATAGTCAGTACTCAAGATGCGACCCTGTCTCAAGACGCGGTTCGGCTCTGTGATTGGTCCAAATTTTGACAGCCAACCAATCACAGAGCCTGAACCGTGTCTTGAGACCGAGATGCATCTTGAGTACTGACTATTTATACCAGCCTTAAACAGATGTGTAATGCCCCATGTTTCATTAAAAACTCAGAAGTACATGAATTCTTGGGCCTTCAGACAGTCAAAGAGGAAATTAAGATGCTCAGCACAAAGTACAAACTTCGACTAAAAAACCACCCAAATCAGCTGGCTCAAATGCTCCTACACAGAGACGCTACTAGTCGCCTTAAAAGGCGAAACATCCTGGACTTAGACGCACTGGATTAAGATCCAAAATAATCAATATAGAGATGTGCCCAATGGGGAACAATCTCCGCCCGCCAAAATTCACTAAACTTATCTGCTTATAGTGCATAGTCTGAAAGACTGATTGCATGATTCTGAAAGAGAGAAAAAAAAGCAGGCTAGCTAGGCTCAACTCAGCATGTTACTTACAAGAGATAGTAGATGCTTTTATAAGCAATGCACTTGTAATTTTTGCATTCTTTAATACTAGTAACATTTACAATTATCACAATTTTAAAACCCACAATTTCTTTCTTAAAGCATCATTGCTGGGTTGACCAGTTAAAGTGCTACTATGGCATTATATGATAACATAGAATTCAACTCAGCTGCAATACACAAATTTGTCATCAATCTGATGAAAATCTTTTATAATAAATCTATTCAATAAGATGAATCATACTTTTGGTTTACAATAGTATAGCAGATGTTGATCTTGTACAGGTACAGAGAGTATTTCAATATTTCAAAAACTGGTAACAGCCATAAGGCATAATATAGTTATTTTTTTAAGGTTACACTATGATTTCATACATTTTCTCATGACTACAAATAGACTTTTTAGGTTACCATAATGTTATGAACTTACTTTTTGGTGGTTATTAACATATTGCAAGGACTACTGTATTTGTGGTTTAGGTAGGTACACAGTACACTATTTACTGTACTGACTAATGTGTCAAGTCATGGTTCAACGCTCTACAGTGCACCCAAAATATTGCGTCACAATACAATTGTCATATCGCAATTTATTAAATACGCGTACAATTACCAGTTTCTCAAAAACAATTTAATTAATTGAAATGATAAACTTATTTAAACAACCGGTAAAATATAATCAATATAGCGACGTGCAGTGGAGACCTACCTACATAACAACAAGAGATTATATTAATAATTGTACTTACCACCAAATTCCAAGCAACGCCTGATATTAATGATTTTTTAATGCACTAATATTAATAGTTCTTGAATTATTTTGTTTACAAATTAATGAAGAAAAGTTGAAAAATAAGACAAATACAATAAAAATGGCGGTAATGCCAGCAAAAAGTTTGTCTTGTTTGTCAGTTGACAGTTGTCTTATGTCTATGCCAAATGTCAAAATATTGCTTTATTTGTCTGTAGTTTGCTGGCTGTATGGGCAACGCTCTCTTTGCCTGTCCTGACCGGGACGAATTAAAAAAAAGAAAATGTCTGTAGTTTGCCTCTATAGATTATGACCATAGACAATAAAAAAAATCGGCCAAGCGCGAGTTGGACTCGCGCACTAAGGGTTCCGTAACATTATAGAACAAAAAGAAAAGAGGAAAAATGTGTTGTGTTTTTTATATGGGAGCCCCCTTAATTATTTATTTAACTTTATTATTAATTAATAAAGTATAAACTATAAATAAAATTGAGTATTTTGTGAATATTTCAGGTGCCTATCTATTGCCATCATTTATATGGAGCAATAAATGGCAAAAAAGGCACGTTTGTTGTATGGGATCCCCCCTTAAATATTTACTTTATTTTGCTTTTAGTATTTTTTGTTGATAAAGCGGCAACAGAAATACATAATCTGTGAAAATTTCATCTCTCTAGCTATTACCGTTCTTGAGTTACAACTTACAGCCTGGAGACAGACAAACGTGGGAGAGCCATACTTCGGCACGAAAGAGCCGGCTCGACCGGAGAAATACCACGTCCTCACAGAAAACCGGCGTGAAACGGCGCTTGCGCTGTGTTTCGCCGAGCGAGTGAGTTTACCGGACGCCCAATCCCCTATCCTATTCCCTTCCCTTCCCATCCTCTCCCTCCCCTATTACCCTATTCCCTCTTAAAAGGCCGGCAACGCACCTGCAGCTCTACTGATGCTGCGAGTGTCCATGGGCGACGGAAGTTGCTTTCCATCAGGTGACTCGTTTGTTCGTTTGCCCCCTTATTTCATTAAAAAAAAGAGACAGGCGGACAGACACAGACAGACATCGAAGTCTTAGTAAATAATAACAGGGTCCCGTTTTTACCCTTTGGGTACGGAACCCTAATAAGCTGTCAAATTAAAGGTGTCATTTTATGACTTTGACAGTTGCTTTATAAAATTTGGAGTAAATTTTTGGAGTTTTTTAAATTTATTTAATAATTTATTTCATTATATTTTTACTCGCAAATACGCTAAAAAGAGCCAATTTATTGTTGAATGTATAGTGTAATCGAAGGATTGTGCTCTACCTTTTTGTGTGTGTTTGTCTAGAACTACCAATGAGATGTAAAAAATGAATAACAGTTCGGATTATATTTATTGGTCTGAATTGCATTGCTCCAAAGATGCCCTCACTGATAGATACGGCTGGTTTATGCAGTTTCTGTTGGCTGTCCTAGCGTTTACATGCCTCATCGGTAAGTCACGTATCATCATCAGTCATCAGTCAAAGGTCAGACAATAATGACTGTCGCAACCATCTGCTAAGATAAAGGTTCACCGCCTTTATTGTTTGGCAATAATCCATGTGAGTAATATAAATGCAAAAGTGTGTCTCTCTTTCTCTTTGCTAATGAGTCGCTGAAACGATTTTGACGAAACTTGCTGTGTGTAAATACCTTAGTCCCAAGACAGGTACGGTATCCGCGCTCCATAACAAAATTGCTTGTAATAACTAGTACTTGCAAGGGCAATATCTGAAATTTTCTCTTCTTAGATTCTGTGACATTTTTAATTACTTCATGTGTTGCAGGTAAAAGATTTTGTGAGCCAAAATATGCCAGAAGACCATGGTTGATATGGTTCTATGATACCTCCAAACAGGGCCTTGGAGCTTTAATCATACATGCCGCCAATGTGTGGCTCTCACCACACCTTACTGGCAACCCCTGTACATGGTAAGCAGATATCAGTCAATGAAAACAATGTCTGGGCAAGTTACCACTATACTAATAAGTAATAAGTACTAATAAGTAAAAGCATAAATTTAATGTCTGACCATTTTTTCGCTCTTATATCTGATTTGGATGATTATTGGCATGAAAATATTTTGTGTCTAGAGAATAAGAAAAATCCCAGAGAAAATGCATGATACCAATAAAATAAACAAAGCTTCTACTTCAACAATTTTTTTTTATAGTGAAACATTTAATCCATACTAATATTATAAATGTGAAAGTGTGTCTGTCTGTCCGTCTGTCTGTCTGTCTGTCTGTCCGTCTTTCTGTCTGTCTATCTGTTACCTCTTCCCGTTCAAACCTCTGAACCGATTTTGCTGTGGCATGGAGATACTTTGAGTGCCAAGAAAGGACATAGGATAGTTTTATCCTGGAAAAATGTATGGTTCCCGCGCGATAAACGACTTGGTGCAACGAAGTTGCGGGTATCATTTACAAATCACACTATTTTTTCAATATTGGTCATATTATAATTTACTGTGTGACAACATAGTACCATAATAATATTATTGACCAATATTTTAACACAACCAATAAAATAATAACTCACTATTACAATCTAAATTAAGATTCATCTACCTTATCTAATTGTGGAGCTACTATGACATAATGTATTTTCCTGTAACCTACATTAAATGATAGCCAGTACCATATTAATAGAACAATGAAATGTAATGAAATCCAACGTAACATTTTTTTTTATGAAATAAGGGGGCAAACGAGCAAACGGGTCACCTGATGGAAAGCAACTTCCGTCGCCTATGGACACTCGCAGCATCAGAAGAGCTGCAGGTGCGTTGCCGGCCTTTTAAGAGGGAATAGGGTAATAGGGGAGGGTAGGGATGGGAAGGGAAGGGAATAGGGTAGGGGATTGGGCCTCCGGTAAACTCACTCACTCGGCGAAACACAGCGCAAGCGCTGTTTCACGCCGGTTTTCTGCGAGGACGTGGTATTTCTCTAGTCGAGCCGGCCCATTTGTGTCGAAGCATGGCTCGCCCACATCAAAAGTTATATTCACACACACGTCAAAAATTATATTTTACTTTTTCTTATTCTTCAAATAAGTAGTCACAATTTAAATAAAGTCAATATCTATAAGTAAAAATGATATTAAATACATATAATAGTAGCATCCATACTTCCATACTAATATTATAAACGCGAAAGTGTGTCTGTCTGTCTGTTACCTCTTTACGCCCAAACCGCTGGATTTTTTTTTTTACTTAAATTTGGTATGGATATACTTTGAGTTCCGGGAAAAGACATCTAAGGATACTTTTTATCCCGAAAAATGTACGGTTCCCGCGCGATAAACGAATTTTGGCACAACGGAGTTGCGGCCGTCATTCGTTCGTCATCGTTTTATAATTCTGAAAAAATAAATAAATATGCCTCTTATAATGGTCATATTATCTTTTTTTCTCAATAAAAAAGAATTGCAAGTAAATGGACATATTTTGAATTGTTATTTTCCAGGTACATAGTTAACTTTATGTTAGACTCGACGCTTGGTCTGCTTATCATATGGGCAGGAATCAGACTGGCCCAACACTGTGCTCGAATATATGACATACCACTCATTAATTTTGGAGAGTATGGTAAGGATACTTTAATAATATACAGAAAAGATTAAACTTTTTGTAACTTGTTAAATCATTGAATAAACTTTTTATGTGTCATTTCACATTTGATATTAGATGAAGTATTTTTATTACACTGTAATAATATTAACTATTTGCAGAAAATTATCATTCAATGTTGCAATATCTAGTTGTAAAGTTTTTTTTCTGGTATTTCAACTATGCAGGCATAATTAGTCTCCATAATATAAATTATCCATAATTATAATATATTATTTATCCAAATAAAATTGTTGAGTGGATAGATAAAAATTTAGTTAGTATTTTATAATAGGCAATTTTCATGTTATAACATAAGAACGTGAAATAACTTTAATTATATAGTTTTTGTCATGAGGAATGCAAATATAATGTTATTTTTTCATAAAAACGTACGATTAATTTTATATTTCTAATTTAAAATCGAAGTTTTTTTATCTGTATATCACGTGACCCAAAACGCCGACCGCCATGATTTTCTGTATTATGACGTCATTTGTACTAAAACAAGTTTTTGTTTGTAAACAACGCGTCACGTCGAAATTAACAGTTTAAAGTATTTTGAGCAAATTTTGAGACCCTCAATTTATACGTAGTATTTCAATAAGTTATTTGAAATACGAGATTTAACATGGACGCTGGATTTGTTAAAGCCGAAACTACAAATCTACCGAAAATAGATGCGGTAATGATTGCAAAGTTCTTTGCATACAATACCGATTTTTTTTCTGCAGAATGCAGGAATATCAAAACGGCTATGTAAGTATAGTGTATTTAATTTTCTAAAACTATGTTACGACAAAATTATATTGTGAATTTTCGTTCTATCACAAATCACGATAAGTGTTGAGGTTATGTTTAAAATGTTGTAACATTTTCATCTTTGCTTACAGGTCAGCAAGAGAAACGTATGGCGACGAAGCTGTTGGATATGTACAGTTGAAGAGAGATCAGAAAGTGTGCATTGTTAAATGCAAATTGTGTCCTGAGCACAAAGTGCGTTCGAAACCATACTCTTGTACACTTATAGTTGATGAACAAGAAGAAGAAGTAAAAAGTGTAGCTTGCCATGATTGTCCTGCATCTGAAGGTGGTTGTAAGCATGCTGTGGCTTTCTTAATGTGGTGTCATCGTAGAAGTGAGGATCCACCTTGCACTGCCATTGAGTGCTACTGGAAGAAATCTACACTATCTAAAGTAGGATCTTCCATTAAAATATTAAAGTGTAAAGATATTTCAAGGAAAAGAAAATTTAATCCTCCAACAGATACAGTACTAGCTGATAAAAGTGTGTTTGAAAACTTTGTGGCAGAATGTAAGAAGAGAAAAATAACTTCCTGCCAGCTGCTAAAGCATGAGACTGATTATGTTGAAAGAAAAGTTAATACGCTTTCATTACATTATTTAATGTGTAAATTTAATACAGGACTTGATTGTGATTCATTCTTCAATAACATCAGTGGTATATTTAATGCTATTAATATTAAAAATGTAGAAAAAGAGACTAGACATCAGCATAAATCTGGACTTTGGTATGAACTACGTTATGGAAGAATCACAGCTTCAAAATGTTATGAAGTGAGCAGATGTCAAACTGCAGATGGTTCATTAGTAGCCGCTATTCTTGGAGCAAGAACCCTACTAACTTCAGCGATGAAAAGAGGACAAGTTTTGGAAAGAAAAGTAAGGAAAGCTGTAGAAAAAAAATTAGGCCATAAAAAATTGTAAACTTTATTTCAAAAAATTGTAAACTTTATTTCATAAGATGAATTTTTTCTCAATTTTTTGGTAAAAAAGTAGGCCTCGTGCGAGTTTCTTACGCCGGTTCTTCTCGCTGGGTTAGTTCCCGAACCGGTGGTAGGCACCATGTAGGACATTCTGAAAACATTTATTTTAAATTTATTCAGAAATAAAACAGTATTGATTTTCTGATACTTAAGCATTGTTTTATTTCAATCTAAAGTACATGCAGCAACAAAAAATAGCTAAATATTGTGGTAATACCTTTAACCTCCTTAAAAAAATTGGTTCTCAGTTTATCTTGCATTTGGTTGAACCAATTTTAATGCATATTTTAGAAAATTATGTTTTAATATTTAAGAGGTTTTAGTACCTATTTAAACCCTCTTTAAAAAATGAGGTTCTCTGTTTGACCTTTGTGCTTTTCAGAGAATATATTAAATGCTATTCCTTTTTAAAATATATATATTATGTTTAGTATAAGTTGTGTCATTCAACATGGTCTAATTTTAATTAATGTATCCTAATCCTGTGCTTTGAATAAGGGGATATTATGGATAATTTAAATAAAAGTTCTAATAAAACATAATTATTTATTTAATAAGAGTATCTTGTATATTGATTAATGCACATGCAGTAATAATACATTCATCAAGAAACTGAACTAAATTAATATTAACCACAGAATGTGGTTTTAAAATAGCTAACTCTCGAATTCTGCGGATCACCCTTTCCACATGAATTCTGAGGCTAGCTATTTCTTTTGTTTGATGTACCTCTGCTTTTGACAGCTTTGAGCCAGTTGTGACACTGGGGGGCCTCATTAAAGTAATATTTTTTTTAGACAAATGGGTTTCAATGTGCTTGAAACCTCTGTCAGCTAATACACATGCATTAGATGGAAGAGTATCCAAAAATTTTGAGTCTTCTAAAACAGTTACATCTGTTACTCCATAACCAGCCGATATAAACCTTATTAAACCATCCGGAGTACAAGCTACCAAATATTTAATAGTGTTAGCCTTCTTGTACTCCGACCAAGTAAGTGCTTGTTGGACAGCACTAGAAGGCTTCTGTATTTCAATTTCAAGACAATCTATTATACAACTTACTTTATTATATCTATGTCTGAAAGCAATCGGTAAATTTAGTTTTATGGACTCTGCGCTAAACTGTTTAATAAAATGTGACATTACTCTACTTATTGGTACTATGTTGGCTGAAAAAACTTTGCTTGTCTGGGCCAGTGACAAACCAAAGTCATCAGATATTTGTGAAAATGAGCTATTGAGCCTAATTTTTGTTAAACACAATAAAATATTAGCTTCAGGAATGTTGGTCTGCTTATGTATGATATTTATTATAGAATAAAGCTCTTTGGGAACCCCAATATAAAGTCTAGGCTTCTTTTTAATTTTTAAGATTGTGTTTTCTAAGCTTATTTTCTTCTCCATTGGAGCTTCTTCTGGCAAACTACTGTCTGATGTAGTTACTTTAATAGGAGAGAAGTCTTGACTTGTGGATCCTGATACTGATGGAGTAAATGATAGCTCGCTGTCAGATTGGTCTTCAAACAATGTAGATAGTTTCCTTTTCACTGGCCTTGACATACCTGATGTACTAGGTATATCCATAGCACCGATTTTATGAAGTGGTGAAGTGGCAACAGATGAGCTTGACTTCATTGGTGACGTAGTACTGTGCCTCACTCTATAAGTAATTTGTGTTGCTCTGCTTCTGTGATGGGCAGATAAATTTGCTTGGACAGCTTTGTATCCTATAACTGGCTTTATCTGCACTTGAATTTCTTTATTGGCCCTGTATGCAGTACTTAGGTCCTTCTCCATGACGTCTGGAAACAATAAATAAAAATAAATATGCCTGTTTACAGTATTGAATTTCAATAAAATTGCAATGATTTCCTCAATAACTTACGGGAAGGTAATAAAGAAGGGTCTACAGCTGTTAAAGTGCTCTCTGTGGGCTGGATAGGATTCACAAACTCTGTTTGAAAGGATGTAGATGGTAGAATTTCAACTGTTTGTTCCATATTACATGAAATACTTTCCCTTTCTAAACCTGAAATGAAACAATAAACATTTTGCTTGTGTTAAGAAATAATTATAATACATAAACATAGGTATGAAATCATCAACATTTTTAATACTTCATACCAAAATATGCTTATTACTTACATGATGCTGATGAACTAGGCTGTAAACTTGAAGTTGTGCTCTCTTTTCCCAGAATAGGATTTACAATGGACAACTGATCAAACAAAGATGGTATAGTGTTTGGTTTCATTCTAATCTTCTTGACGGAGCCCATTATTTTATATTGTATATAATTCTCCAGTCTTGTTCCAGCTAAAAGATATGTTAATAATTATTATTAGTGTAGTTTAAATATGAAGTGCTCAAAAAACAAATGAGCCAGTTAATAGTGTGCATACCAATGTATAAACAATAACCTCAAATTCTCAGTGGCATAGCCTTTAAAAATGAATTATTGTGAAAACTCATCAATCATCAAAAAAAGAATATGTACTTACGTTAAAGTGATCCTCACAAAGGTATAAATGAGATTTTATAGAGTATTTCGTTGGATCTCGTCCTGCGACTTCTAACCAAACATATCGCATAGAAACGTCGTTCGGAACTTTAATAACTTTTCTGGTGTTTTCGAAGTAGAATTCTTACAATTCAAAGCTACACACCAACGATATGGATTAAAGAAACTCATTTTTATTTCAATTTAACGCAAACTTCAAAGATACGCCAGGCGTTTGAACCTTTGTATAGGTACTTTGTTTGAACCACGTTTGAACTTTGAACTTTGGTCTTTGACATAACAGTTTGACATTTCTTTATTATGGTACTTTTGACGTCACAAATATGGCGGTCGGCATTTTGGCGCCTTTACTTTTCGACAATATTTTGAACGTTTTTCCCTGCTTACAGGATAAGTATTTCGCAAAAATAAAAATTACACTTGACCGTCGCATGTAAACGAACATTTTAAAACATATTTGAAAAAATAGTGGAATAGCCTATTACGTAGGCTTCTTTTGATTTCTAATTACCATTAAATACAATTCCAGGCCGACCACCCATGTGTGCAGCATGGATATGTCAATGCGTGCTGTATGCTGCTCTAGCTACATTCGCTAAGTCCATACTGGCATTAGTCCTGCGACTCCCGCCGGTGGTAGCTGTGTTGTCAACGCTACGGTTGTCACCAGTCTCTGACCCGAGGCTGGAGTTGGCTGTTGTGATGCTCATCATACCATTCTTTGTTAATGTGAGTATTAAATTTTCATAACTTTAGGAGTATACTGTCCAAAGCATAAGACAAGTCAGTAGTCACTAAACTTTGTATGGAACTTTTATCTTTCTCTCCTCTCCTAAAGGTACGCTTATACGGGCAACTAAAATTGCTCCACTCCAGTCAATTCTCGTCAAATTTGACGTCACGACTACTTCAAGCAATTTTCGGCAACAAGCGGCAATATTGCGCAATACATCGCAATACAATTGACAACATTTCAAAATTTTAACATGGCTTTTTTATTATTTTATAAGAAAGTAGACTTAAAATAAGGCGACACGTGTTTCTTGCTTTTTCAAAATTATGTTTTTAAGATACCTAAAAAATAGATTTTAATCCTTCGTATTCTAAAGAGACGTAAGCGCCAAGTGACGTCATAAGTACGGCTGAACGGTTAATTCCATTACAGCTTACAAAAGAAAAAATATGTCAGTGTAAGTTTGTTACGTTTATTAGGACGTCTGTCAATGTCATCGTGGTACTTTCGTATGTAGAAATGTCATTGTTGACAGTGACTGTTTTTTTTTATGCTTCATGATGTTTTTTTAAAACGCTTTTACACCAGGCAAAGAAAAAATGTCTGATATGCCGTAAGTATGACGTCACAGCGTATTTTTCAGTTTTTCTTTATTTTCTCAGTAAAGAAGCAATATAAAATTTTTTTGAATATTTTTTTGATATCAGGAAAAGAAACTAAAGAAACAGTATTTTTATTTTAAGGCTTAAAATTTTTGAAATGTTGTCAAATTGACAGTGATAGCGATATGGCGCAACTTCATCAACTAGTTACTAGGCATTAGGCAATACTGATTACTGTCATACACGAGCCCATCGGATATTCGTTAATTCGTATCGGCGACATTGAGCGATATGAAATATCTGGAGCAATATAGCCGAAATAATTGCCGCAATTTATTGAAATTGCTCCATATTGCTCCACTAATTGCTCCAGATCGGTCCATTCGTGTCGCCGGGCAATTATTGCCGCAATTGTTGCCCGTGTAAGCTATGGCAGGCCTGTCCCACTCGCGCGTGTAGGCATCGAACTGTAAGTACCCCCCTTGATGGGCACTTCAGTAGGGACTCACAGGCGAGCGGTGACGCACGCGCACGAGTTTTTAGTTGTTCGTTGCATACCTAATTACCTACCTGCGGACTTATTCATTCGCTAATTTTGCTAAATTCAATTGATAAATTAATGATCACAATGGACAATAAAAGAAACCGGCCAAGTGCGTGTCGGGCCACGCGCAATATAGGGTTCCGTAGTACCGCTAGTTTTTGAAAATTTTTGTATGGTCAATTATTATTGAGTATTGACTAAACCTCCATATAATGTGTACCCTGTTGTCCCTGCAATATTTTTTCAGTTTGTACCCAAAAATAAATGATAATTATTATACTGTAAACTTTTTCGGTCATACCACAAAATATTTAAACATCTATTGAACAGTAATTGTTTTGAGACCATTATGTAGTTACTGATTTTTTTCTAATCAACTGTTCAACAGGTGTAATCTTTTGTAGTAAGACAGATTGTGTTTGGAATAGTTATTTTTTATCTTACACAATTAACTTTGCATAAAACAGCTAATGTTTAGGTTCAAGAACAACGTAGATAGTAACAGATTAGTGATTACATAATCTCTTAATACACAAACAAGGTAAAAACAAATTCAAGGTGTTCTAGAGTTGCAATTATTCTGGCGTCATAGATTACAAAAAACTTATTTTACCTAACCGGCAAAGCCAGGGATTGTTTTTGCACTTACGTAAACCTGGGCATGTCCATACAAATATTATAATGAGTGCTAAAGTTTGTCCCTCTGGTTCTTAAACCTGTTCCTATGGTGCGATTTTCTCAAAGAAGTGACGGGAACCATGTATAAAATGATTAAATGGTATGCCTTGCACTAACATTTTCTCTTTTTTTTCAGATATTAATATTTTGGGTGACGGACAACTTCCTAATGTACCATCCCAGAGGGGTCAGCTCTAAAATAAAGGCTAAGGTAAGTAAGTTGAATATTTCATCCACTTTTACTCATCATACGCAAAAACATAAACAATGGAAAATTTTAAGAAAAAAATATGTTTATTAACTTATTTGCCTGTTAAAAATTGTCTTCCTTGACTAGTTTTTAATTTTGCATGTTGTTGTTAACACTATTATACTAATGAATGCTGTGTTGCCTATAAAGGTGTGTGCATCAGAATTGAAAATTCCTGTATACCATTAACTGTAATTTTAAAATGCATATTCTGTTGGCAACCTTAAATAAATAAATAAATAAATAGTTTATAGATACATACTAGACTAGGTTTAGGTGTTATACAACTAGTGGCAATATACAACTAGAAAATATCTTCTATTATAGGTGCGCTATCAGTCTATCAAAAAAGATAGATCCGGTTCAGAAGATGAAGAGCATTCGGCTGACGAGAAATTGCTCGGAGCTAGCGTATGACCATACCCAAAGCCCAAAATATTCCGGGCCTAATCTTATACTATATGTATAAATGACGATGTATATTATGTGATTTGATACTGATTTACAGTACTCGGCGAAACATGGCGATAGCGGTCATTGACTCCCTGTCAAAAACTTGTCATTTTGGGATTGGGACACTGGAGTCAATGACCGCTACCGCCATGTTTCGCCGAGTACAGTATAGAACATAACACTAAATTGTATTCGTCATTTGCTATTTAAAGACTTTCTAATAATTCCTTTATTGGTCAGTACTTAGTTGAATGAATTTTTGTCAAGGTTAAAAATACTGAGGCTGGAGGCATTTTTTTTATCTTATAACATTGTTGTAAATTGTTGTAAATTAGTGCCATCTGTTGCTGACATTTCTTCAAAGCAAAAAGCCCCCGATATAAAAAAAATATTTTTTGGCAATGGGCAACTAAAGAATAATGTGAGTTTGCACTCATGCACATGAGTGCATGAGTGAAAGAGACAGAGTGTTAGGCCTCTGTTGATCAGACTTTGAAATGCTAAAATCACATTAAAGTTTGCAATTAACGGATTAGCTTACCGAAATGACTATTATATTTTTTCTCCACCAATTAAGAGCATTTACACCTTTCACGCTCAATTTGGCTTAAAACTGTACTTTTCAAACTTGAAAAAATCATCAACCATTTATCTTTATAAAAATGTTGACAACTTATTTTTATAGGAAATTTCACTGTCTAAATAGTTAGCAGAGAAAAAAATAGGATTTATAGAGTATTTGTACGTTAATTCTCGATATCTTAACAGAGTTATTCTTAAATTCCGTTTTAGTATCAGTTTCAAAGCTTTTAATTTACCAGCGACAGATTTAATTAAAAAATATGTATAACCTATTGACAAAATCCTTAAGCAAATAGTTAGCCGAAAAAAATATTTCATTTAGGTATTTAACTTTATGTAATTTAAATTCAAAGAATGAGAAATATCAAAGAAATATCAAGGAATTAAAACTTATTTTTTACCTATTTATGTAACTTAATTTAATATAATAACAGCTTCATATCATAGAAGAACACTTTAATTTAAGAAATTGTTCTTAAATAGCAACAAATCTTTTGTTATTTTTTTTCTACAAATATTTTAAAACTACTATAAATCGCTGCGCGCAAAGCAATTCCAATAGTCCGCCGCAGATTTGTATGGAAACTTTAGGTGTAGGAAAAATTAGGTGTAAACGCTCTTAAACTAGTTTTAGTAACGATTTTTGGCTGATTAATTTTAAACTGTTTGACATGGGCAAGAGTTCCAAATTTGAACTGACGTGACAGTTCTTGCCATAGACAATAGAAGAGGTTTTTTTTAATTACTAGTTATTTATGAAACTTCATTGCGATAGGATGTCCTATGTTTACAGAGTAATTTAGATATAAGATAAGATTTAATAGTGTTATATATTTAATATATATTATTAAATACTCAAGTCGAATATTAATCTCGTGGTAAGCTTGAAGTTTGGCTTAATGTGATATTTTATTCCAAATTGCTAAAAGGTTTATTGTAAGGTGTTTTGCTCATTTGTTATTAAGTATAGGTCAATGATTGTGGTTTCAATCTGTAAACATTTATTATGACTGTGGTACATTAATATACATTTTATTTAAACACTCTTAAACCAAATAAAAAAGTAAATATAAAGCTTGGTGATTGGCAGAACTCTGTCTTCATGTTTGTTAATTGGTTTAAGTTTGTTAATGGCATAATAATTTATTAGTCTGTGGTATTGACTATTTTTTGTATTTGTTGAGGTGATCATGCAATTATTTTAATTCCTCATATTATTGAGATTAGTAATTAGTTACAGCAGTTAGTCTTGGGATCGTTATTTATATCAATATTACACATGTGACATAATTCACATTATTAGAAAAAAAACAATCTATGTATCTATGGTTCATGAAGACGCTCTTTTTTTGTAGTTATGTGAAATAAGATTCAAGATTGCACCAAGTGAAATAATCAGAATTTTACAATGAAAGATATAATATATCATAGCGATTGAAACAAGCAATTTTAGATTGTGGATACTGTACAAATGATGCCATTTTCGCTTAAATATATTAGAAATAAAAATAAATATTTTTGTATGTTTACTTTTACAATATATCAATGTTCCTAATATTAAGTACTTAGAC
Source organism: Plebejus argus (assembly GCA_905404155.3). NCBI lineage: Eukaryota > Metazoa > Arthropoda > Insecta > Lepidoptera > Lycaenidae > Plebejus > Plebejus argus. Next base: position 4,524,805 of record FR989946.1, on the reverse strand, counting down.
CCTTTTAGTGCCATTCGAATTGAGAATTGAGATAAAGGCCGCACACATCTTTTAATATTGCTCACCAAAAATGGAAGGGAAGAAGGAGGTGTGGAGTGAGCAGGGCGGATACGCGCTTACGGAGACACGCTATTGGTAGATCAGTAATCAGACGGTTTATTATTGGTAGATTGATCAGACGTTGATACATTATTGGCTATTGAACATTGTTGGTAGATATTGTACACATGTGCCTACTCCAGTTTCGCCGAGCAATCTTAATATTGTGCGTGACCTAAATATGTTTAAACATCGAATAAAGACTGACAAGTCAAATTGTAGATCTTACCTATCATGATGTTTCCATCTATCATGAATTTAAAATGGATTAACTTTCTTCCTGACCGTACTTCCTTTATTGTAGATTTGGTTCGTGAGTAATGAGTATAGTCCAATACTCACGAACAAGCCTGTCCACACTCCACAGTGATATTATGGTAAGATAGAACTCGTCAAGGCTCGTAAGTGAACGTGGCGAAAAAAGGAACTAACGCTGCCACCATACAAAAACGCCATTTTGACAGTTCTCCTTTACCAGCAGCGCCGTTCATATAAAGTCTTGTCGCACTATAACATTAAAATATGTAAGAAACCCTTTCCACTTTTGACAGCCAATTTTCTTCTGCTTACTTTCAGACTGGGCCACGGTGAGTATAGCGCTTTAATTGGTTGTGTCTTGTCCATTTTAATTTACATTGGCGCCGTTATTAGTATATAAGTAGAAAATAGTACTTATGTATACTAAGATGTTTAAAGTGCCGACACATTGCTTTGTTATTGAATATAATATTAGGTATATTAACTACAGTCTGGTCGCAGGATAAAGAATTCGTCCATTGACGTGCCGTTTGTCTCTTTCACACGTACACTATCTCATTTTAACCGACTTCAAAAAAGGAGGTTATCAATTCGACCCGTAAGTAGGTATGCAATATTTCCAGAACTGCTCAGTTTTCACTTTTTGTATACGTTAGTCTCTGAGATTACTGGTTAGTCTACAGCATGACTGGTGAGACAATACCGATAATTAAGGAGAGTATTCAGTACTCGATTCTCATTATAAATATGTAATAAAATTAGTTACTTAATTTTTGACCAAATTTCCCTTTAAACAAGTGAATAATGGACACTTAGTAAATTACTATGCGACCGAGCGCGGCCCACCCCGCCCCGCGCGCCGCGCGCTACTCACGCGCGCGGTGTCCATGCGTTGGGTAAATAATTATTTAACTTTAGGCTACATTTACTCAGTGATCAGTTGATATAATTTTTTATATTATTTTTTTCCAACTAATATAATAGCCAAATATCACGTCCTCGAATATTGAACATGTCTCACCAGTCATGCTGTATATCAGTGTCTGAACAAACTGTGCCTTTTAAGTGTATGTATGTCATATTATGTATGTTTTTATGTTTGTTCACGCATATCTCCTGAACTACAAGTCCGATTAAGTAATTCTTTTTTTGTTGTACTAGGTATTGTTCAACTTAGGAAATTTAGCAAGTTTTTGAGATAGGGAATTTAAAATGTTGAAGTCGGTTTATTTTAAATACTATTATTACGACCACGTTTAGTGAGCCAGATAGCTAATTATCGAGCTTGTGTGAAAGAGACAACCTATAGCTCATCAACCGAATTTGTCTCAATTTGTCGATAGGACCCTTCACTCTACCTTTACCAATAAAAAGAATAACAAAATGTTATAATAAAGTGGTAAAATTCAGCCTTTTATAATAACATTGTGTAGCAATCCTACAAATTATAATACATAATAATTATAGGAAAAGTGTGGTATTATTATAAAATAAATACCTACCTATAATAATATTTGTTTCTGTAAATAATCATATTTTTATAAGCAAAAATGTATATAATAATATTATGACTATATGTTGTGCTATTTTATTTTATTTTGTGCGATTAAATTTTACATTACATGTTAAAGTTGGTTTGATTTTTGTGCCTTCGTTTGTATCAAATATTGGGGACCTTTTTTGATATCGACCCTCTTTCTGGTCGGGAGTAGGTATTTAAAAAGTAAATGATGGTCGGCTTACATCATCTAATCCAGTAATCTACTACCAGCACTGAATTGCTACTGGAATAATGTAAACGGTCATTGTAATGCAATTTAGCCATATCCTGTTTAGTGTTTACATTATTCCAGTAGCAATCCAGTGCTGGACTGGAATTGGAAAAATGTAAGCTGGCCATTTAATTAGGTAAGTTAAAAAACACATTAAACTCATGTAGTAAAAGTTAAAATGTCCTGCATTTGTAATACGTGATATAATTACTTGCATCGAACATCTCCACATGGCACACACCTCACGCACGTTGGGTCACGTAATTGTTAGTTACTTCTATATTCTTGCTCTACCTACATGGTGGTCCAGCGCTGGCCCGTCAAATGGCGCATGCGATGGCTATACAATGGTTGCAACACCTGTACATGATGGCCACGTTCAGTAAATAACACTGTCATCCCACGACCATCGCTAGCGCCATCAGTCATCCTACACCATTACGTCCTACCCACGATGGACCATCGTGATGGCCCACTACTCTGGACCGTCTTGTAGCGGCGTCATCACTCATCACTGAGGTCATCACCATGGAAACATTAAAAACTGTTGTTAATTTACTTGCCAACCACATGCCAACCGAATACCGATTACCGATACAAGTTGACAATTACAGCTGACATAGTACTTTCAATTTGTTTGGAGCCTTTTACTATTTTAATATGTTTGCAGATTTTTCTCATAGTAATTAACTGAAACTTCTACAATGAACGAAAGTGAGTTACGAAGATTATGCACTACGAAAAATGGATGTCGCATACCACCTATGCTTCCAATACCGGATATTCATCAAATGGATAAACTACCTTTCATACCGATGCCGCGGTACAATCGAGCCAAGGTAAGTAGTCTACAATGCTAATTGCTACCTCTCCAGTCTCCACGTTGGCCATAATGTTATGTTGGCGTACCTGTTGAGGCATATTCGTTTATGATTTCCCCATGACCGGCAAATCGCAAGCTGGCGCAATGATAAAAAATGCTACAAATTATTATTATCATTTCAGGAGAAAAGAGCGAAATTTCAAAAAGTATTAGAAGAATCAGCTGTACGGAAAAAAATTAAAATAGCTTGCCCACCACTTGAAAGATGCGAAAGAGACCTCCTGGAAATATCTCAGGAGAGGCACATTGCGATACTTCGGCACAACGCTGAGAAAGTTCAACCACCGCCAATGCTCAAGTCCTGGGAACAAAAAATCCAAAATCTTGTCCCAATCAAGCTCAGAAGCGCCTTCCCATCTTTGACTGAAGAATTGATAAAGGAAAGCAAGAAGGAGTGGGATCATCATTTACACGATTTGGCGGTAAAATCAGTCATCCGAGAAACTCCTGGTGTTCCAAGAAAAAGGTATGTCGAACCACCATTTAAATTTAAGGGCATAACACCGAACCACCCAAAAACGTTGCTATACCGACGGAGACTCAAAGATCGTTCGTTACTTCTGCATCCGTTCATTCGACTCATCCTTGAGTCTGCTGAAAAAACCTTTCCCTCTTTTATCATAAATTTGGCCGAATATAGAGCTAAGGGACCTATGGAGCTCGACGAGTTTCAGACAAAAGTACTCGAAGCGATCAAACGGGCTGACTACTTGGTTTCCAGTACTTGGTACTCCATACTCGTGAACTGGTTAAAGAATCCTAGATGTTTGAGAGGCATGCGCCCCAAACAAATACCGACCTTTGTTAAATGTGCCACTAAAGAAATATCTATGCAAGTGCAAGAATTGATGCGTAGATCTATCGACAGCATCGTAGATGCTCTGAAGGACCCCGAATCAGTGCCAATTTTATATATCGAGCTAGATTTTGACAGTGAGTTTGTTTATGTTCCTTCGTTGGAACACATATATGAGACGTATCATATTATAATAAATGCTATAACTAATATATCACAGAGACTCATGCCTATTGAACAATATCTGAAGATACCGTATACCAACGATACCTTGGTAATAAAATATAACGAATGGTTGTACAAAGATGGCCATGAAAGATTGCAAAAGCAACTTCATCTCGTATACTTACCGCTTCAGCAGTACACCGAAAGATTACGACTAGAATATGACATGTTGTATGGCGTAGCCGCCGAAGCTGCCGTACAACAATTTATTGAAAACGCTGAAGAATTCGAGGAATCACGAGAAAAAATTATATATTTCCAACACATCGATTCAAACATAACAGCCGTCTTAGAAAAGGAGTATTTTAATTGCGCGGTTGTGAATCAGCTAAAAATGATTAATGGGCTTAAGAGGCGAGCGCAAGAATTTATAAACAACATAATCAATGGTTTAGTGAAAAATCATACGAATGAAAACGAAAGCATATGTTCAGAATTTGAAACAATTGCAGAGAAAGCATTAAAAGCTCCCGCAAATGCGGCTGAGTTAGTTGAACAAGGCGTTTATATTTTACACGCTAAAACTGTATTAGTAGAATCTTTAAAAGAAAGGATATTGAGGCAAATTAGTATTGTCTCGAATTTGATAGAACTAACATCACTTTCTCCGGAACACTTGGCACTAAACACAAGAACTGTTAATTGGATTACAGATATTAAGCCTATTTTTAATAAAAACGCAGCAGCATATGAAGCTTTCAAAGCAGAAATGGAGGAATATTTACTAGCGCAAATCGCACGTCTTAATAATGAAGTAAAAGAAATAACACCTTATTTAGAATTTTTAAATAACATGGATGACATCAACCACACTTTTGAATACTTGGAATATTTAAGAAAACTTGTGCATCGCTTACAAGATTGTGACAATCTAGTAAACTGGATCAACAATGAAGAAAAAACTTTTAAATTCCCTCTTTCCAGCTATTCAGATTTGGAGGAGTTAAAAGATTTTATATTACCTTTTCATTGTTTAGTGTATTTGGTACACAAATGGAGAAGAAGTTTTTACACATGGATGGATGGCCCCTTTGAATACTTAGACCATGTAAAAATTGAACAAGATCACGATTACTACTATAAAGAATTCTTAAAATTATCTAAAGCTTATCGAGCTAAAATTAAACAGCAAATAGCAGAGGGCATTGAAAAGCGATTTCAGGGTTTGGTAGACGATCCGGATATTAATAATCTGCCAGCTCCTATGAAACTTTGCGCTCAAGCCATAGCCGAGATAAAGGATTGGAGACCTCATGTCCAAATGGCTCATATCATGTGCAATCCTGCTTTAGTTCAGCGTCATTGGGATGAAATGTCAAAAATTGCAGGATTTGACTTGACTCCTAATGCAGGAACTACTCTTCGAAAAATTATTAACATGGATCTTTGGAGTGATATTGATGAATATGAAATCATAAGCGTAGCTGCGACAAAAGAACTGGCCCTTATAACAAACTTGAATAAAATGATCGATGAATGGGCAGATATCTGTTTTAAAACAAGTATCTATAAAGATACCGGAATTTATATTCTGTCGGGCCTTGATGATATTCAAAGTGTTTTAGATGACCACATCATTAAAACGATTGGTATGCGGGGGTCTGCGTTCGTGAAGCCTTTTTTAAAACAAGTACGTTCATGGTATGAAAAGATTACAAGAATGAATGCAACGATAGATGAATGGGGTAAAGTTCAAAGTCAATGGTTATACCTCTTACCAATATTTTCTTCAAAAGACATTGTTGCTCAAATGCCAGAAGAAGGAGTAATGTTTGCCGAGGTTAATAATATATATAGAAGATACATGGGAACAGTTGATAAAGACCCACACGTTATAACGATTGCTGGTGAATCTGGTGTTTTAGAACAATTTAAAATAGCTTCTGATCTTATGGAAAAAATAAACGATGGTGTTAACAGCTACTTAGAAAAAAAACGCTTGTATTTCCCAAGATTCTTTTTTCTATCTAATGATGAAATGTTAGAGATTTTGTCGGAAACAAAAAATCCACTCAAAGTACAGCCTCATTTGAAAAAATGTTTTGAAGGTATAAATAAATTAGTTTTTGACAATGATTTTAATATATCAGCTATGATATCTGTCGAAGGCGAACAAGTAGTGTTCTTAAATATAATTGATGTAGCTGCAGCAAGAGGATCAGTTGAGAAATGGCTAGTTCAGGTTGAAGACCAAATGCTTAAATCAGTGAAATCAGAGACGGAACTATCGTACTATGAATATTCTAATTCAAACCGTGTGGATTGGATTTTATCGTGGGAAGGCATGGTAGTACTGGCAATTTCTCAGATATATTGGGCTGTAGATGTTCACGATTGCCTTAAAACTCATAAAGTTACCGCACTCGAAACTTTTCACAACAACTTAACAAAGCAGTTGAATGAAACTGTAGCTATTATTCGAAGAGAAGACCTCACGAAGCTCAACAGTGTTACTGTAAAAGCCCTCATTGTGATAGATGTCCACGCTAAAGATGTTATACAAGACCTCATAGAAAAGAATGTAACAGAAGTAACAGACTTTCAATGGTTGGCTCAATTACGCTATTATTGGGAAGAAAATAGGGTAGTTGTTAAAATTATTAATGCTGTAGTTAATTATGCCTATGAATATCTTGGTAACTCAGACCGATTAGTAATTACACCATTAACAGATCGGTGCTATCGTACCCTAATTGGTGCGTATTATTTACATTTAAATGGTGCTCCAGAGGGTCCGGCAGGCACAGGAAAAACCGAAACTACAAAAGACTTAGCGAAAGCTTTAGCAGTTCAATGTGTCGTTTTTAATTGTTCTGATGGCTTGGACTACAAAGCCATGGGCAAATTTTTCAAAGGGTTAGCTTCTTGCGGAGCATGGGCTTGTTTTGACGAATTTAACAGGATAGAAGTAGAAGTATTGTCTGTTGTAGCACAGCAAATTCTCTGTATTGTTCAAGCTATTCGCCAAAATTTAAAAACATTTGAGTTTGAAGGTACTACACTCACTCTCAATCCGGCTTGTTACGTATGTATTACTATGAATCCCGGTTATGCTGGTCGGTCAGAGCTACCAGATAATCTTAAAGTGCTGTTTAGGACAGTAGCAATGATGGTTCCTGATTATGCAATGATAGGTGAAATCTCATTATATTCCTTCGGCTTTATTGATGCTCGTAGTTTGTCTGTTAAAATTGTTACTACTTATCGACTTTGTTCCGAACAGTTGTCGTCTCAAAATCATTACGACTACGGCATGAGAGCAGTTAAAACAGTTTTGTCTGCTGCCGGTAATTTAAAAAGAAATTTCCCTAATGAGAACGAAAGCATATTAATATTAAGGTCCTTAACTGACGTAAATTTGCCAAAATTTTTATCATTTGATGTGCCCCTATTTGAGGGAATAATTTCTGATCTGTTCCCAGGTATTATTTTACCAAAACCCGATTACGATATTTTTATAAATGCTTGTAAGGAGTGTTGTAGTAAAAATAACCTTCAACCGGTGGATTGCTTTTTGCTTAAAATTATCCAAACATACGAAATGATGATAGTCAGGCATGGCTTCATGTTAGTTGGAGATCCATTTTCTGGTAAATCGATGACTTTAAGAATATTATCGGAAGCTTTGACGCTGATGAAATCAAATGATGAACCTGGAGGCTGTGAATGCACTTACAAAGTTCTAAATCCGAAAGCAGTTACAATGGGCCAACTTTATGGTGCATTTGATCCGATATCCTATGAATGGACAGATGGAATAGTTGCTACTATTTTTAGAGAATTTGCATCAGACACTTCACCTGCCAGAAAGTGGATTGTATTTGATGGGCCCGTAGATGCAGTTTGGATTGAAAACATGAACACTGTTTTAGATGATAATAAGAAATTGTGCTTAACGTCTGGAGAAGTAATCGCTATGACTAATGAAATGACCATGATATTTGAAGTGATGGACCTAGCGCAAGCATCTCCAGCTACTGTGTCGAGGTGTGGTATGATATACATGGAATCCAAATCTTTCGGATTTAGGCCATTTTATCAATCTTGGCTGAAGACGTTGAATCCATATTGGTTAGAAGAAAACGAGGAGTTAATTTTTCACATGTGTGAGTGGCTTTTTGAACCTCTAATATATTTTGTTCAAAAGCAATGCACGCAGCTTATTACAGCTGGTGAAGTTAACTTAGTCACAAGTACACTACGTCTTGTTGAAATGTTAATGGACAGTGCAATAAAAGGCGAAGAAGATACTAAATATACAAGGACTTGGATTTTCGCATCATTTATGATGGGCTTCGTGTGGGGTGTTGGCGGCATACTAAAGACTGAGTCTCGCGAAAGATTTGATGATTTATTGAAAGAATACATACGTGGTGAAAAGGGTATTCCACCTGAAATTGATAAGATTGATATATCAATGCCAGATGGTATGATTTTCGATCATTTCTATTTGTATAAAGGTAAAGGTTGCTGGAAAACTTGGATAGATGCAGTGAAAACGGTTAAGTTCAAGGAACAAATAAATTTACTTCAGACTGTTGTACCTACATTGGAATCGGAAAAACTAGCTTACGTCTTAAATCTACATACGAAGTATTTTAAACCTTTTATAGTTATTGGACCTACAGGAACTGGCAAAAGCTTTTATGTACAAAACTTTTTAATGAATAATATTGATATGGAAAAATATATCCCTGGATTCATTACTTTCACAACGACTACCTCAGCGAATCAAACACAGGATCTTGTTATTTCTAAGTTAGTTAAGATTAGAAAAAACTTTTATGGGCCAACTAAAGGCAAGAAGGCAGTCATATTCATTGACGATATGAACATGCCTGCTAAAGAAAAATACGGCGCTCAACCAGCTATTGAGTTATTAAGATTATACTTGGACCAAAAGCATTGGTACGACCTTAAAACTACGGATAAAATTTACATAAAAGATACCCTGTTTTACGGTGCAATTGCCCCTGTTGGTGGTAGCCGGCAACTAATTTACCCCAGAATGTTAAGGCATTTTAATATTTACTCTATCAACGAATTTCCCAAGGAGAGTATGTCTAAAATATTTACCTCCCTTTTGCAAATAGGTTGGAAAAGAAATGGATTTAGTCAAGATGCCCAAGTCTTTATTTTGAATACTATTTCTGCTACAATAGAAATATACGAGCAGGCTATGGAAGGATTGAGACCCACGCCAGCTAAATCTCATTACATATTTAATTTACGTGATATTTCGAGGGTTATTCAAGGCTGCTCTTTGTTAAGAAAAGAATCCACTGAAAACAAAAAAGTTTTTACTAGAATTTGGATCCACGAAGTAATACGTGTTTTTGCCGATAGACTTGTAGACGAAGAAGATCGAACTTGGTTCTTTAATGTCCTTAAAAAGTGTACACTAAATTTTATGAAAGAAACCTTCGAGTCAGTGCTAGACACGTATCAGGATGAAAATGGTGAAGTCTCTCAAGAATCCTTAAAACGGTTAATGTTTGGCAGTTATTTAGATTTAGACAGTTTAGAAGGTGAAAGAAAATATGAAGAAGTACCTTCTCGAGAAACTTTATCAAATATTGCCTTAGCAATGTTAGCAGAATATAATGCAATGCACAAAGCAAAAATGAATATAGTTTTATTTGATTACGCTTTAGAACATTTATCTAAAGTGTGTCGCATTTTGTCAATGCCATCCGGTAATGCATTATTAGTTGGAGTAGGAGGATCAGGAAGGCAGTCCTTAACAAGATTAGCTGCAACAATTTTGGGCCAACAAGTTTATCAGCCTCAAATTACAAAATCGTATAGTGTCAAAGACTGGCATGATGATATAAAAGTAGTTTTGCGTGAGTCGGGAGGCTTGAATAAAGACGCAGCCTTTCTTTTTACTGAAACTCAAATAAAAGAGGAAGTGTTTATACAAAATTTAGACAGTTTGTTAAATTCGGGAGAAGTTCCTAATTTATATGGGCTTGATGAGAAACAGGAAATTTTAGACTTAGTGCGATTGGCTGCTCAAGGTGGTAATCGCAATCTTGATATTAGCCCTTTGCAAATTCTTGCATTTTATGTAGCGAGGTGTAAGATAAAATTACATATCATTTTGTGCTTTAGCCCTATTGGGAGTTCTTTTAGAACTAGATTGAGGCTGTATCCGTCACTTGTAAATTGCTGTACCATTGACTGGTACGACAACTGGCCTGAAGATGCTCTAGAGATGGTAGCTAACAGTTACATGGTAAAGGTAAATGTTCCTGATAAAGTTAAGCAAGCTGCAGTTATTGCATGCAAACAATTTCATATCGACGCTCGTGTAGTTTCCACAGACTTCTTTAATCGCTTCGGCAGAAAAACTTACATTACATCGGCTTCATATTTGGATCTCATAAAATTGTTTGCAAGTTTGACAAATAAAAAACAAAGAGAATTACGCGCAGCTAAACTAAGATACACAAATGGATTGGACAAATTAAATCATGCAGCCGAAGCAGTAGCTATTATGCAGCAAGATCTGAATGAACTGAAACCACAGCTTATAATAATGGCCACAAAATCAGCGAAAATGACGGAAGAAATCGAAATGGAAACTATAACGGCAGATAAAGCTGCAGCACAAGTAAGAGAAGATCAAAAAGTAGCTAATGTGCAAGCAGCGGCGGCTCAAGATTTAAAGAAAGATTGTGAAGCAGATTTAGCTCTTGCTTTGCCAATTTTAGAAGATGCTATTGCAGCATTAAACACCCTTAAACCAGCTGATATTACGATTGTTAAATCAATGAAGAATCCACCTGCAACAGTAAAATTAGTTATGGCTGCTGTTTGTGTAATGAAAGGTATTCCTCCTGACAAGATACCAGATCCAAATAATCCAGGTAAAAAAATGCTTGACTATTGGGGTCCAAGCAAAAGAATTTTGGGTGATATGGCATTTTTAGATTCACTTAGAAATTTTGATAAAGATAATATTCCTGTAGCGACTATGCAAAAAATACGAAAGGAGTATCTTTCTCATAAAGATTTTAAGCCTCATATTATTGCAAAAGCATCCACTGCAGCTGAAGGATTATGTAAATGGATTATCGCTATGGATATGTATGATGCAGTAGCTAAAGTAGTAGCTCCTAAGAAGGCAAAATTGGAAGCTGCCGAAAAAGAGTTTGCTGAAACGATGGCAATTTTAGAGGAAAAGAAAGCTACTGTTGCTAGGCTTGAAGCAAAATTAGCTGAACTAAATGAAGCATTAGAAGAAGCAAATCTGAAGAAGAAAGCCCTTGAAGATGAAGTTCAGCTTTGCATTGATAAATTATATCGAGCTGAAAAATTGATTGGTGGATTAGGTGGCGAAAAGGTGAGATGGATAGCTGCTGCTGAAGATTTGCAACATTTATTTGATAATCTAGCCGGAGACACACTTGTTTCTTGTGGAATTATTGCGTACATGGCGCCGTACACTTTACCAGTTCGTACACCTGTGATAGAAAAATGGAGAGATCTTATTATTGAACTTGACATGCCGCACTCTAAACAGTTTGTTTTCAAAGACATTTTAGGTTCTGACATTAAAATTCAAAATTGGTGCATTGCAGGACTTCCTCGAGATTCTTTTTCAATTGACAATGCAGTCATACTTAATAACTCAATGCGATGGTCACTACTTGTTGATCCTCAGACTCAAGCTAATAAATGGATTAAAACAATGGAAAAATCTAACGATCTTCAGATAATGAAGTTTACTGATGGCAGTTATATGAAAATTATTGAAACGTGTTTAGAATATGGAAAACCGGCACTAATTGAAGGCATTTTAGAAGATTTAGAAGTACCTCTAGATCCAATTTTATTAAGGCACACATACTTTCAAGGCGGCAAAGAGTTTATAGCTCTGGGAGATAATGCGATTGAGTACCATCCAAATTTTAGATTGTACATGACCACAAAGCTACGAAATCCCCACTATTTACCTGAAGTATTTAACAAAGTGACTTTAATAAATTTCGCTCTCACGCACGAAGGATTAGAAGACCAATTACTAGGAATCGTCGTAGCAAAAGAAAGACCAGATTTGCAAGAGAAAAGAGAAAAACTTATAATTCAAGGTGCAAAGAATCGCGCTGCGCTTAAACAAGTAGAAGATGACATATTGCGTACACTTCAAGAATCTAAAGGAGACATATTAGAAGATGAAACTGCGATCGAAGTCTTAGATTCTTCGAAATTGTTAGCTATAGATATTACTAAAAAACAGGAAGCTAGTTTAGAAACGGAAGAAATAATTGAAAAGTTTAGACTAGGCTATCGTCCCATGGCATCACATTCGGCCGTTTTATATTATTGCGTAACTGAGCTACCTAATGTAGATCCAATGTATCAATATTCATTGTCTTGGTTCATAAATTTGTACATTATGTCGATAGAGAATGCAAACAAATCAAAGGATTTAGAAAAGCGATTGAAATTTTTAAAGACTACTTTTACGTATAATCTATACAGTAATGTGTGTAGATCGCTCTTTGACAAACATAAATTGATGTTTTCATTTATAATGTGTTCTAAAATGATGTTGGCTGCAAATGAAATGAACTATGATGAATATATTTTTCTTATTACTGGTGGAATTGCGGTCGAAAATATATTTAAGAAACCAATAGACTGGTTATCCGACAAGTCATGGGACGAAATATGTAGATTAAACGATCTTTCCAACTTTAATGGCATTAAGGAAAATGTAGTAAAAGACGTGGTGAAATGGAAAGAATTTTATGACGACTTAGAACCACATACTAAAAGCTTGCCAGAGGCTTGGGAAAGCAAATTAAATAAATTTCAAAAGCTATTAATTATAAGGGTTATAAGACCTGACAAGTTAACAGTAGCTATTTCAAATTTTGTTGATCTAAGTATGGGTTCTAAATATGTTACTCCACCTCAATTTGACATTGGCAAGTCCTTTAGCGATTCAAATTGTTTGGCTCCACTGATATTTATACTGTCTGCAGGCTCAGACCCTATGAGCTCTTTGGAAAAGTTTTGCGAGAAAATGGGCTATTCTCATAGATTTAATTCTATGTCACTAGGACAAGGTCAGGGTCCTATTGCCAGAGCTATGATTGAACGAGCGCAACTCGAAGGAGGATGGATTTGTCTACAAAATTGTCACTTAGCAGCCTCATGGTTACCGGATCTAGAAAAAATTGTTGAAAGTTTTGATTTAACTAATACTGACCTCAATTTTAGACTATGGTTAACTAGCTATCCAACAGATAGCTTTCCGCAGTCTATTCTTCAAGTAGGAGTTAAAATGACCAACGAACCACCAACAGGATTACAACATAACTTAAACAGATCTTATTTGTCAGAACCGGTAAAAGAAAAAGAATTCTTTGAAGGATGTGCTGGAAAGGAAAAGATATTCAGTAAACTTTTGTATGGAATCAGTTTTTTCCACGCTGTCGTTCAAGAAAGAAAGAAATTCGGCCCTCTAGGATGGAACATTCAATATGGTTTTAATGATTCTGATTTTCACATTTCTGTTATGCAATTACAACTTTTTTTAAATCAGTATGAAGAAATTCAATTTGTAGCTATAAAATATTTAACCGGAGAATGTAACTATGGTGGTCGGGTAACAGATGACTGGGACAGGAGATTACTAAACACTATTTTAGATGACTACGTTAATACTGATGTAGTAAGTAATCCTAATTATTTATTCTGTGACATAGGGACACAATATGGCCTTCCACGTCGATGTGAATATCAAGATTATTTGAAACATATTGAAATTGTACCGGTTAATCCACCTCCAGAAGTTTTTGGATTAAACACGAATGCGGGTATCACTAGAGATCTAGCAATATCGATGGATTTGACAAACGATTTAATTCTAGTAGAGGGAACCGGGGGCGGGGGCGAGAGTGGTAATACTGAAACTATTATCATGAAAATGGCTACGGAAATTTTGTCCAAACTGCCTCAAAGCTTTGATATAGAAACTTCCCAGAAAAAATACCCTGTAGATTACAATGAATCCATGAACACTGTGCTCATTCAAGAAATGGAGCGATTTAATAAATTGTTACATGAAATGAGGACCTCTCTATTGGACCTACAAAAAGCTATCCAAGGTTTCATTGTCATGTCCCCAGCCTTGGACAGCCAATACTACTCAATGTTGGTGGGCAGAATTCCTGATAATTGGCAGAAAGTTTCTTATCCTAGTTTAAAGCCATTACCAAGTTACGTTTCCGACTTTGTAGAAAGGTTAGCGATGCTAGAGAAATGGTACCAAAACGGAAAACCACCAACGTTTTGGCTCTCCGGTTTCTTCTTTACGCAAGCTTTCCTAACCGGCTCCATGCAAAACTACGCAAGAGCTAATAAAATTCCAATTGATTGGTTAGTGTTCGACTTTGAAGTACTCAATGTAGATTACAAGGAAACACCGCCAGAGTGGGGTATATACGTCCATGGTCTGTTTATGGATGGCTCCAGATGGAACAGAGAGAAATCCGTCGTAGATGAGCAGCATCCTAAAATTTTAAACGATGTAATGCCCGCTATTTGGATGTTTCCCAAGTTGAAAAAAGATTTTCAAGAAGGTGAAAGATATAAATGCCCTCTTTACAAAACTTTAGAAAGGAAAGGTGTTCTGGCGACCACCGGTCACTCGTCCAATTTTGTTTTAGCATTTTATTTACCTTCTGACAAACCGTCGACGCATTGGATAAAACGCAGTTCTGCTTTAATTTTACAATTAGATAATTAAATCCGTATAATTAGGCTCCATCATTAAGCAGCTTAGCGTTTTTAGGGTTTCGTAGTCAACAAGGAACCCTTATAGTTTCGGTCTGTCCGTCCGTCTGTCCGTCTGTCCGTCTGTCTTTCAGGAATTTTTCGTTCAAATTCCTTTGAAAGTATCTGAGATGATGTTGTAAGTAGTGTAAAACATGTTATAAATGTACAAAGTACATTCATTGACCACACAAAAATTTTCAAAACCTAGCGGAACCCTATATTGCGCGTGGCCCGACATGCACTTGGCCGGTTTTTATATTATATGATATTTATGCCCTAGTTCTTTTAAGTTGTTTATCATATTTTTAGTAAATAAAATACAGTTTGCGAAAAACTCGATAAAATTTAATTACTACTTTATACATAAATAAATTATTCCTCTATATTAGACTCTTGTTTCAATTGCTTTAGCAAAGCTCTTCTCGTATTTTCAGACTCTATTAATCTTCTTCTTAGTTGCAACATTATGGCTCTGTTTCTCTTCTGCAACATAATTAGTTTTTAAATTTTTAATGGTGAAGTGTAAACGTAGTATCCTTATTTCTTTATATTATAATGCGAAACTGTGTCTTTCTGTCTGTCAATTAGATGAATTTTGGACTTTTAATTACTTTGAGGGACGAGAAAGGACATATTATAATTTTTGTTGTGTAAAATGTACGGTTTTCGAGCGATAAACTATAATTCTTACGCAGTGTCATTTGTGATAACTGATAACACCAGAGACATGCTACTTATAACGTTTAACGTTTTTAGTTTTAAGTAGCATGTATCTGGATAACACAAGTACTATTTGTAAGAATAGATATCTGTCTAAAAGTCTACCGTTAAAACACCGCATTCTTTTTCTATTTCTTCGCACTCCTTTTCAATGCAGTCCGCTTCAACTTTAAATTGTTCATCAATTTCTAGAACTTGGGCATTTTTCTTTCGTTCATTCTCTTCCTCTTCTGCCTCTTTATTACGCTGTTCTTGATGTTGTGTTCGCAATATTTCTTTCTCTATAAAAAGTTCTTATTTATTTTAGCTAGAATAGCTAGCAGTATTTAATTGAAAACTTAAAAAGTGATAATTAATTTGGCACTTTATTTAAATGGTGTTTCAGGTAAAATATTTTGTCTTTGCAATATTATAATAATATCTAGATATTTAATGAGTTACCTTTAGCGAAATAATCGTCAAAGCCATTTTTGTGCTCTTTGAGACAGGCAATGTTATTTTGAATTTTAGTTTCCTCGGAAGCTTTACATATTTTTATCATTTCTACTTGATATTGCAGCTCAGAAGTTTGCTGCAGCAGCTCCTAAAAATTATTCAATAACAATAATAAAAATCAAAGCAACCCTACGTTCATTGATAACAATAAACAAAAAACTAAATTCTGACCTGTACTTGCTCTGTCATAAAACTAGTCTCATTTTTAATTACAGATAACTCCTCGATTAAATTGCGTTCAGTATTTCGTAAATTGAATTCATTTCTCAGGTGTTTCATTTTTTCTTTCGTTACTGTAAAATTAAAATACAAAAGTAGTAACAAGTATGAATCATGTACATATAAAACAGGCTAGTGAAATCACCAAAAATTGCATGCTTACAAATTTTTAATTTTGATTTTAAAATATCAGTTTCTGGTTTCGACATTTTTTTAAACGGTTTGCAGTTCACACAAGGTTTACACGACCTTTATCGATGTTTTGAAGTTTAATAATTGGGGGCTCTAAATCCTTCATTTGGGGCTCTATGAAGGATTTAGGCCGGTATAAATAGTCAGCACTCAAGATGCATCTCGGTCTCAAGACACGGTTCAGGCTCTGTGATTGGTTGGCTGTCAAAATTTGGACCAATCACAGAGCCGAACCGCGTCTTGAGACCGAGATGCATCTTGAGTACTGACTATTTATACCGGCCTTAGAGCCCCCGCAGGCCGCAGTCTGCAGACTTTCTATCAGCTGATAGTTTGGTTTGGCTCTTGATCAATTTGAAGCTTTATGGAAGTGCGCATATTACGAGACCGAGTCGGCTGATTACTTTCAAACTTAACCATCGGCAAACTGTCGGCCGATGAAGTTCTTCCACGCGCGCACACGACGCCGACTGTTTGGTCGGCCGACTCGGCAGAAATCGGAAGTGTGTAAAATTTTAATAATATACCGACGTTTATCCTACACATAACTTTATTGTATCCATAGCTGGCGAGAGTTTAACTGGGAACTTCAGAAACCGGGCATAAGTCAATTAATTACACAACCAAAAATATTTTATTGTTATTCGTATGTACTTGTTCGTAGTTTGTACCTACTTTGGTTTGTACTCGTAGCCCGTAGGTACATTACGAAATTTGAATTTGGGGGAAAACTTTTTTTTTACTTTTTTTATTTTTTTATGATCCCAAGGGACCCAAGGTGATATTACTACAGTCTGTCAAGAAAGATTAGACGCTGATCCAAATTTTTTAAATGTAATCACGCTCATAAGGTGTTTTTTCTCTCTGTATTTCTACAGAGAACGCTTAGAGCTCGACAAGGGGCGTGGCGGAAAAAGGAACTGTAGTGTTTGTACTTTGTGATCTATAATCTAGTAAATAAACATGACGTCTCGAACACACGGGTACTGGGCAGTCCACGGGCAGTCGCATGACAGCTACGGGCGAGGAGTGAGGACGGACGTCTGCCTACTTACTGGTGTGGTAACGAGCCAATTAACGTACCAAGTGTAACACGGAGTGTTACAGGAACTAACGCTGCCAGCATACAAAAACACCATTTTCCTTTACCAGCAGCGCCCTGTCCACGTTCATTTAAAGCCTTGTAGCACTTTACACACTTTAAATAAGTGTGTAAAGTGCTACAAGACCTTGACACATTTTTATTTCCATTTAATAAGGTTTTCTTTGGTTTTCTTACTATTTATGTGATTTCAGTCTCCTCAAGTCAAGTGAGAACCACAGATTAAATATATCTGTATTATCTATGGTGCCGACTGCCGCCATCATTCATTTGTGATTTGTCAATTGTCATAATTTTGTCATTTGTCAATGTCAAAAGCTTGCGGTACGAGAACGACGCGATTTATTTTAGCGTGTTAATTAAAATTAATTTTTACAATGGTTATTTCATAATATCGATTGAAAATGTAAGTATTAAAATAATGTTTAATCGGACAATTTCGAATTTACTTTTTATGATCCGTATACATGTGTAAATTGACCAAAATGGTTTCCGGCGGCACAAGGGTGATCCAAGTCACCAATATCGCTCCCCAGGCAACCAAAGATCAAATGCAAACCTTATTCGGGTACCTAGGTAAAATAGACGACATAAGACTGTATCCAACAATCAGAGATGTGTCGTGCCCCGTCCAATCCAGGATATGCTACGTTAAATATTACGATTCGGCGACAGTGAACGTCGCACAGCACATGACCAACACCGTGTTTATCGACCGAGCGCTCATCGTCATTCCCATGCAGTCAGGAGAGATTCCCGACGAGCATAAGGCGCTAGAAATGTCTAGCAACGGGACACTAGTGCCAGGTCTTAACACTGTGGAGCCTAGACTGCCAGCTCACGTCATAAACTCGTTAGAAGGCGTTCCACCTAATCAAATCATACAGACCTACGACCCAAAAATGGCTGCTGCGGGTCTACCTGGCTATCCACCCTTGCCAGCGGCATACGATTCTAGGAAAATTGAGGAAATAAGACGAACACTTTTGTTGGGTAATGTTGGTGAACTGACTCATCAACAACTTATAGACCACTTTGGCCAGGCTGGAGAAGTTAGCTACTTGCGCTTTTGTGAGCGTGATGTTGATAATTTGAAATATGCCCTCATTGAAATGACGGAACAGGAGAGTGTACTGAAGGCGTTACAGCTCAATGGGTCAACAGTTCAAGGTCAAACAATCATGGTAAGAATATCTTTATTTGATTTACTTTTTTTGATACTTGTAAAATAGTATAATATAAATGAGTGTTTTTTAAACTTATTTATGACGCGACCCCCCTGACATTACAAGATAAAATATTTCATGACGCCCCATTGGCTTTATCATGATTGCATTTTTGAAGATTTCCTTTTGTTAAATTGCATTTATCTATTTTTTTTTACTAAAATAGTCCTTTCTACCTTTGGCACGGGGTTGCGAAGCTTCTGTATGGGGACCCTTATAGAAGCTTCGTGACCCCTAAATATATGATAAATAATATTATGTTATGGTCAGGATGTACCCGAGTGCTATGGAAAAAAGGCTTTCATAAAAATATCAACAGAATTGTAAGCAATACAAAGTATTGGACATCCATACTTCCATACTAATATTTTAATTGCGAAAGTGTGTCTGTCTGTCCGTCTATCTGTCTTTTACTTCTTCATGTCCAAACTGCTGAACCAATTTTGCTGAAATTTGGCATGGAGATACTTTAGAGTCCCGGGCAAGGATATAGGATACTTTTTGTCCCGGGAAAATATACGGTTCCCGTGCAATAAATGAGTTTTGGCACAACGGAGTTGCAGGCATCATCTAGTACTATATACTTTTGATTTTATTACCACAATGTCCTGTACTAAACAAAACTTTATTTAGGTGTATCATGCAACTCAAGCCATCTCCAAACCTCAAACCAAGAGCAATGAAGCAGCCCAACGAGAGATTGAAGAGGCCATGTGTAGGGTTAAGGAAGCTCAGAACCTGATATCGGCTGCAATTGATCCTGTCATAGGACTCTTGTCCAAGGATAAAAGAAGGTAATGTTATTCTCTTTTAGAGTTCCGTACCCAAAGGGTAAAAAATGGGACCCTATTACTGAGACTTTGATGTCTGTCTGTCTGTCTCCAGGCCACAAACATGTTTAGTAGGCCTTGGTGTTGTGGGCTATAACCAACAATATTTCAGGGTAAAAAAAAATTGTTCAAAATTATCAATTCACACAGGGCCACTGACAAAGTCATGGCGATTGGCGGGCCGCAGGTTGAGTATAGCTACTCTAGATTTTGATTTCCCAATGTAGTGTAATGATAGAATTAGTTATTTATATTTTATAAGCTTACTAATATTTGTTGCACATACATTGTGTAATTGTATATTTTTAATAATTAATAAATCCATACTTCCATACTAATATTATAAAAGCGAAAGTTTGTCTGTCTGTCCGTTTGTCTGTGTCTGTCTGTCTGTTACCTCTTCGCACCTAAACCACTGAACCGATTTTGCTGAAATTTGGCATGGAGATACTTTGAGTCCCAGGAAAGGACAAAGGCTACTTTTTGTCCCGGAAAAATGTATGGTTCCAGTGCGATAAACAAGTTTTCATTCAATCTGCAGATTATATAAATAATAACAAATCTGCAGATTTTTGTATTATAATCATAGACTATGAAAATATATAATGTAACAGTAACATTGTATGTATTACAAATAGAACAATCCATATTTTAAGACCATCAGTTCAGCTTCTTTCGAGAATTTTCGCAGAGGAAATTGTATGTCTTATTAAAATGAAGCTACTCACGAAAAATTAGCTTGATATTGAAATTGAATTAACCAGAGGAGTTAGTGCGAGTTTTATTCGATGATACGCATCGAGCGCGTAAACGCGAATTTATATGGGATCAAAGCAGTATCCAACGTTAGCCAGTAGATGGTCTGCTTTGATCCCATATAAATTCGTGTTTACGCGCTCGATGCGTATGATCGAATAAAACTCGCACTAACCCCTCTGTACTATTGCTGATGTTTTGTGTATTGTTATATTTCCAGGACGCGGTCCCGGTCACGGTCACGGCGGCGGTCACGGTCGCGGTCACGCCGCTCCCGCTCCCGCCGCAAGCGGTCCCGCTCGCGCTCCCGACACCGCTCGCGACGGTCACGCTCGAGGCACCGACATCGCTCCAGGTAAATAGTCAATTTATACTAGAGTCGAAGTGCATCGAAGAGTCTTACAAAAAACTGAACATGACAAATTCAACCTTAACTCCAGAGCCTAACGCACACATTACTTCTGCGATTCTGCGCGAGAGCAATCAGCGACCAAGCGCACAGACGCGCCAAGTCGCGAGAATGCGCACGTCTTTTTAAAATCTCAGAAAACTGCACTAGTTTATATTGACCCTAAAGTATCATAAAAATAAAGATTTTCTGACACAACGAGGTTATGTTTTATCCGCAACTTCCGTTTTTATCGTGCGTGCAATATTTCGTTTATTAGGAATTTACGAGATCCGTCCATTTTTATTTACTTTAACATGCTTTAACTATTCTATGTCCTATTTCGATGCTCAATGTATCTCTATCCTAAATTAGCTAACAGACAAACTTTTCCATTTATAATATTAGCATGTATGTTACAAATTTCTAATTTCTTTTTGTTATGCATATTAAAAAAGCTATAATATTTAATGTCTTTTCTCCAGTAGGTCTCGCTCCCGTCATCGCAGCTCGCGGCGTAGTCGCTCGCGGTCGCGCCACCGCTCCTCCCGCTCCAAGCGCGACCGCTCGCGTGACAAAGACCGCGACCGCAAGGACAAGACCGACAAGGACAAAGACAAGAAGGACAAGGACAGGGAGAAGTCCAAGGAGAGAGAGAAATCCAAGGACAGGGAAAAGTCCAAGTCACCCGCCAAGGATGTCGAAAAGGACACAAAATCTGATAAGGAAACCGCAGCGGCAGAAACTAATGGAAGCAGCTCCGAAAGCAAATCCAAAGCATCCACCCCTTCGGATGACAAGGAGAAACCAAGCGAGCCCGATAAGGATGCTGACAAGGATAAGGATACAAAAGTGAAGGAAAGAGAAAGATCCCCGAGGAAGAAGGATAGATCCAGATCGAGGGACAGGAAGCGCGAGCGGTCGAGGTCCAAGCGGAGGTCGCGGTCTCGGTCCAAGAGGAAACGCTCGCGATCGCGCCGACGGTCTCGGTCTAGAGACAGGAAGCGGTCTCGATCTAGAGACAGGAAGCGCTCGAGGTCGCGAGATCGGAAGCGGTCCAGGTCGAGGGACAGAAAACGGTCCCGGTCCAGGGACAGAAAGAAGTCGAGGTCGAGGGACAGAAAGAGGTCCCGATCTCGCGACCGCAAGAGATCCCGGTCCCGTAGCAGGCGATCCAAGAGCCGCTCCACCCGCGACTCCAAGACCCCCCACGATAGGAGGTCGAGGGAGAAGAGTCTGAACCCTCCACCCCCCACCATCCTAGAGGTGAACGAGTCCGTGATAGAGAAGACTCCGGAGCTAGGCAACGAGAAACATTCTCCGGACAACATGGACATTTCCAATTCACCATAAATGTTGGAACATGTTTGTCGTGTTCATAGTGTGTATCGTGCATTAAGAATTGCTACCAATAAGTGAAAATAAATACAATAATAAATAATTGTCTTTTTTTATTTAAACAATATATTACCATGACGTTTAGAGAACATTTGAAATAATCGGCCAAGTGCGAGTCGGTCTCGCGCACGAAGGGTTCCGTACACTGATCTCTATTATACAAGTACGCTGGATTGCTGATACAGACCTGCTTTTTGTGCCTATTTGAAGCGGAATCAGCGCCCCCATTATTCGGGTAGAGAACTAAATTTGACGTAACCACAACCAATAACAACAGTTGTCATCACTAGTATTAGTTCCAAATACACTCACTACTGCTATCAGCGCCAATATGGCAGCTTGCAAACGTCATTTTTACGTCAGTATAAGGTATCTAACTTCTCTTGTCTATTTTATCACCACTCTTGTCGTTTGCCAGTAAATGGAGCAAGAATAAAAGAAGTTAGCCTGTTTTTACAATTTTAAATAAAATAAATAAACGTTTATTCGTTTTTTTGATCACTACACTACAAGACATTATAACGAAAACAAAAACACAATAATAACAATAAACTAAAAAGAAAAGAAAAAAAAAGAAATGCCAAAGAAATAGTACGTATAACTTACAAGGTAACAATTACATAAGACGTAAAACAAGGTAAAATAGTACGTAAAACAAGGTAAAAATTTCATAAGACGTTGGTGGCTGTAAACAGAAATATATTAATCTTACCACTATATAATATAGTATCGTTTTGTAGGTAATTTTTAGAGAGTAAACTCCTCAGTCTTATCGTTTTCGTAGAAAATTCAAAAAACCGGAATGATGGAGATAAAAAGGGTGGGGAGGGGGGGGGGGGGGACATTATTTCTCTACGTGCTTCCATATCTAAATTTAAGCACATATATTATGATAGCTACATTCATGCCAAGTTTCATGCTTTCTTCAGGATGGTACCGTATTTTAAGTTAAGGACTCCTACTAATGGGTTATTATAGTTATATCGCTAGCTGACGGGTTTTCCACCCTCATATTAACGACTGACGGTGGTCTTTATTATTAAAAAGGTATCAATATTCACCTGTATAAATTTCGTAAGGTATGAAATGACTTTATTTTTTTTTAATTTTTTACATAGTTCAGTAACGCGACTGACGTTGAATCCCTCGTCTGCGAAACGGCTGACGGTGTTTTTTTGGTTAAGCATGACCTAAATAATCATCTATAAAATTTTCATTCGGTATAAAATTACTTTTCGCAATTATTTTTTTACAAATTTGAGATACTCTCAAATTTTAACCCACCACTTCTGAAGCAGCTGACGATCAAAGCTGATATGTACTAGTGGAATACTATTACTGTTACGATTTTCGCTCGGTATGAAATGACTTTTTAAAATGAGCGCTACCTCCTCCTACTATAAGCTTATACCTATACTAAATGAAATAAAACAAAAAAATTTTTAATCATTAATGCTGCAATTGGCTGCAATCTTAGCTCAGAAATTAAATATTTCAGTCAGTATGCAACATTTCTATTATAGAATGTATTGCTTTGAAATGAAGACATTAAAACTTTTTATTACCATTCCTAATAAGCGTGAAATATATTGATAACTATGTATTTGGCTATCCACAATATCAATGTAAGTGAAATACTGTTTTTTTCTTTAACTTTTTTAATGCAACTTAAAAATAATAATGATCGTAATAATTCTATTAGCTTAATTTAAGTACTTAACTAAAATCTTAAATGTTTTATGTTTTAATCACTTACGGATCTTGTCATGGAGCACTTTTATTCCCAACGTTTCACGTGGCCGTGGTCACGGGTGGTCTGAGGTGACAGACATCCAACTCGCTAAATTGTTCAACTACCCTCAGGGCTCAGATACATCAATTACTATTTGTGTTCCGATTTACGCAGAACACACAATGTCTTAAAACCGCGGTGTTTTAGATTTATTCTTTTTTTTTCACTGCACTGCAGCTGGAACGTCGGTAATCCTTTGTAAACAGAAACTTAAACCTAACCATCAGTGGCGGGGCAAGACCTAAATTTTATGTGGGCAAGATATACCTATCTTGCGAGGCTCCCTAAAATATAATATTATGTGAGGCCCCCTGATGGATGATGCTAAAGAACGGATTTGTTGAGAGAAATAATTTTTGATACACAAAGTTTAATTTATAAAACTTTTTATTTATGAATATTTGAGTATCTCAACTCGTAAAACCTGTGGTCCAAGGGGCGCGAGGCCGTGTGCGGTCGCCTACACCGCCCACGCCTTGCGCCGACTCTGCTAACCAACTTATATTTCATCTAATGCTCAAATTTTAGGGCTACTACACGCTCTTTACATACCTTCACTACTACGTACCTGGTAGACTTCAAATCCATAGCAATGTCTATATGGTAAAACTTTTTGAAGACAACCTTGACAAACTGTACAAATCTACCAGACGTTGGCTACTAAAAGGCGACAGACCTTATCCAGGATACTGCCGAGCTCCAGGCGGTACAAAATGTCTCCCACAACTGTGCAATTGTAAAAAGTTGGAGGAGTTCTGGATTGAGTTCTGCAAGAAAAGTATATCCAAGGAGTGCATGCTAAACTTTGTCAGATAAATTCAAATGTTTTAAGAAGATGAGACAACCATTATAGGGATCCCACCACAGAAATAAATCAAGATAGAACGGCGCGGGTGGAGCACGCGTGTTTCAATCTTGCACAAGTGGGCAAGATTCGTTGAACGTTCATTTAGTCAGCGCGCACGTCTCGACTTGATTACACTGCACCGGAGCGGTTGTGCAAGAACGCCTCATTGTGCAGTGTCTAATTGTAAAAAACCGGCCAAGTGCGTGTCGGGCCACGCGCAATGTAGGGTTCCATAGCACCGCTAGTTTTTGAAAATTTCTGTATGGTCAATGAATGTACATTTACAACATGTTTTACACTACTAACAACATCATCTCAAACGAATTTGAACGAAAAGTTCCTATATACTTCGCCGAATATATTTTTTTTAGTTGATCGACTATTACTCAATAACTTATGAAGTCAACTTAGCCGTGATAGTTTTCCTTTTAAGTTCAGCATATTTCCTACTCCCGTGAATTTTTTCACATTTCCAGAAGCAACCGTTTAGCTGGTAGAAGGGGGGGACACTGGACTCTAACGATTTTTTCCACTTTAAAACTTAATATTCCACAAATGGATCCCTAAACCGGAAAATGATATATGAATACTCATAATATTTTTAAAAAACCTATCCAACGACACCCCACACGATGGGGTGGGCGCGAAAAAAAAATTCAACCCCGCTTGATGTGTAGGGGAGGTACCATAAAAAAAATATTTTTTAAATATTTTATGTACCATTTTGTCGGCATTATTAATATGTATATTCATGCCAAATTACAGCTTTGTAGGTCCTATAGTCTCTGAGCAAAACCGCGGACGGACAGACGGACTGACGGACGGACAGACCGAAACTATAAGGGTTCCTTGTTGACTACGGAACCTTAAAAAACAGAAGTACGAAAGTGAATCGATCAAAAGCAGGTATTTCTTTCCACGGGTAAGTTATTCTGCTATGTTCTGACCATAAACCTATATTATTATAAGTCTATGGTTCTGACTAAAAGCAAAGCAAAAATTGACACGAGCGATTCCCGCGCGTCGCCTTTCTATCTTGATTAATTTCTGTAGTTCCCACGCAAAACTGCGAATTCGTGCGAATTCGCATCATAATGTCATTTTTATTATTAGTTTTGTCTCAGATATTTTTAGTTTTGTGTTTTAACGCTCTTAATCAAACCGAAGTAAAATATTAAAAGTTGAAACAATAATAAATGAGTTTAATATTTTATTATTAACATAATATCATTCTTTTGGCGTCTGCTACATATTATGTATTATATTTACAAAGTTGTAAAATTGTTATGTATACCTAATCATAGCTGCTTCTAAATTCTAATGTGTTATAGTAAGTATATTATAATTATTTATTTTCTGAATATTATGCAAATTAAAGAAAATGACTTAATGACTAATGTAAATTTCTAACTGTTTTGTCGATAACATCCAAACAGCTGTACCCAGGGTAGGTAATAAAGGCCTTGGTTAGTTTTACTTTGTCTATATCTTTGCCGAATTAAAAACTAAACATCACATGAGTCGTATTCGTTTCGTTTATCAATGCGCATGCGCAATGTTAAAAAAATAGTGTCAGTGTCATGTGCTAAAATCTGACAGAAATTGATAATTTCTATTACTGCGCATGCGCGAAAGCTGCACATGCGCACTGAAAAATTAAACGAATACAACTAGTGGCACTGGGCAGCCTATTTCTTTGCCAGATTTAAAAAAAACTAAACGTCACTCGGGCAGCCTATTTCTTTACCGGATTATTAAAAAAAAAACTAAACTTCACTCGGGTAGTATGTCGTGCATGGCGTAGCGCCACGTCCAGCGACGCGCGAGCGTCTCGAAACGCGCGCGGTCGCGGACGTACATCTCGCCAACCGCTGGCTCCATACACACCTGCAATGTTTGAATGCATGCTACATTTATTTATTAAGTAGGTACCTGATTAATAATTATTTATTTTAAACATTTCACAAATCACACTTAAAGTAACATTGGCAGCTGTATATTATTCAATATTGCACTGTACCGTGTAACGTTAAATCATTCACGCGATATTATAAAAAATCAATAAACACTAATAGTCTGGTTAGCAAGTGCCATTTTCGTCAAAACCTGATCTCATGCACCGAAAATTATGATTTTGGTCTCATTCGATTCGGAATACCATCTAGAACATTCTATCAAAATTCCAAGAGGGGCTGAAAAAAAATGTAAAAGTTATAAACAATTAAGTAAACATAAAAAGAAGGGTTTGGTTTTTTTTAAATATTTCGAAAACTATTTGAGATGTATGTGTGTATGTGTGCGTGCGTGCGTGCGTGCGTGTAACTCGCCTCAGTGTAGGGGTCAGTGAGCAGGCTCTGTATGGAGATAGCACCTTGCTGAGTGTGAGCGCGTGCGACCAGTTGTGGTGCACGGAGTCGATGCCGACGTCGCCGTGCCGCGACACGTTGTGTGTGCGCGTGTAACTCACCTCAGTGTAGGGGTCAGTGAGCAGGCTCTGTATGGAGATGAGCACCTTGCTGAGTGTGAGTGCGAGCGACCAGTTGTGGTGCACGGAGTCGATGCCGACGTCACCGTGCCGCGAAACGTTAGGGTGTAAAACGCGCGTCAGAAACCGTACCACAGGGGGACTCATGGGGTAGCTGCAATAAAGTAAATAAATAATAATGTTAATCAGTGCCTGATGTAAGGGGGGGGGCGAGCCGGGCATTTGCCCAGAGCGGCAAAAATAAGTGCCGGCAAAATTGACTTGTTTCTATTTTATGGCCATTAGCCATCCACTACCCAAGTTAGAGAATGTTACCTTCTAATCCTCAGGTTGGATAGTGGAAATATTTACGCATTTTTTTACTCAAATGTTCCCCCTTATTATCTCCCAACAAAACTAACCCACGACTTTTATATGGTTTTCACTTTTCTGTCATCTTTGCCCGGAGCGCTAGCTAGATCGGGCCCTGATGTTAGTGGTCAGCTCACATCAAAAGGAAATGCTCAGAAGTAGTACTAAATTGAAATGTGATAGTGACGCTATTTGACAGATTTTGTAATATGCGTTCTTTTAAAGCCGCCAACCCACCGCGGCGCACGCTGTGCACGGCCACGCACAGCGTGGACGTGCACGGATTTATTTCTTTGACTTGAGTCAATTCGTGCGTAGCGTGTCCGTGGGTTGCAGTGGACACAGTCACATATATTTTCTTACAAAGCGAAGCTTGACGCACGTGCGTAGTCTCTCCGTGCGCCGCGGTGGAATGGAGCCCTTATTTAATACTTGTTGCGCACGTAATGTTTTTTTTTCAATTTCTTTTTATTTTCTTTTTATATTGTAGTTTAACATTACTATTTACTACCCTTTGAGCAAAATGTTTAGTTATGAAAAAAAAAATTAGAAAAAAATCTATAATACCAGCTGTGAATACCAAAGCGAAAAATAATATCCCACAAAAAACATTTTCATGTAAAAATGTTGCCAAGATGAGAACATAATATTATTATAGTTCGTGGTGTCAAAAAGTAGTGAAATCTCATGTAGAGCCAAGTTTCTAACCTTACATACTTAGCCCTAAATCTAAAAACCTTAATTTTACACCAAAGCGCGGCAAAATATTTGATAATAATATAATGTGTCAGCCGAACGAGAAGAATCTAAAAACTCTACACATTAGTCAAAATCGATAGCCTGGCCATTTTTCTTTAGTTAGGGTATATTAAGTTCAAAGCCCTGCCGAATAACAAAATGGCCAAGCCACCGATTTTGACTAATGTGTAGAGTTTTTAGATTCTTCTCGTTCGGCTGACACATTATATTATTATCAAATATTTTGCCGCGCTTTGGTGTAAAATTAAGGTTTTTAGATTTAGGGCTAAGTATGTAAGGTTAGAAACTTGGCTCTACATGAGATTTCACTACTTTTTGACACCACGAACTATAATAATATTATGTTCTCATCTTGGCAACATTTTTACATGAAAATGTTTTTTGTGGGATTTCATTTCTTTTTAACCCCCGACCAAAAAGAGGGGTGTTATAAGTTTGACGTGTCTGTCTGTCTGTCTGTCTGTCTGTCTGTCTGTCTGTGGCATCGTAGCATCCAAACGGGTGGACCGATTTTGATCTAGTTTTTTTTGTTTGAAAGCTGACATGACGGTGAGTGTTCTTAGCTATAGTTCATCATCATCAGCCTGCTCATTGCTGAAATATCACGGAATATCTGGTTCGTGATAGGACGATTAGCAACTTGCAGTTGTTTGATGGGTTTTATATTTTGCATCCTGGTTCGAGACACTTATGAATATATACACATTATTGGAAAGTTGACCTGGTGGTGCAGCATCACCTGGTAATCAATAGGATACCCAACTCCTCACCAACTTAGAGCAGAGGTTTCGTGTTTGGGCTCATTTTAATTGCGACAACCAGTAAGACGTAGATAAACAGAAAATATTTGCATGCTATTGCATGCATTGACCTATATGACCTGCAAACCTTCAAGAAAAGAGCGTATTCCCTCTTAAAAGGCCGGCAACGCACCTGCAGCTCTTCGGATGTTGCGAGTGTCCATGGGCGACGGTAGTTGCTTACCATCAGGTGACCCGTTTGCTCGTTTGCCCCCTTATTTAATAAAAAAAAAAAAAATGCTGCTGCTGCAGCATCATCTGGATTCTATAGGAGCCAAGCTCCGTATGAACCTAAAGTGGAGGTTTCATGTTTGGGCTCATATTGATGGCCTCATCCAAGAGGACATATTTTATAGATGGTATTCATTGGGATATGATCCAGTTGATAGGAATTATTCTGCACAAGTTTAAAAAGCATAAAATAAAATTAAATTAAGAAATTTAAAAAACCCCCGCCAAAAAACTTTAAAAAGTAATGAAATAACATTTCCTGACTTTAAGTTTAAATCATTCCTAAGAGTAAAGTAATATTTTAGTCCATAATTGTTGTCTAGGTGTGTCGGGGGACCGCTAATGTAGATGTTTGATTTCACATAACAATATAAATTAAGGGTCTGTTCACAGCGACCCGAATCGAGAGAATCAGCGACTATTATGGCGATACAAAATGCAAAAGTCGCTGTTGTGGTAGTTTACTTAGCGGTCCCCCGACACACCTTGACAATAATTATGGACTAAAATATTACTTTACTCTTAGGAATGATTTAAACTTAAAGTCAGGAAATGTTATTTCATTACTTTTTAAAGTTTTTTGGCGGGGGTTTTTTAAATTTCTTAATTTAATTTTATTGTAAGTTGGTTTAATACGTTGTTTTTTTTTAGTTAATTTTTTCTTTCTTTTTTTTGGTGTATTTCTTTTAGGTTTCAGTACCCAGAGGGTAAAAATGGAACCCTATTCCTAGACTTCAGTGTCTGTCAGCTGCCCGTCTGTCTGTCTGTCTATCTGTCTCTTGGAAGTATCTCAAGAACGGTAGTAGTTGGAGAGTTGAAATTTTCATCGATCATGTAAGTATTTCAACAAAATAAATTTAATATTTTGCGGGGCTCTCATACAACAAACGTGGTTTTATTTTTTCCTATTGATATTTGATAATAATTAATAAATAATAGATGTCGCTGCTGGTCGTCTACATCGCATAATACTTGTAAATGTACTCTAGTCAATAAGAGATTTCACTGTTAGGTATCTACATCGCACTATTGTTTGACGTGATTATGTTTTAGCCGTTTAACTTTTAGGCACAGGTTTTTTCTTTGAACTAACCGATGTTGTTTACATCCTACAATTAAATATTTGCAAAGAAATGCTGAGACTACGACTATACTTTGAACTTACATATTTTTAAAATGATTTAAGGTCTAGAGTCTGCAAAGTAAAGTTATTAATAATATACTTAAGGAACATACAATTATAATATACAAGCTGTTGCCCGCGAGCCCGCGACTCCGTCCGCGTGGACTTCAGCTTTAAATAGCGCGCGGTAGTACCCGTCATAAAGCAACTTCTATTATAATATAATAATATTATATGGTAAGTAGTTCTCGTTGTTACATTACTGCAAATTGCATTTGCACGACAGACATACGACAGACTACAGGTGCTTCCGGGGGACGCTTACTTCAAACTTCAATGTTTACAGACAGACAGAAAACATTTCTTACATATTTTAAACTAGCTGTCCCGGCAAACGTTGTTTTCCCATTTAAAGTATATTTTCTACTTCATCACTCATCAGTTGATATAAAATATTACCCCCTCTTTTGTCCCCTAAGAGGTGTGGGGGAAATTTTTTATCAACAGATGTTAAGTTAGAAAACACAGTTAATAATATTATGAAGTAAGTCCAAGAAAAAAGTTTGATACAAAATCTGACCCCCTCTTTGGTCCCCTTAGAAGGGTGGGAGGGTGGGATTTTTATACACCAGATGTTGAGTTGGAAGAAGACAAATATATCTGCGAAAACTGTATGCAAATCGGATCAGTAGTTTTCGTGTTAAAGAAAAAAGTTTGATACAAAATCTGACTCCCTTTTTCGTCCCCTTTGAGGGGTGGGGAGAATTTTTTTATCACCAGATGTTAAGTTGGAAGAAGACAAATACATCTGTGAAAACCGCATTCAAATCGGATCAGTAGTTTTCGTGTGATAGTGGAACAAACATACAGACAGACAGACAGACAAAAAAACTAACCACATTTTTGGCTTCTATAGCGATATTGTAGTGACACCCCCCGCTTATTATTTTTTTAATATTATCTTTATTGTACAGAATTTTCATTACTACAGTTTTATTATATCGTCACCTCCACGGTAAACTTACGAATCTGCCATTTTTTCAAAATCGAGTTTCTAGCAAAAAACTGTCACTTATGTGGTACCTATTACACACCGTGGCAAATTTCCATATTTCTATCTTTAACGGTTACAGAGTTCAGATGGTTCGAATCTGCCTTTTTATGCTCATACACCCATGGCAAACTTACGAAATTGAAAATAGGATAACGTATGTTATAATTCGAGTGAATCTTGCCATTGTAAACTTACGAATCTGGCATATTCGTTAACTTAAACTGGGTGAAGTGAGTAGTGACCCACAGCCCACAGGCCACAGCAAACATACATATCTGCCACTTTCGTTAATTTACTATGGCTTCTGAGTTCTGGACCATTCTTTTATGTTCGGAAACTGGCGGTATATTATAATGTCAGAATGTCAGAATGTTGTCAGACAATTGCGGTAGCCAACAGAAAAACTTGTATGCTGCTGTGACAACTAGCGGGATAATAGACACGATAGATCAATGTCTTTTATGAATCCGGGCACAGTCACATGGAATGCGACTTGGTTCATTCTAAAATTGAAAGGTAAGAATTCAGCTGTTTACACACCAGAAGGATGGACACAAGTCATGAGAATGGCTAGGGTAAATCCTCGTCCATTTAGTGTAACCGTGTTGTCTCATGAGGAGTTTTTTTCCAAGACTGAAGAAGAAGACGAGGCTAAAATCGCATTTAATTGACGCTATCGACGCGATAAGTCAATTAGATGCCATGGCCCATGATGCGGTGACTATCGTAAAACTCATCCTATACTATTCAGAGTGGGTTTTGAGGATAAAAATTGTCACGGACAGAGCTGTAGGTATTAACCTACGGCTGCTGCATTAACTACTTGTCATTTTAACCTTTAACCGCGCAAATTGCATTTTCTGGGCCTCTCCCAAGTCCTTCCATTCATCCCGATCCAACGCCACTGTCGGCCAGCCTGGCTTGTATGTGTCAAGTTCATCGCGCCATTTTTTTCAAGTTCGGCCACGGTACTTACACGACAACAAAATTTCGAGTCCATCCCGCTTGATTTTAAATGCGTAGGTACGTCGATTATCGAAAAATGTAGTCCGCCAAAAAGTGAAGAAGTTAAAAAGTGGCAACATTGTAGTGTCATCTCTTTCAAATCAATCTAAGAAAAATGGGATGACACTACGATGTTGCCACTTTTTAATTTCTTCACTTCTTTGACAGACTATACCGTCGTATGAATCCGACTTGTGCGGTTTAAAGGTTAAACGATTAATAACTCCCACACCGATTTCGGTGACGGTGGCCCGTTTCACTGAAACCAGCCCAATTGCGCAGGAGTAATATTATAGTGTCCAAGTACAAACTTGGACACTATAGCACAGTGCACAAGAGCACTCTCTATTCCTTTACTCTCATAACCCAATAGCACGGCTGACCGACACGACTGGTGAGAGATCAGGTGCAGGACTGACTTTTTACATGCCCATCCGAAGCATGGATCATCTTACTTGTCAGACAATCAGGTGATTAGCCTGCATTGTCCTAACCAAACTTGGAAATGACATGTTTCCAACGTGGGAATCGAACCCACGACCTCCGAGTCAAGAGCCGCGCTCTAAACCACTGGACCACGGTTATACCATAATATACGATTATACGAAACCCCGGCCGTTTGTAGAGTGCAAACTACCAATTTTACAATTATGCACTTAGGATGACTGAAGTAAACATACGAAAGTACCACATTCGTAAGTTTACTACGGTAAAATTTTGACGAAATTTACGAAAGTACCACTTTGGTTAATTTGCCATGGTATCAATAAATACCTTATTATGTATATGTATGAAAGTGCAAATTAACGAATGTGCATTATTTTGTGATTTAAATCCAATAATGAAAATTCATTGATTGTATCTAAAACATACAGCATTATGCAAAGCAAAAATATTAGAGTATTGATTTCAGAAGCGCAACAATTCTTTTAATTATTATTTTAAGGTTTTGAAACGCTCTCCTGTAAAATTTGTTTTTTGCAGATTCGTAAGTTTACCGTAGAGGTGACGATATGTATAGAAGATTTTTGCATAGGGGGTTATTAATAGTCCGTGAGCCCGGCCCCGAAATGCCTACGTCACATGACATCAACTTAAAACGCATGGCACACGGTCGGCAAATATATGCCGAGCGAGGATCAGACGACTTTCGCATCTGAAATTGGCCGGAAGTCAGAAAAATCGCCTCACTTCCGGTCAAATTTTTAGTGTCAATTTACGTCACGTGACATCAACGTGAAACATGTGGCAGCATATAGCCCTATAGTTTTAGAGAATGGAAACATAAGTCTGTCAGTTTTAAAATGGCCGGAAGTGCTTGGCAGACGGCGTCAAAGTTGGTCCTTGGGTACCCTTTTTTACGTCACGTGACATCTTGATGAATTCTTTTTTAAATGTTTTGAAATAATAGTGACTTATAGAATAAATGATGCTGCCAAGCCAGATCCGGCCGGAAGTCCCAAAAAAAGTGATTTTTAAACTGCTCGTGAATTATGAGAAATTCGCATGATTTATCAAATTATAATCAATTTACAAGAATTATCGACCAAAAATGGGTATAGATGGTTTGGAAGAACCGTGAATTGTAAACCTAACCTGTTATAATAATAATTTAAGGTAAATAAGTGTGTTACTATACTAATTGATCAGGCTCATAATATAAAGTGGGGTGGATCCAATGATGGTGGGACGAATCCAAATTGAAATTTGCTATTGACGCTGCTACATTTACATTATACTATATAGTTGATTTCAATCAATCGTGTTTAAGTCACTTTTAAATAAGTGAGTTGTACTAATTGTAGGATATGTAGTATAACGAGTAAAAAATATGTAGGATTATTAGAGTACTTGTAATAATTTTATTATGTTTTATTAAAATACAAGGGGTAAAAAATCGGTAATTATATTTTATAGAAAAAATTAAAACTTCATGTTAAATGTTAAATATTTATTTATTCTTATGCTATGTTGTGTTACAAAAAAACGTTTTTATTATATTAAAAATTAACAAACCAAATCTAAAACTAAACACCTACAATGTAAAATTAAAAGAAATAAAAAGATTACATAATATCATTAATCATTATCTTCATCCTCATCTTCTGATGAAGTAAAAACCTCACTGCTTTCGTCATCTGATCCTATGATGATATCATCTATGTCTAATGGGGTTGGGTCACCGTCGAACCAGTGGGGTTCATATTTTTCGTTTACTAATTTCCATCCATAATCATTTGGATGTAGATTAAATGTACAATCCGGTAGTGTTGCATTTTTCCACATCGTGGTCACAAAAATCGTTCTAAAAATTTTCTGTTTTAAAACTTTGAAACAGGGTGGCATTAAATTCGAGGTGAAGCTTTTTACTTTTTGTAAAAACTTATTGCGTTCTTTTGCAAAAGTTTTATTAAATATTTCGTAACGAGCTGAATTTACTGAATTACAATTTTTAACGCCATATAGCATTGAGGTAAATTCCTGGATTATACTGAGCTCTTTCTCATTACAAATTAATGCTGAATTAAAGTTTTTAAAAGATGTTTGAAATTTTGAATATTTTTCCAACAAATTCAATGCTTTCACTTTACCCTGTCTGAAAAAACTAGCCGTGTAGTCACATCCCGTAAATGCATGCAAGGCAGGTAAAGCTTGGCATATATTTGTACCCAATTTTATGTATATTGCATAGCAATCCGTGTATCGGACATCTCTTAATTTCAGCCCCGACAGTAAAAAAATTTTTTTGTCGGAAAATTTATGATAATTTCCTAAAATTACTATCAATATATCCGTATCTGCTGCGTTTACTACGATTTCTTTTTTTTCTTCCAGTTGAGCAATATGGAAAATAATTCGAGTATCAGCCTCTTCATGTTTACAATTAAACATTTCTTCTTCCGTTTTTACTACTCCGTCATCAGTTTGCTTATATGAGAAGCATTTGTTCTCGACTGTTAGAAATATTTTTTTTAACCCGATTATATTTGATTTCTCAATATTTCCCCAATTCTCGGCTAAGAACCCTACGAGTGCTACTTTGAATTTGGGGTTTTTTAAAGACTTCATAAAGTCTCTTGGTGTTTTTTGTGTAGGACCACTAATCTCGTACGGAATGCTTTCCTCTCCTCTTGACTCTCTTTCTTTGTCCTTGATGGACGGAGTCATGTATCGGTCAAAAATTATATGGATTTCCTGTGAGGGTACATTACAGATTTTATGAAGAATAGTGTCAGACAATTTTCCAAAAGTGTCAGGAATTGATTTTCCTAAGGAAAATAAAAAACTGAATCCGTCGATGATCCAAGCATTTGGATTATCTGGTTGCTGGTGGTGGTCAATTTTCCCGATTATTTTTTTAGCTAAAACAGACTTGTCCGTTTTGACCATATTGCCTGTAACTTGGCATAAAGCTGGTGGCAAAGGTGCTAATGGGTATGACAGGCACTCGCTCATGTCAATTTTCTTTTCGAGCGCTATGGCTAAAAGACGGCCAAAAATGTCCCTCTCCATCTTAAGTTGGATTTGTTTGCCCTCCTTTGTTGTATTGGTTTTTTTATAGCATTCGGAACTAAAATTTTGTATTTTATTGCGTTTAATTGGTCTCTCAAATCTTTGAATATCATTATTACATTCTTTTATGAAATCATTTTTTTGATCCTCGCCGATTTGTCTCACGTTCAGTAAGAACTTTTCTGTTGTGTTTGTGGCTGCCCGACCAGTTGAAATATTAACTAGGTCTTGCAAGGTAGCGTCAAATGGGTTTATTTTTTCAGTTATTGTATTTTTAATTTCGTTTAGATCTTCTCTGTCTTTTTTTGTTTTTGATGGGCGTAGCTCTTTGGAAACGTCATCTTTGCTGTTCAAGTCAATCAAGTTTAATAATTCCGTAATGATTTTTGTGCGGTGGCTGTGTGTTAGAGCCCAACGCTGTCTTGCAGCTATTGTATTTGTTAAATGTGAGATTCCGCTCATTGAGTTTGCAGCATCTGCATTTATAGTCTGTTCTAAAGTCAAATCAACTGGCAATCTTGCCAAAGGGTTCTTAGTTCTTTTTACGCCAAAAGAACCTTTTTCAAATTCAGTTACGATTTCTGGTTTCAATTTTTTCATGTTTAACATATTATCAAGATATTTGAGTAGCCACCTCGCGTAATTTTGCTGATTAAAACTAAAAAACAAGTTTGCTATTTCAAAGAGCG
Organism: Plebejus argus; assembly: GCA_905404155.3. Classification (NCBI taxonomy): domain Eukaryota; kingdom Metazoa; phylum Arthropoda; class Insecta; order Lepidoptera; family Lycaenidae; genus Plebejus; species Plebejus argus. The sequence continues at coordinate 4,488,003 of FR989946.1, read as the reverse complement.
TTTCTATATATAAATAAAAATCACTAGTTTTCATAGATCTGTTTAATCTGTGGTAACAATCTACTAATTCTGTATATTGTAAACAGAATTGAGCTGTTTTACCATGTTCGCCATCAAGAGTTAATTTTTTGTATTTTTCGTATTCTTCTAGATAGTGGTTTACCATGGGAGGTAGGTCCAATGGCTCTCGAATTCCAGTTTTATTTTCTTGGATATCTTTAAGACTTTGGTCAATTTGTTCTACACGGAGATATGTGTTTTTAAGAAACTGTTGAAAGTGTAATATTTGGAATGCTGCTGATAGTAATCCATGAATCCTTTTACACCTGTTATAGTGTTTTCCAGCCAAAAATGCATTCAAAGAACCTGCAGCAAGTACTTGTGACTGCACCAGTATATCTTCAATACCTGAGCCATCAATATATTTTCCTAATACTTTAAAGAATGCTAGATATATATGAAAGGTACCCAAATTTATAATCAAATTATCGTATTTTGGACTTTCTGCCACTTGTATTTGCATAGCCATTTTCGCGATTGCCAAATCATATGTCAGTACCAAATGAGTCTGACCAGTTTCTTCCAATGCTTTTTCAGCGAATATCATCGTTTGATGTACAACTGAGTAAGATGTGGGTGATGCATTAATCTGTGGTAAGTAATCCAGAGTCTGAATTTCACTATTATCGTTTAAATTCTTGCAGTTGAATCCAGTCCACATCGGTGTTTCGGGAATTCGTTCTAGTGAAAATATCCATACCATATCTCTGCACATTGCATTTTTTTTCGCTTTCGTGCATTCATCAGCTAATTGAAAAATATCAGGTAATGAGGACAATTTAGTAATTGCCTTTGGTTTTTTGTAATATGGTTGTATCTCTGATATAACCTCCTGAAATTTTCGTCTTCGCCGGTTCGTTGATTCTGATGCCAGTCTAAGTTGTGGCTCCAAAATTGCCATTTGCTCCGATCGCGCTTCTTGAGGTTGAAATTGGTAAATAATGCCAACTGTATCGTGCATCGTATCTTTACCGTCCAATGTTTCTACATATCGGTCAAAATTATCAAAAGCTATGTTTGTGTGGAGCTTTGGATCACATGTCATACTTTTTGGAATGAGAGTTCTTTCATCGGCAGCAGTGAATGCTAGTTCAGTTTCTAGTGACTCCGCGGTAGTGTAACTAATTGTATGGCCATATCTATTGAGTATTGTCATTAATTTGCTACTGTTTGTCAATGATTTCACTGTCAATCCTAACATCAATTGTTTAGATGGTTTGATCTGTCCTTTTGTTGTTATATAAATAATATCCTGGCAAATTGACATAATTTTTACTTTATCCCTATCAGAGAGTTTTTTTACATCAAGACCTTTTACGACCGTCTTTATGAACTCATAAAGTATCTCGGGTACTTTACACTCTCCTTCAATGATTTCATTTGGGTGAAGCTTTTGTGGAAGTTTTTTTTTTTATCAATAGCCTTTATTTCATCTCTGATTTTAAACGCAGTATCACGAATTCTGGTGTACTGTGAAGATTTATGTAACAACATTTCTTCTAAGAGTTTGTTAATTTTCAAATTTTTTTTATGAATAATAATCTTATTATTGGATATTGCCTTTTTGACGTCAAGAACATCCCCGAATGCGCTTTCTATTTTGTCTCTAAGATGTTGAGATGTATAACTTTTTAGTTTAGTTTCATCATGTCTGCCTTCGTTAAACTGGCTCAATAGATCTTGATAATAACGCCACAAATCGTTAAGATAAATAACATTTTGTGCTTCTAATATTTCTGACAAAATATATTGTGATAGAGAATCAAAAGCTTTTTTATGCAGTTCTCTAAGGCTATACCAATCACTTGTTTCTTCTTTAGAGGTTCTTAATTTATTTCGACAGGTGACCCAACAACATTGATGATATAATAATCTGTTTGATGTATTTATTTTTGTTAATAAATCTTCATCATTTAATGACGATGCTAACAAAAGCAGTGATGCTCTTACCTGATCAGAACACGTTTTTAAATACTCTCTTCGAGTTCCAATTTTCTTTTCATACTTGTTACAAAATATGCATGTTTCCTTCCTCCTCCTTTCCTTTTTTCCTCTGCTAGTTAGTATATTTGTCTGGCTATCATCTTCATCGATTAGAGAAAGCAACTGCTCCGTTGTCTGTAAATAAAAAGCTTTTATAAGCGAGCTAAACATATGACTTGTAAAGGACATCGTCCCGAAAACTGAAACCATGACCTCAGACCTCACCGTACAGAATGAAATTCTGTAACTCTAGGTACAGTCATCATATGACAGAAAGTCTCACTCACATGTGGGCTGAGTGTGATGGTTTGAGTGGTTCCGGCAGAGCTACCGGCTGATACGTCGATATCAAGTAGTTGATGCTCTTTACTTGATGAAGGCAATGATTCCAGGTGCTCCCGGATCTGTAGAAAACAATGTAAAATCATATTTTTGTACCGCTAAACAATTTATAACGTACAAACGCCACGAGCACAAAGTCTCACCTCGGGGCCAGGAGTGAAGGTTTGAGTGGTTCCGGCAGAGCTACCGGCTGATACGTCGATATCAAGTAGTTGATGCTCTTTACTTGATGAAGGCAATGATTCCAGGTGCTCCCGGATCTGTAGAAAACAATGTAAAATCATATTTTTGTACCGCTAAACAATTTATAACGTACAAACGCCACGAGCACAAAGTCTCACCTCGGGGCCAGGAGTGAAGGTTTGAGTGGTTCCGGCAGAGCTGCCGGCTGATACTTCGATATCAAGTAGTTGTTGATCTTTACTGGATGAAAGTAACGATTCCAGGTGCTTCCGGGTCTGTAGAAAACAATGTAAAATCATATTTTTGTACCGCTAAGCAATTTATAACGTACAAACGCCACAAGCACAAAGTCTCACCTCGGGGCCAGGAGTGAAGGTTTGAGTGGTTCCGGCAGAGCTGCCGGCTGATACTTCGATATCAAGTAGTTGTTGATCTTTACTGGATGAAAGTAACGATTCCAGGTGCTTCCGGGTCTGTAGAAAACAATGTAAAATCATATTTTTGTACCGCTAAGCAATTTATAACGTACAAACGCCACAAGCACAAAGTCTCACCTCGGGGCCAGGAGTGAAGGTTTGAGTGGTTCCGGCAGAGCTGCCGGCTGATACTTCGATATCAAGTAGTTGTTGATCTTTACTGGATGAAGGCAACGATTCCAGGTGCTTCCGGGTCTGTAGAAAAAAAAATTGTACTGCTAAGCAGAGAAATTAAAGTAAAATCACATTATTACCCTGTATAACGCATTCGAATTTTTAAAGCACCTATAATATGCTTATATTTTTATACCTACTACCTCGGTTTTGGTCGGTTTTATTACCTTTAATGTCTAATAATATTATGGGTATAGTTTAATGTGCAAAATATACTGAATTAAGTATTGGTCAAATCATATACTTAGTTAAAAAAAATTGTAAAATAACTATGATTCGGATATTGCTAAAACTTAAATTAGAAAAAGACAAAATATTTAGTTCATATTTTGTTCATTTTGTACGAGTAACACTGGTATTTTCGTTTTGGCAGAGTTCGGAATAAAGAAATTAATTTTGGAATCATGGCAAATGTTGACTACAAATTTAATAATTATTATACCTATTTAGATACTAATATTAACACTTACCTCACATTCTTCAAATGCTTCAATGTACTTTCGTTTAACAGCGGTAAACTTTCTCAAACATTCCATGTGATACCCAAACTCGGTCTGGGCTTGAGGTTTTAGTTCGATTTCTTTGTATTTAAATCCGTTGAACTTTCGTAATTTCAAGTAAAAAGAACACTTTTGAAATACTTCATCTGTAAAATTCTGAGTTTTATGTTTATTAGAACACAAAAAACACTGCTTCATTGTGGCAAATAATTATTTATTTTAAACCACAACACAAATTCAAAAATTAGATCACAACACCTATTTTCGTGGTCTTCACCAAACTGCGATGCGAAATATTATACGAGTGAAGCGACCGGCTTGCGGAATACGGAGGATTGGGGTCTGGGGACCCGCGCAGGTAGCTGCGCGGGCGACGATGTTACATAAGTGCGAGTAGGATGTAAACAGACCTCTCTCTCGCACCCATTATGACGCAAAAAATCCAGGTAACTGGTAGGTACACAAAACAGGACTTGACCGATTTGACGACTGAATGTGAGGTAACAATTACACTTATTTACCCTAGATTTATTATTGTAACAGGTTAGGTACTTTGACTCGATAATTCGTGTACTTAAATTGATTATAATTTGATAAATCATGCGAATTTCTCATAATTCACGAGCAGTTTAAAAATCACTTTTTTTGGGACTTCCGGCCGGATCTGGCTTGGCAGCATCATTTATTCTATAAGACACTATTATTTCAAAACATTTAAAAAAGAATTCATCAAGATGTCACGTGACGTAAAAAAGGGTACCCAAGGACCAACTTTGACGCCGTCTGCCAAGCACTTCCGGCCATTTTAAAACTGACAGACTTATGTTTCCATTCTCTAAAACTATAGGGCTATATGCTGCCACATGTTTCACGTTGATGTCACGTGACGTAAATTGACACTAAAAATTTGACCGGAAGTGAGGCGATTTTTCTGACTTCCGGCCAATTTCAGATGCGAAAGTCGTCTGATCCTCGCTCGGCATATATTTGCCGACCGTGTGCCATGCGTTTTAAGTTGATGTCATGTGACGTAGGCATTTCGGGGCCGGGCTCACGGACTATAACAGCTGGGGAGCGGGGTCGAAGTCGAACATCAACTCTTCTTAATACAATAAATTTCAAATATTATGTGAAACATCAAATTAATCGAAAACAATATATTCATCCTTACCACCTCTTATAGAAACACTTTTGGGTAAGCGATAGTGCGATGTAGAAGACGCGCGGCGGCGGCGCGGCGCCATCTATTATGAATTTTTGGAACTAACTTTATTTGAACTTTACGCATTTTCACCACCTTACAATACGCATTTATAATATTAGTAGGTATAGATGTAATATTATTTAAAAGGAGGTACGGAATGATTCTTTGAATGATGGAACAATTACCACATAAATTATTCCGTTTTTATGAAGTTAAGGAGCAATTAACGAGGATGTGCACTCGCAATATTAGAAAAGTTGCAAGTGCTTTGCCAGCCTTTAAGAGGGGATCTGTTATATAAAATTAGGAGACAAATGAACAAACAGGTCACCTGATGAAAAGTAAGTTCTACCGTCGTCTATAGACACTAACATCAGAAGTGTTGCAAGTGCGTTTTCGGTCTTTTTATGAAGGAATAGGCTAAGGGAATCAGCAGAAGAGAACAGGGATAGGGAATAAGGTTTAACTCACTCACTAAGCGAAACACAGGGCAAGCGCTGTTTCACACCGGTTTTCTGTGAGAGCGCTGTTTCCCCCCGGTTTTCTGTGAGTCTATGGTCTCTCATGTCTAATACGTATTATAGATTTTTGCATAGGGGTTATTAACAGCTGGGGAGTGGGGTCGAAGTCGAACATCAACTCTTCTTATCTTAATCTTAATACAATATATTTCAAATATTATGTGAAACATCAAATTAATCGAAAACAGTGTGTTCATCCTTACCACCTCTTATAGAAACACGTTTGGGTAAGCGATAGTGCGATGTAGAAGACGCGCGGCGGCGGCGCGGCGCCATCTATTATGAATTTTTGGAACTAACTTTATTTGAACAAATTTACGCATTTTCACCCCCTTACAATTCGCATTTATAATATTAGTATAGATGTAATATTATTTAAAAGGAGGTACGGAATGATTCTTTGAATGATGCAAAAATTACCACATAAATTATTACGTTTTTATGAAATTAAGGGGGCAATTAACGAGGATGTGCACTCGCAATATTAGAAAAGTTGCAAGTGCTTTGCCAGCCTTTAAGAGGGGATCTGTTATATAAAATTAGGAGACAAATGAGCAAACAGGTCACCTGATGGAAAATAAGTTCTACCGTCGTCTATAGACATTAGACACTAACATCAGAAGTGTTGCAAGTGCGTTTTCGGTCTTTTTATGAAGGAATAGGCTAAGGGAATCAGCAGAAGAGAACAGGGATAGGGAATAAGGTTTAACTCACTCACTAAGCGAAACACAGGGCAAGCGCTGTTTCACGCCGGTTTTCTGTGATTACATTAGACATTTATCATATTTCATTAGACACTAACATCAGAAGTGTTGCAAGTGCGTTTTCGGTCTTTTTATGAAGGAATAGGCTAAGGGAATCAGCAGAAGAGAACAGGGATAGGGAATAAGGTTTAACTCACTCACTAAGCGAAACACAGGGCAAGCGCTGTTTCACGCCGGTTTTCTGTGAGAGCGCTGTTTCACGCCGGTTTTCTGTGAGTCTATGGTCTCTCATGTCTAATACGTATTTATTTTTGGCACGAGAATTATTTTATACTCTATTTTTAATTTTGTATCTAGCACAAGAAACGGGGTATCTCATACTAACATCCCCTCTCTATATCAAGGGGATGGGATAGGTTAGGTTGGGTTTGATAATTTTTTTGTTGTTTCTGTACTAATAGTATGTCACATACCAAATTTCAGCTTTCTATGACTTCAGGAAGTACCCTAACAATTTTGATGATCGGTGAGTCAGTCCATTATTGTGGGGTTTTTGGACCCCTATAAAATCTAAAGTATAATAGTAACAATATTCAAACTTTGCGCATTTAATTATTATACTCATGTCATAATATCTTGAAAATTTCAACTATCTGGCATTATCCAAACCAAAGTTACGAGGGTGCAAAAATACGGCGAAACGTTTCGAGAAAAGGTAGGTAGTGCCCGTGCGCGCTTCGCTTGGCTCATCTTGGCGGGGGCACTCCCGTGCCCCCAGATTCAAATACTCACGAGTATGGCACCTGTATATACAGGAAGAAAAGTCCTCCTTCATATGGCGAGCCGACCGGCCCCGTGACGCTGGCCTGCCAGTGACAACACTTGGGGTCGAGCGGTGTAGCCGCTATACCCTCTGGCGGATCGTTGCGCAGCACCTAGTTTAGACATAGAAATAAAAGTATACTCAACTCAATTTTATAAAGATGTTTATAATGCCATCCTCGCTAAGAACTCTGTCTGTCTTGTTTCCACATCGAAACAAATGAATCAATTTCAATAAAATTACTTGACATTAAAATGTAGCCTATATCCCTTATATAGTTAGCATTTTACACCAAGGGCACTGTCACCCCCCTCTGTCAAACTCTGCAGGAGGCATTGAACTATTATTACTAAGTTCAATGGAGGTGGAAGTTTGAATGGAGCTTGTATTGTCAAAATATTAATCGTAAGTATAACTTTTTTAATAATTTGTTTTGATATAAATAATTACTACACAGCTGTCTGCCTAACTGGTCACCGTAATATTTAGTCAGATACAATTTCACTACTAGTATCAATAGTATGGATATTTGATATTGGATAGTATGACCAAGTCGATTGAAAAAATAGTTTTTCGTAAAGTGAACTATACCTTGAGCTCAATACGCAGTCTGTTGCGTCGCCATGCGTTGTCCTCGCCTGCGGGCTGCGCCTGCACGCACATCTGCACCAGACAGTTGCGGCAAAAACACGACTCCACCAGGGACTGGTATTTCTATACAAGGATCAAGATTAACAGATTATGGTAAAGTTAATAAATAACTGTATTTTAAAAAGATAAAACCGACTTCAAAATTGTACGTAATTGAGAATGAAAACTTCCTATCTCCAAAACTACTGAACCGATTTTGATGAAACTTGCACTATTCCCTAAGTTGAACAAACCTAGTACAATAAAAAAAGAATCACTCAAATCGGACTTGTAGTTCCGGAGATATGCGTGAACAAACATAAAAACACAAACATACATACATACATACACATTTGAAATTTGGCACATTTGTTCAGAAGCTGTTATAGATTAACATATGAAAAACTGGGCAGTTCTGGAAATATAACATACATACGCGTCGAATTGATAACCTCCTTTTTTTGAAGTCGGTTAAAAAGGAGACATTATGTTGCAGTTGCATTATAATATTATACCCAGTATTAGATTGCCTGCATAGTAATAATTATTCTATGTCCTTCGATCTTCCCTTTTCAAATACCTCCATTCATCGTAGCATGAGACACGGACCAAATTGTGTTAGTAACTGGTTTTCGCACTAGTACGGGAGCCCTAGAACAATTTAGCTTGATAGTATGTAATAAAAAAAAAATCCTCTAGGGCTCCCGTACTACACTGTCTCACTAATAAAAAATACGTGTGGCGCTCAGGGAGTGCCGTGGTAAAGCTATTGCACAGCATTTTTTATCAACCTTTGCAATTATAATAATAGCTCCCACACCGGTTTCGGTGACGGTGGCCGGTTTCATTGAAACCAGGCCAGCTACGCAGGAGTAATTTTATAGTGCCCAAGTGTGTGCGCAGTACACAAGAGCACTCTCCATTCCTTTACTCTCATAACCCAGTAGGACGGCAGACCGACACGACCGGCGAGAGATCAAGCGCAGGACCGACTTTTTACATGCCCATCCGACGCATGGATCATCTTACATCAGCCTGCATTGTCCTAACTAAACTTGGAAATGACATGTTTCCAACGTGGGAATCGAACCCACGACCTCCGAGTCAAGAGCCGCGGTCCGTACCACTAGACCACGGAGGAGTTTCGTTTTTGTTGCAATTATAATTCGCATACGTCTAGTCGCACACACACAAACACCGTTTCGAAGTCTGCCGATCTGAAACGATGTCAGACGATGCACGGCTTGGTAACGCCGCATCGCTGTGCTGGTCGGAGTGTTAGGTTTAGTTTCGTTACCGCCTCAAAGCCCACGATAAAAGCTATGCAATAGTATAATATACCTTATGCCAGTCAATATTAGCCAGCAGTGGTCTGTATAGCGGCCAGCGTCGCGCGGCGAACGCGGCCCAGCGCGGTGGGGGGACGCGCGCGCGCACCAGTCCGCGCCACCGCCCGCAGACACGCGCGCACGCGCACAGCGATAAGTCGTCCAGGTAGCGGAATATGCAGAGGAGCACTGTAATAATATTCAGTTAAATAATATAATTTTTACTTGTATAAGCCCAGACTGGAGCAAGAGGATGTAAAAGCACCTTAAGAGCCGGCTGTTAAAAATATCAAAGCACGCTAGCCCCGCCTACACACCCCGCTATCCTCCAATCGTGATATAATGATTCCATGAATCGTGCCCGCGAGGATTGTACTTTGCGCTGCAGCTAATAGTGAACAATATCGCGTAACAACGGTTCCCGCATTATAGCACGAAAGTGACGGTCGTAAGTCCCAGAACTGTATTTGATGATTACATAAAAATTAAATACAATACTAATACTTCCTTTAGCCATTATTTTATAAAGTGTGTGATTGTAGTAGTGCAAGTTATTTAATGATAGTAACTCAATAAGTGTAACAGTTATCTGTTGAAAAGCCCACAAAGATTCATAATTTCGAAAAATGTAACTCAAGAATCATTGTCATCAGTGAATCAATCACCGGGATCGTCATACTTATTAGAAAACACAGCAAAATTTGGCAGTCTGCTCTTAAAGCTTTGGCCAAACCTACGAGGCCAAACCATGCCAACCAAGTTTAAAAAATATTTTTACACCAAATTTCATCTTCATTGGTTTAACAGTTTAGGTCGAGAGTGGCGCACTTTAGCATTTTATTAAAACAGAAACAAACCTTCAGCCGGCAAGTGTTCAACTAGCCCAGGTGGGAGATTATCTGGCATGCGTGGAGTGGAGAGTGCTTGCAGGGACAGAGCCAAGCTCGGCGGCTGCGGGGGAGGGCCATGGCCGGCCAGGTCCTCAGACCCCTCCTGTGGAGCCAACGAGGTGGCTGAACAGCTACCCCCACTACCACTGCCGCTGGCTCCTGGACCAGAGTTGCTGGCACGGCTACCATCATCGTCTGGACTTGTTTCACTGTCCAATGAATTCTATGAGAGAATAAAGTGTAAAGTAGTAAAATAAATGCATAATTTTCAACAAATTAACACTTAACCCATCAAGCCCACACACCCCGTAAGGACACCGGTGACCGAGACAACAATATAATACTATAGCATTTCAAAGAATCCCTGGTCAAAGGATTAAGGTAGGGTGGCTAAACTGGATACCTACTAGTATGCCTCTTGTACTTAGTAATGCCCGTGCCGTAAATAGCTTTTTTTGCACCCTGTGCGAGCTTCTATAACTGCGCCCTTGGTTTTTTTTAGATATTATCTTGTAGTCAGAGCAATACTATGTATAGGCCTCTCTGGTCTGGCCATTCTTGCGCCCCCCAGAGTCTACGCCCTGTGCCTGGGGTGGCACCGCCATTTACGGCACTGAGTAATACATTTTCTATACAAAATAAAATAAGTACTAATGTGTAGTAATGGACAAACTAAATATTATGCCTCTTCTATTGAGACAAACACAAGAAAATATGTAATAGTTTGTACATTCAATCGTAAACATTACACTTACTCTGTAATACCACCAAGCTGGTAATGGGAAGGATTTGTTGACTCTGCGTTCGGAGCTGTAGTTCAAATCTGACGGCTCGTCGTTGCCCGAGTCTCCGTCATCTGTCTTCTCGCTACAGAAATATGAGCTGGGGAGGTAAGATGGAAAATCGGGGAAGAGAAACGCATGACATGTTACACAAACCGGTTCGCCGAAACTAGGACCGTAATAACCATTGCAGAGATAGCAGCTTGAATTCTGAAACAGGGAATCATAGATGTACAGAAATGACGACACTTTAGTGCACTAATTGTGATGAATTGGATAATTACATTGAACTCAAATTCCAGCGGCTCCTCGATTGGCGTACCGGGCGGTAGTTTATCGCCATTCTCTTCCAATTTCTTTATAAACTGATAAAACTCTGGTCCAACGACGGACATTTTCTTTATTTGCTGTTACTGCCAATTACTGTTGAAAATTTTAATTAGAAATTGACGAAGAAAAAGTTTGTAAACACCATTTGCAACAATTTTGACTGCTGTCATCACAGATTAAAGTATTATAGAGCTGTCATTTATTGTAATGTCACTGTCATCGTGATGTCAATGTCATCACAAATTTATTATTTTTTTTTATTATGGCGCTTGGTATTTTAACCATAGCCAGTGTCAAGTAAAATATTATGGCGGGAAAAAAAATGTTTGTATATAATAATATATACCCCGTTTGTTTTAAATTTATTTATATGTAACTAATTAGCTGTAACTATATTCTATTTGTAATAATTATTTATTAAGTTTTTGCGATAAGTATTTCTATGTAATTTGAAAAATATAATATGATATAATATGATGATTTGAAAAATATAATAATATGATGATACATGGACCATTGTCCATGTATCGCATTTTCTTGATGAACTTTTATCTGTAATCTTCTGACAATTTAGTAAAAAAAAAAAAAAAGTTGCTTAGCAAATTTGATCATCATTTGATTAACAAATAGTGGGCCTGTTTAACCTTTAAACTAAAATTTTAAGGGCCTGTTTCACCACTTCCTGATAGGTTCCGGATAGCCTATCCACAACTTATCTTGGCAGATAAAGTATGGAAAATCTGCCAATAAAGTAATTATGGATAGCCTATCCGGTACTTTATCTGGAAGTGGTGAAACAGGCCATAAATGTTCAAGCAAGTTGGCAGCCCCTCATAAGATAGGGTGGACAAAGGTTTACCTATGGTTTACCTACTATTAGTCACAGATTATTGATTAATGATTAATATACAGGTTGTAACAAAAATAAGTGATAATACTTTAGGGTGTGTAACTACGTATCCTTCGTAGAGAGTTCACTGTGAAAGTAGCAGCGCTGAAAGATCAAAAAATTATTTCACTTTTGTATGGGAAAACTCGTGGCGCTCGGGCTCTTACCCATATAAAAGTGAAAAAAAAATTGATCTTTCTGCGCTGCTACTTTCACAGTGAACTCTCTACGAGAAACACGTACACACCCTAAAGTATTCTCACTTATTTTTGTTACACACTATGTAGCACAGTAGCAAGCTACTATTAGTATAGGTCTACCAGAATCTGATGGCAAATTTTGACAGCAGATTGGCTAGTGGCTTAGCATTGTAGTGTGCAAAGTGGCTCACTCTCACTATTGTCGCACATTGCAGCATGTATTTCTATAAACATTACCAATTAATTAAAGTACAGTATAACATTTAATTATAGTTTTAGTATATTGTGTGTGTGGAGGGATCATGTGGGATGTTGCAATAAAACAATTGATGATGCTTATGATTTTTATCTAATCAAACTTTTCACCTTAAAAGTTATTTGAAATTCTTCAACTGTTGGAATATGCTACTTTTATTAATCACTGTAGATACTTTAGAAAAAAATGTTTGTTTTTACCAATTTCACATTACAAATTACAATATTATTACATTTCTCATTTACATGGTCGCTAATAAGTAATATTTTTGTTTGCCTTCTAAGAAAAAGTTCTTAGCTATCTAATATTTCAATATTTACCCCTTTACAAATAAAAATATTTACACAGCGAACAACTAAACAAGGTCTACTTGTCCTTGTCTGGCACATAGGAAAAGTCACATGATAGAGAGAGAGTAGAGACCTTGAATATTATGTCGTGTAATTATTATCTTTATCAGTGAAGGGGCAAGTTTGGACCAAAAAAAATATGTTTACAAAAATAGGCGTTTCATGCTTTGTTAAAACCAGCTAAAATCGATTCTAAGCTTTTTACCGAAGCTCTCATAAATTCTACTGTAGTTCAAAGAATAGGAATTATTCATTAAAATTACACCTATTGGCAATAATTTAGCAATCAATTTATTAATACTAGCTTATTTATTATCTAATTAAAACCATAATACATAATACAATAATTATTGTAACATTTTAAAATTATTATTGATTCATTTTTTATGTGAATTTTAGTGCAATTAAATAAATGAATATTTAGTGTAGATAACATGTATAAAAAACAAGTGCATAACGTAGACAAATTGGCATATTCATAAAATAGATAAACACTGAAGACTTTCAGTCGTTTCGGGCTTTCAGGTTTCAGTCTCGAAAAAAGCGGGCAGCGGGGCGGGGCGGCGCGGCGGCGGCGCGGGAGCGGCGTTCCAATCTGTATAGATTTATATGGCCACACCGTTGCTTTCGAGGGCGTGTCCATATAAATCTATACATTGGAACGCACCGCCCCGCTACCTGCTGATTTGAGGACTGAAGCAAATAAAATCGCCTGTTTTCAATTATCACGAAAAAAATAAGTGTAATCAAACAAAATACTATTTCCTATTGACTAACAATCATATTTTAATTTACATTTGTAACCCAATCCCAGTGTTGAAATCAATCAACTAACAACTTGCTGTAACATGTTGACGAGCCACATCACAGGTGCTAAAACGCAGCACGCTGCGACTCGGCGAAATGTGCACGTACCATCAATTTGTACGTACGTACAATATTCTCATTAGCCTATATTGAAATCTGCAAATACAAGCAATTTCAATATAAGCTAAACGGTTCTAGGTTCACGGAGTTCTAGGAGTCGAGTCACTCGTATGTTATTCATTTCAAGTCCACAAAAATCAGCGCATAAAATTATCATACAGATCACTTACATCTAATTTTTACAGATAAAATTCTGCACAGCATCTCTCTATAGTCGTAGTAGCATTTAAACTGAACAACATGCTGCAAAATGTATTTACAATTACAAAATATTTTGCATAATAAATTAATAATACAATAATTCATTGAAATGTCATTTATTTTTTGTCAGCAAAATTTTTAGCTATACTATTTTTACCTACTCCTTAGAGTTTATACCTATAATGTATTTTGTTTTTACCTAATTATTATTATCAATAAAAAGGTGAGAAAGTTCTCAAAAATTTTGCTTCGAAGAGATGAGGTGCCCCTAAAATTCTGTTCAAGAATTTAGGTCATAAGAAATGTACTTACTACATTAGTAAAATTCTTTGTTACTTTGTATATTACGTGTAGAGTGCGAATATATGAATTTTCAAATAAGGTTATCGGCCAATGAATAAGTGATACTTTTGCACATACAAAGTCTACCAGTCTTGATCTTTTAGCTGCAAAGTGCGCTTGTAAGATGTGCTATGTATTTCAAAACATGGTACAGATAGAAAGAAAATAGCGTGAAAAAAAAATTCATTGCTATTGTAGCAATATGACAGAATAAATGTCCTTTTAGAGCAAATAACAAGAGCATGTGGCCAGTTAAGAATCTATTAGCGCATCAAATCCTATCATCAAATACATTAAACTGTACAAATTATAGTCCGTTCTGAATTATTCCACTTCGGAGATTCATAAGTGGCACCATAAGTGCGCCGCAACTTTTATGCCACGATATGTCAAATTGATGTGTTGCGTTGTTGGACGCAGTGACGGAACGACGAACAAGACATAAAATATATGAACGACACGGTGCACTGTCACGGTAATATGTAATGTATTGACGTCCGTCGCAACAACGCAGCCATGTGACATAATATTGTATGCCACTTGGTACTTTGTTCTGTTCCGACGACGCAATACATCGCTCTAAGTTATTGGCATACTACCCTGTGGAATAACTCAAAACGGACAGTAAAGAGATTTTTTTAAATGCACATTGTGTTCATGACGATCCGAATACTTTACCGAACATCCACTGGAGTCACACTTAGCACTTATCCTAGTTCGCACTAACTTAACTACGCACTTCACTCAAGGCGAGAGCGGGGGTGCCGCCCCCTCTACCGCACTCAGTAAGGAGAGTAATACGAGCCGCGCCTGAACCCTCTGTGAACAAGGTACGCTGTGAGACACACATACACTACTCGAGAAACGGCTTGAGTATCCTAAAGTACGGTTGCGGAACACAAAGAATTTCGTACTATAAGAGCTATAACTCACAGGGACGCCATCGAAACGTAGTCAGTGACATAACCATGACCTGTAGACAAGTGGCAAAGCGCTAACACTAACGCTAGCACTACAAAATATATGCGATTTGACATAAGTCATCAGATCACTTCGCTAGCGAATACTTTGCCACTTGTCTACGGGGGCTGGTCACCTCTACGTCGCTGCAAAGCGCTGTTTTTAAACTTAACTTTAAGAAAAACACCGCAGCCGCCAGACGTTGCTTGGACGTTGCCTTGGCAACATCACTGGCTACGTCGCGTTGGCTTCCCGGTCAGTTATAGCCCTTAGATTATTGATTCATAGGCATATGGCAGACCTACCGATTTAATTTTGTTTGGTTTATGTCAAGTCAATCATGGTCAGGGTCAATCATGTTGATTGTTGGGCAATTGAGACAATTACCCAACTAATTAAAAATAATATGTCCCTCATATTTTGTCTATTTATCAATATATTTGACAGTACATTGACATAATACTACTTGTCTCATTGACACGTGCACAAAAACCTCAAAACAAATAGCGCATAATGCGATAAAAATATGTGAATGAGTGATAGAGACAAGTAGGATATATTATGACCAAACTTGGGTGGCTTGCAAACAAGGATAATGCATCTAGCCCGCTACTGTGCGAAGCAGAAATATGTAATACGAGTTCAAGAAAGATAGAAACATATTCTTGTCAGCACTATTGTGCGTATATTAAACCATTTGGGGCCATGCACACCATATACCTCAAACTATACCAAAGAGCAGCGTACCACTGATACGGTCTACCATGCATCTAAAATAAAGGAAGGCATAAACATTAAAATACGTGTAGCTTCATTCATATGCTTTATTGAAAACGGTTGCACTTTATAAATCCTTTTTTGAACAAATCTTATTATCTTGACAATTTAATTATTGAAATATATAACTAACATTGTCTATGGACGCAATAACAAATCCATAGACAAAACAACATTGGCGACAATCGGGATCAACAATGTGTACAACGTAAATAAATAATACAAGTTGATCCAAAAAGAGCCAGTCATATTATGCAATAGTAAACTACATAATGTAGAAAAAATACAACAGTCAACTAAAATATATATCAGAGTAAGCTCAATCAAAGCCACTACCAACATAACAAACTTTGAAATCAACTAAATGCATCCATACCATATTATAAAACTATATGCACCCTTCAACTTCTATATACTGGTCTCAGGACAGGGTGAGATTCGTTCATTGACCTATTGCATATCTCTTTCATTCACACGAAAATATTGAAACCTTGTTGTTGTTGAATATTGAAATGAGAGATAAGTATAAGCCATAGACCAATGGACAAACCTCTGTCTGTCCTGAGACAGGACTTTAGGAGGTTTTACAATATAAAATTAGATAAAATAGAGTAGGTAGCAATTTGAGCAGAGAAGGAGTGCAATATATAAATAGTATACATTTTGGTAAATCAGTCCTTGACTTCTGGTCGGATAGTGTTATGAAGTATGAGGTTATAATAGTGATATTTACAGATTGGGTCATACATATACGCTTATATGAAGCGGTTGGACTAAATAGTTTTGCTCTGAATTTTTTTATCTATAGACAAAGATTTTGTCTAGCTGCCAGTGGCTTGAGAAGATAACTGAATCTGCCTTTACGTATTGTAGTTTACAAGGATTAGGTACAAACTGTAAGTACTATGATATAACCTCATGCCTTGTGTTGATTAGACTCGGCCCAAACATGTTACCCATGACTGCAACTGGTACAATAGACATCATCGTAATGTTTTTGACATCATTTTATCAAGTAGCAAGCAGTAGATTGTGTATCCTGTCATAGTCATTGGTAGCTTTAAACCGAGTCTGTAAGTCATATAACCTCATGTACATATAATGCATTCACGTTCATACAGTGAATCATGTCTAATGTCTGTGTAAAAAAAACAATGCGGCATAGTATACAATATGTACGTAAAACGCAACAGAGCAATGTGGCCAGAGGCACCGACTCCGTGGGTGCTGGGGTGCACCAGCACCCACGAGAGGTAAGTTGGGTGTGGAGCACCCACGATTATGAATACCATATCTAAAATAATTTTCTTTCTCATCTTTTAACTATAGGCACCTAAATAATATACGTAATACGCGCGCCTAAAAACAAACCAAGCCACTCTCACGCACGCCGGCTATTGAGATACAGCCTGGAGACAGACAGACAGACGGACAGACATCGAAGTCTTAGTAATAGGGTTGGAACCCTAAAAAGACGGAGCACCCACAAGAATTTAAGAACTCGGCGCCCCTGAATGTGGCATATCATAAAATATGAATGTAAAGCATAACACTTTTGACCAGTATGCTGTATATGTGATTCACTGTACAACGCAAACAGACTATTATTAATATGGGTTGTACCTGCCGCGACGCATGGGCCCGTAGCCCGTGAAGTAGTAGCCGCCGCGCGGCCCCCGACCGCGGCCGCGCATGCCCCGCGGCGGCCGGTTCGTGGTGGACAGCCCCGGCTTGTTTGTACGCTTCGGCATCACCTGAAAGTGTAAAAATATATGTAAATAAATAATGCACTGCACTGGGCATAGACATTAGACAGTTATACAAAGATACTACTGAAACTTTAGAAAAAATTACCGTAGGAGAGCCATGCTTCGGCACTAATGGGCCGGCTCGACAAGGTACCACGGGCTCAGCCGGCGTGAAACAGCGCTTGCGCTGTGTTTCGCCAAGTGAGTGAGTTTACCGGAGGCCCAATCCCCTACCCTTTTCCCTTCCCTGCCCTCCCTTATTTCCTTCCCTACCCTTCCCTATTCCCTTCCCTACCCTATTCCCTCTTAAAAGGCCGGCAACGCACCTGCATATCTTCTGATGCTGCGAGTGTTCATGGGCGACGGAAGTTGCTTTCCATCAGGTGACCCGTTTGCTTATTTGCCCCCTTTTTTCATTAAAAAAAATCCATGACAATAATACATGTAGTAGTGTAGCTCAAAGATACACAGCAATTTGTAAGTGTCAGTAATTACTATGTTACAATAATTATAGCTAGCCTTGCTTCTGAATATTTTTTCCGAAAAGATGTGCTGACCCTTTTTCCTATTCTCTAAAATCTATTAGTTTACAAAAAAGTCTGAACTCATTAAGTTTGTCTTCTTCACTAAATCTTAATGTAAGTAGGTTACATTGTTTGGATAATAAGCTTGTATTGACATTTTTTTTTACAATTACATAAGCATAATATCTTTACCTTTATTTGACGTCCTCTGAACAATGATTCATCCATAGCCATAGCGGTCTGTACACTATCCTTGTCACCAAACTCCACATAAGCAAACCCTTTTGGATGCCCATCAAATTTATTGCATAAGATTGTTACCCTGTAATTGACAAGTGTTTCATATGAATTCCTATAATATTTATATATATAAAATGTGGAAAAGATTAAACAAAATCTGTATTTAGTGGTTCAGGTGATTATTATAAATAAGAAATATTATCCCTTAGTTGAAATACTCATCTCTGTCTATTACAGAAAACTACTAGCAATTTGTTAAATAGTTGAAAATATGACAAACAAGGGATTTTAAACTAAATACAGAATCTATGATTGGAGAATACTAAAATTAGTTCTCACTATCCATAATTAAGTTGCAGCCTATTCATGAATTTTTTCTCTTAATCTTTTCAAATTCATGTAGGAAAGCAATTGTAGCCAATGTAATAGTTACTGAACTGAAGCCTCCATGGGCGTAGCCAGGATTCCATATAGGGGGGGGCATAGGTCTTTGGGGGGGGGGGGGGGGGGGGTAGAAATCCTAAACTTCGAATTCGCGATATTTAACATATATTTATTATTACAATAGTATTGAAGGTGAGGTAAAAATTAAAAACAAAATATGAGCGAGATTGTCATTGAATGCCGCCTCCCCTCTCACCCCGCAACTCTCTCCGCTCCACGTTTAGGTATGAAACTCGTGAGCATTAGGGTCAATTTATAATAGAGCAGAGTGGAAGCGCAGAGAAAAAAAACTGAACACCGGAAATTCAACCTTAACTCCAGAACGTAACGCACACATTACTTCTGCGAGACCAATCAGCGTTTGTCGCGAATTCGCGCGGATGCGGCAGACGCGCGCACGCCTTTTAAATTCTCAGATGTAATGTGTGCGTTAACGCTTTGGAGTTAAGGTTGGATTTGATAGTTTTTGCTTGTTCGGTTTTGATACTTCGTTTCGATGCGCTTCGACTATGCGCCACAGAATATATTATAATTTATAATAGTACTCCGTAGTGTCTGCGCTAATATAATTTGACCCGCGACCGATCGCTCTTGTAGCCTCTGCCCGTACCTCGCTACGCCCATGGAAGCCTCTGGGCCACCAAATCCACTTCATCACCACCACAGCAACCTTTGGGTTGATTGCAGATAACCGAGGGGAAAAATGTAGGAAGCACTTGACATAAAACCAACCTATTAATAGACCCACATCCATGAAAGTGTTGTTCTAATTCCTCTGCAGATGCTCCGTAGTCCACATTGCCAACATAAACTGATCTGTTGTCCACTTCTATTTTCTCCTCCAATGACATGTTGAGTGGACTCGCTGTATTTATAAATAGATGTTGATATAGGGTTAACATACAATCAAACTCTTCTTTTTTTAGCTAATCTAAGGGGCAGTATCGTGACAACACCACTCATACTCAATAAGATGTGTCTTTAAGAAACCACAGTATTTTTCCCTGATACTTAACAGTCAATCTGCACAATTGTAAAAAAATGCATACAATTTAAGTTCCTTAATTTTAATACAGAATACTTACCTTTGCGAATCTGGCTCCTGACCAGTCTTTTCACTGTTAAATATTGCAAAACTAAAATCTAAATGTCCAGAAACAGAAAAAACTATGTACTTTTTTCTTCTGCATTTCTGATAAAACCATATCACTTTAATCTAATACCTATGCAGCATTTCATAAAAAAAGCATATTTAAAACTCACTTAGTCCAGGGGGGCTTCCTAAGCTCATTTGCTTGTCCACTTCAGTATGCATCTGTTTCAGCTTTTCAGCTTCCTCCTCCATCTCTCTCACTCTGGCCTTGATCGCGGCTAGCTCTGGCAACTCCATGCCAGAAGCCTCATTACCCTATAAACGTTTATCAATATAATAAGTTGAAATTTTTTATGGCAAAAGCAATTGGCTGAAATTATTATGTGGTTCAGCCTGAACTACATAATATTATAAATCATAACCTTTTAATAAGATGCATCTTGAATTTACCAATAAGTTGAGTTACTTCTTACCAATTTCATATTGAATACTATAATTCAAATAGTTTCAAAGAAAAATTTTAAGATGTTTAAGAACAGAACAGATTATCAATAACAACATACAATTAACAACCACGTAACTTGCGAATATTTCACCTAGATAACGGTAAATTGAAAGCGAATGTAAAAGCAGTTAAAGCCTGCTGCAAATTTACGAGTAACACTGGTTAAATTCTTGAAATGATTGGCAGATGAGACGAATTACTTGTAAGCTATACATTTACAATAATTATTTGCAATCTGTACTTACGCCCAAGCTATTATCGGTCATGTTTAGCGAGCCGTTAGTTTCGTCTGTATGATTATTGTCGATCGAGTCTAAATAATCGTCATTTTCTGCCATATCAACAAATCTTCTTCAACGTAAACAATTAAAGAAAAATAAAATAAAACAACACTGCACAGCTTATCTGTAAAGAAACATCTCATTTAATTAACACGATCACATAATTTTATAACACAAAAATAGCCGTAAACCGTTCTACAGAAGCTTTACGTCTGACGTACCGGTAACCAAAATAAAATGTATTCAAAGGACCTGTGATCGAAATACTTCTATAAAGTGTTCATGAGTTCCAGTAGGTCTTTTATTAAAAGATTTACTTCACAAACATCTTAGATTGCTAAAATAAATTACGATTTGTTTGTAAAAATATACGCCAAACGCCAAACAAATTTCACAAATCTGTCAAGCACAGATCCATCACAAGAAATGACAATTGATCAATTGACAGATAAATTGACATTTTTTTTCGTATTATGGCACTTGGGCTATAAAATCATGGCCAGTGTCAAGTAAAGCAAGAAATACACGGTCGTCAACGGCGGTTGACGACCACGTAAAATATTTAATGAAAAACTGGTTGACAACATGTTGGCAACTGTGTGGCTGGCAACGCGCATACTATTTTTTGCTGTTGACGACCGCCGTGGCGACCGTGTATTTCATACTTAATGGCGGGAAAACAATATTCTTGTACCGTAGGGTAAAACTAGTCATAAGCTCATTGGACAAAGCAGAAAAACCACAGATAAGTATTATTACTTCAATGGCTTAATCCAAGTCAATATTCTTATGCCGCGGCCGCATATGCGTGGTGCTTCGCGCTAAAACCGATACTATTGGACGATCTGCGTGTATCGTCCAATAGTATCGTCTCGTAGCACGAAGCTTCGGATGATAGACTGATGCGGCTGGGCCGTTACGATGGAATCCACTCGTAGGTAAATATTTTCTAAAGTCTGCTGGTTCTATGTAGTTCAGAAAGTTCTTAATTCATAATAATTTTTTGTGGATGTTTTCCGATTTAGTACACTAATTAGGATCATAACTTCCTAAATGCTATTTCACTTGACTTTTAGTTACTGAATCATTCATAGACGTCTAATTTCTAAAAGGGTGGAATAAGGGCTACTGGCAAAATATAAACGTATCATATGTAAACGTAGACAAATTTCTTTGGTTGTACCAAAAAAAAGAAGAAGAAAATTAAAAAATAACTAATTTGTTTGTTGTGGTTTTTACAACTTACTTTTGCAAATAATTTTACAAATTTTACAAATAATTTAGCAAAAAACAATTATTATTTATTATTTTATTGGGTTGTAACTTGTAAAGAATTATTAACATTGAAGCAAATCATTTCGTGGTTACACAATACATAATCTTTGTAAGGCCTTTATGGGTCGAGGCCTAGTTTTAATTGTATTGGTAATGTCTTTTCTATACCTTTTTTACGTTTACACAGTTAAACAGTGAATTATACTACGAAATAGTAAACAATAAATATGATAATAGCGTAATGTAGCAATTGCATTAAACGGATAGTCAGGAAAGTGCAACAAACTTTTATGATAATAATACAATTTGTTTTCAGGGCTTTAATGCAATAAGCTGGGTTTACGTGGTGTACTTGAGTTATAGGATCTCAGATCTCTGAGTATAATGCCTCTGACGGCTGATGTAGCAGCACAGCAAGTGCAGGTAAACTTAAAAATTTCACAATTCTCTATACTCCTTATTCACATAAATGGTTTCCTAAATCTTTCCTTATTTATGTTTCTTTTGAACTACATTTTAGTTTCGCTCTGTCATACTGCTTGAAACATTATTAGGCTGGCTATTTGTGATTAATTCTTAATTTTTTTTGTTGTATAATTTGTTTATCATGCATTAAAATTTCAGGAGCGTCTTAGATCTTTGCACAGATTGATTTATGATATTGAAGCTGAGAGAGGTCGCAATGAACAGTGCATTGAGGCCATACTGCGAGCGGAAAAAGCTGCTGAGTCCTCACCATCCGCTGAAGATTCTTCAGCTACTTCACAACAGGTTTAATGGCTTTAGAAATTATTGTATTTTGTAGAAGTAGAGGATGAGTATGGCTAGTGCATGTTTTTCTTCTAATGGAGGCCTAACATTTTAACCTATCAAGCCCCAAGCATTCGAATGTGACCGTGATAACAATAGATAAGCTATTGTGTCTCGTTTTTCCACGATCGAGCGATTAATTTGTTGTAAGTTATAAAATTTATGATTACAATAAAAGTATAATACATAATATTTCTTAGAGCCTAGTACCTTAGGTTTAATATTTGGGTACTTAACGCTTAAACTCTCAAGTGACTACATGTAGCCACGAGAACAATAGATTTCGAAGAATCCCCGATCGAAACATTATGGTTAACCTATCAATCCCCAAGTGGCAGCCGGCTGCCGCATAAGAATTGAAAATATATTGTGTCTGCAATACCCACGATGGAGGTCCTACAGGAGACTCACAATTCAACCTAAAAATTGAGTATATTAATAATTACTATATTGTATTCAGACTACACATCTAATGTCAGCCTATAAGCCTAATGCTAAGTACTCACATACAGTTTTGCTCGATAGTTTTACTCCAAATCAAGTAATAATTACTGTTTGGACTGCAAAACTGACAGCTCGAAGGCTTGCATCGAGTCGATCGAAGGATTGATGGAACTGGATCGAGCCGGATTGATGGAATGAAATATATTGATTTAGAATAAAACCATCAAACAATGCGGAATGTGTGGACGAAAGCCCGAGCCGCGGGTTTTGCTCGACGTTATTGCTTGATTGAGCAAAACCGTATGTATGTACTTAGCATAAGGTGTTGAATGTGGAAGTCATAGATAATTAATAAAATTGTTATTAAATAACTGTTTTGTAGCAAATGCAGCTTAAAAACTTATACAAGGCGGGACTGACAGCAGCTGAGCAGGAGGACAGGGTGCTGCGTAGTGCGCTGTCACGGATATATGAGATAAGAGCTATCAAGAATGAAAGGAGGATTCAGGTATGAAAAGAAAGTTAAGATTTTTATTAGTTAAGCATTACTTAAAATGGGGGTATAATAAAAACATAATCTATTAAAATATGTAGTTATGTGTTTGTCTGGTTGTCAGAAACCCTAAAAAGTGACGCTAGACTTCCCTTTTTTTGACTGTACTAATGAAAAGGACATCTCTTTTAATTTTTAAAGTATATCCATACTGAATTTAGTCAAAGTCGGCTTAGCAGTTTTAGCATAAGAATAAAATAAGTTTTAGTATAAGAATGGCATCCAAGATCCTACAACCTCTCACATTTTTTGGCTAAATATCCTGTTTATGATGGCCAACAGACTAGAATACAGTACTTATATACTTACTACCTTAGTATCAAGCAATTATTTATGTATCCAGGCTCGACACGCCGGCAACAAAGAGACAATCGGCTGTGGGGCTCTAATGAAGATGCTGCTGAGTGCGGCCGCGACGTTGCCGCTCCACGTGCGTCGGGCGGGCGAGCGTGCGCCCCCGCTGTGCGGCGCGGTGCCAGCCGACCCGCATCACGTGGCCCGCCCCGGGGACGCTGTGGCGGCCCTGGTGAGGGTTTCAGATAAGGAGGAGAATTGGATACTCGCCGAGGTGAATTTTTTGTTTGTTTTATAAAAATTTAAATGTATTATCCGTAAATATAATTACATATAAATACATGTAATTTCATTAAATTATAATACATAAATATTATAAACTTCTAAACTTCTCAAAATATCCATAATATACAAGGATATTTTAAGAATGTCATAGTATTACAATTTAAAATCTCAGGGTATGTTTCGAAATACATATATACACCAGTGCATTGACATTTTTGATTTTGTTGAGATATTATCATTGTAATAAGTTACTCACCCAGTGGCACATCAATATAATATAGGCCATAGGGCATCGAATGACGTTATGACTTATGAGCACTGGCCAGTATATTGGGTTTTATTTCAAACTATAGGCCTTAACACTCATGAGATGAATAAAAAATCGGTGCAAGACGTTCTTTGAACGAGTTGTATTAGTGTTAATGAAACAGTCTTACAGACTGCCAAAGGATGTTTTCTGCCTGAATACTGTAATAATAATAATAAAATATAATATTGTTACAGGTGGTATCGTGGCTCCCAGCGCAGGGCAAATACGAAGTAGACGATATAGATGAAGAGCAAAAGAACAGGCACGTGCTCAGCAAACGCCGCGTGGTGCCTCTGCCGCTAATGCGCGCCGACCCTCGCACCGACGAGGGCGCCCTCTTCCCTAAGGGCGCGGTAGTTATGGCCCTGTACCCGCAGACGACCTGCTTCTATAGGGCCGTGGTGAATAGATTGCCGGCCACCGCGGCGGACCCATATGAGGTGTTGTTTGAGGTGAGAGAATATTTTTTTTTGCTAGCCTATATACTATCCCACTGCTGGGCAAAGGCCTCCCCCAGGGTCTTCCACTTGTCTCGCTCCAACGCCACCGTTGGCCAGCCCGGCTGGTACGCATCCAGGAGAATATTCATACTAATATTATAAATGCGAAAGTGCCTGTCAGTTACCTCCTCACGTTTAAAACATTTTGTATTGCAATTGTCTGTCTAAAGTCTAAACTTTAGACTGACAATTGACTTTTCACTTTGCTTTAGCCTCTAAAGACTGTCGTGTTTCAAGTGAGCGAGAGCCCTGAGCGATAGGCTTACTTCATTTTGTAAAAACTTTAATATGTTATAGTACGATTGTATCATTACTGTAATTTTTGCAAGCTGTAAGTTTACTGAATAAAATACAGAGATGCAGATATGATGCTACATACAAAATCAAGTTTATACGGATATTGCTAAAGTTCTAAAGGTATGTAATATGTTTGCAGGACTCGTCGTACGCGGACGGGTACTCGCCGCCCGAGCGTGTAGCACAGCGATACGTCATCGCTATCAAAGAGGGAAAGGTGAGTTTACTCATTATGTGAGACAGATTTTGAGACCCCGTCAAGGTTCTTTTATAAATAAAGACAAAAATGATCCGTTAGGCCTGCTTGCACTGTAGTTCTACTATGAGTTTAAAGCTATAGTATTTAGGTACTCGATACAAATCAGATCGTCAAATTTTACAGCGCCTCTAGCAGCCACTTGCGAAACTAAAATCGCCATACTAAAAATTTACGTAGTCGGTACCGAGTATCTACAAAAACTATAGCTCTAAACTCATGGTAGAGCCACTGGTCTGGGTTTGTGCTGTATTCAAATACTCGTATTGTCATGTCCCCTCGTGCATACTACGACACAATATACAAAGTGTAACAAAACTAAGTGATAATACTTTAGGGGGTGTATGGGTCCGTTGTATAGATTTCGTTTTAATAGTAGCAGCGCTGTGTTCGCTTGCACATAATAATCACAAAAAAGTCCCCTAAAATATTATCAATTAAGTTTTTTACATCCTGTATAAATTCTGGATTATCAATAACATAGCCCAGTTACTCGTACATTTTGGTAATCAAGAGAAATTAAAATAAATTTGATGTATGTACTTACCTGTAAGTATTGGGGAATTGGGATACAGTTTTCTCACTCGTTTATTTGTATTACAGGGTCGCGGCACCTGACCCCAGTCCCGGTCGGCGCCGCCGTCCGCGCGCTGCTCGCCGCGCGACGACCGCCAAACGCCGCACACGCTCCTATAGGCTATAACTTGCGTTTCCTATAGGCCAGGCCACAACAAGGGTTGCTAACAATATTGTTTTAAATAGGATTATACTGTTTTTTTACTAAGAGTGGGTTGCACCGGCTTACTTTGACTATAACTTTAACCATAACAAAATGTGAAATGAACTGTCAAATCCCTAGCAAAAGTCGCCATATTTGACGATAACCTTAACTTTAACTACGCTTCTGGTGCAATTCACCCTTAATTATACTTTTTACTGTTGAACAAAAATAAAGTATACAAAATTAAAAATACTGTTTTCAGCATCAAAATGTAAACACTTATTATTATGACGTATTAAACTTAGACGTTCAGACATTTTTTTTTATTTTAAATAATAAATAAATAAAATAAACACTTCTTTTTTCTACTTCAGAGATCTGAATATTATACTTTATTTATTGTGAAAAAAGTTGGCAACCCTAGCCACAACGTATCGCAAAAACAACATCGCACAGACATGCGATGCGATGTCGTAAGGCAAATTTTTTATCGGATACGACATAGTACGATACTGCTGCGCTCAGAGACGAATATTCTTTAGGCAGAGGTTACACGATCAAATTTTCATCAATCTGATCCATTAATCCGATCCAGATTGATGAAAAATTTATCGTTTAACCCACGGATTGATGGATTGATCATTTTTTTTATGGAATTTTCATAACCATCAATATTCCGTCAATCAGATTGATATCAGATTAATGGATCAGATTGATGAAAAATTTATCGTGTAACCTCTGCCTTAGGGTGAATTGCACCAGAAGGGTTAAGGTTATCGTCAAATATGGCGACTTGCTAGGGATTTGACAGTTCATTTCACATTTTGTTATGGTTAACTAAAGTAAGTCGATGCAATCCACTCTTAAGCTTTGTCCACACTGTGCCTTTTTTTTGTTCATCAAGGGCATGCGTTATAGCGCAGTCAACAGTGAACGTGAGGCATGCCATGTGACGCGCGCTGAAATCTAGCGCTCGCTATGACCCTTTTCTTTCAACGCGGGTGGATTTTGACGCATTCAATTATTTTTATTGAATATGCCAAACGGAAGCTGAATAATAAGATGAAATTGCATAATGTGGACATACTTGACAGATAATGTATGGGGCGTATGAAGTATTATTACCTCAATGGGCGTATGTCTTAATCATCATTTAATTACAATGAAGTAATTTATATTTGTCTGAGTGCGGCAGTAAGACGCTAACCAACTTAACGTTTCAGACGCTGCATAGCACTCTTTACGATGCGCAGTGGCATAGAAAATTTCCACGATGCGTTCTGCGGCTTCGTAGATTTTTACGATGAGACGAAGGCAGTGTTGTGGCCTGGCCCTTTCGAAAATCGACTATCCAAAGCTGCTTTTCATCATGTTACACAGTGATAAAATGGAAATAAATACAAATAAACTGTAAAGTATGTATATATTTTAATCCTCCATTTTTACTTTACACCCAATACATACTGCTGAAATAATCCAAGAATAATGCAGTTTCGATGTAGTATTCCAAAATTCTTAATGAAAATAAAGGACAAAACTTTTTTAGCCTGGTGGGTGGCTAGGTCATAAACCCTGGTTAAAAATAAAATGCAGAGTATTTTGAATGTTTTATTACACAATCTGTAACATCCATTCAATACATGATAAAATGTCCGAAATATACATTTTTAAGTTTTTGATAAAACATAAAACAAATTTGATTTCCTACCGATTACAACCTACAAACTAATGGGAATAAAATAATGTTAATGGAAGCAAAAAAAGTAACGTAAGGAACTTAAAATGTGGGAGTAACTATTACTCGAATAAATATAAAGGTGTATGCAAACGTTTGAAATGTCAACGCCGTTAGTCGATTTTACACGCTTAGTTACAGTGTGCATACAGCTTATAGTGCACTTTTTATAGAAAAATATTTATAGTCAGTTAATTTTATATACAATGGATAAGTCACTTTGTCGCTTGTGCGTTTAAGACGCCTGAAAAAAAAAACATGGGCATGATATTAAATTTTACTACAGAACTACACAAAATATTTCAAGCATTTCCCAAACTTACAACACAAGGCCCAAAAACTTATCATGTATTTTGGAATAAAAGTTTTAACCTACAAGCTCTTGTGTATTCGCGCCAAGCGTACCTCTTTAACTAAAATTATAAATCCGATTCGCTCGGTATTATGGCATGCTAACGGCCGGCCATTTACGCCTCTTGCAGTCGAAACCGATCGCCGCACGGCGATCTGCAGTTTTCATACTAAATTCATATCCGCAATATATGGACCGCTCGAGCAGTTCTTAAGCGGTCATTGCAAATTTCAACGCGACCGCAGTGCAGTTGGTCCCGACTGCAGCTTGCGGTCCGTCTATGGCCAGTCTATATCCATAAATACAGAATATTATTACCGCAACGCAGCAAAGGAGTGTGGCTTCGCTGTTGGTTGTACTCCTCGTATAGTATTAACCATAAATAACAATGAGATCAATAAAATTCATGAGTCAGCTGTGTACACTTGTATAGATAATATATCCCTTACTAATAAAAACACACTGTAAATACAGATGTTAGGCTTTGTTCAAACCAAACTGACTGTCAGCCGCCGTAAGTAAGCGAACGTTACGCAGTTTATTGTATTTCCATACATATTCACTTTTTCGTTCACATCTAACCGACAATACGTTATTACGCTAGGCCTGGCTAGGCGTAGGCGCTGACATTCGGCGGCCGATTAATACAGCACGTCACTACGCTCCGCGGATCCTGATGGCTACGTAGCTACGTCAGCTATAGCCTATAGTCAGCATACTGTGAACGAAAAATACCGTTTATTTTCACGTGGGGCTCACCGTGAGCTTACATTCAGCGACTTACAGTCAGTTTGGTTTGAACACGGCCTTATATTTGTAAAATGTCTGAACCTTGTCTGTCAAGCCTCTTTTCTTTTAGAACAAAACATTGTACAACTATAATATTGTGTATCTTTTTTTTAGTAAGGGGGTTAGTCTCGGACCCAATATTATACATGGTTTGATGAACCAACATTTTTTCAACACAATCAAAGTCCATAATAACAAGAATATTTTTAAAGGGACAACCCTTTCTCCGATTTGCAAATAATCCTATGATTTTAATCTCTCGTTTGTTAATCCATATAAAATTAAAATAATAAAGCACTTGATTAACTTTTGAACACAAACAAAATTTTTCGTGGGGCCGAGACTTAGCACCAATTATATTTTACCTGTTGTGACAAAAATAATTTTGTTAAATTGATTTCATACTGTATTGTCAAACCTTAAAATGATAAAAGAAAATACGTCTAGAGAGCTAGAAGCAACATTTTTGGTACAACAATAAATATGACTGAAATATAAATCCATTTGTATACACGTGTGATAATTATGGCAAGCCGTGTGTATCTGAAACAAAGAAGTAGGAATAAATAAAGTAAAAATGTCACACTGAGTGCGTGTGTAATGTGTATGTGTAAGTGCTCATGATTGACAACGTTACTCGCACATGTGTACGCGTTAAGCTGTCTACACACCAAAGCGCCGGCGGCTTTGGTGTGTAGACAGCAAGCCGTCAAGCTTGTTTCAAAATGAGGCCACCGGGCCGGCGGCTTTGGTGTATAGACAGCATAACGTACGCGTAAACATGATGCTAGCAATAGCAAGCCGCGTAGAAGTGTGCGTGCGTGCCAAGTGTGCCTACACATTGACGTGTCTCACCTCAGACAGCCTGGTGGTCGCTGCGTGCGACGTCAGCGGTGGCGAAGCGCGCTATGTTATGTGCGTACGTGCATACCTGAGTGCGTACATACTTAGACAGTGTGGAGTCGCTGACGAGCCCCTGAAGCTTGCACGCGACGCCAGCGTTGGTAAAGCGGGCAGTTATGTGCCTAAGTGTGCATGCAAGTATGCGTGCGTGCGTACGTGCTAAGTGTATGTGTGTACGTGCAAATGTGCATACACATTGACGTGTCTCACCAGTCACCACATGTCTGAGGTGAGACACGTCAATGTCAAATCAAATTAGGCGAGCTGCTGCAGCTTGCGCGCGACACCGGCGGCGGTAAAGCGTGCAGTCGTATGCGTGCGCACGTGCCTTAGTGTGCGTGCAAGTATGCGTGCGTACGTGCCATGTGTGTGTGTACGTAAGTGTGCGTACGTAAGTACGTGTGAGCTCACCTCAGACAGCCTGTCTCTCGCTGACGAGCCCCTGCAGCTTGCGCGCGACGCCGGCGGCGGCGAGGCGAGCGCGCTTCACGACGTCGCCCTCCGTCGCGGCCGGCCGCTTGCCGCCCACCTCGCACGACACCATGGTGTTTATCGCGTGGAGGTCCTAGGAATTACGTAACGAATTGTATAATATGTTATTGTATATTATTAAAGTTGTGTAAGCATTTGAAAAAGAACACTCGAATAATAAAATTACTATGTACTCAGCGATTACGTACGTTTAGTGGCGTTAGTATTACGTTACAAAGTCTGCTTGACTTTGCTTTGCATATTGGAAAAGTTACAAGTCAGACAAAGAGAGCGAAATTTAAATAGCTGTTATACGCTGCGTTAATATCTTAGGATTAATAAAATATTAATTGTTAATAATAGTAATTATAAGTTACGATGGGGCTGGCATGCCAACAAAAAAACCCTATATTTAAATTAAAAAAAAACCTTTTTGACAAAATATGTTTGCTCTCTTCGTCGCATTGTCGTCGCAACGGTATAACGCATTGTATGCCGATTCTGCGGTGATTAGATACGATATCTTTTACAGTCGATAGTACCTTGGCCGGGCTGCGGCTGAACCGGTATGTGAGGTGGTTGTGGTGGTGGGGCGGCGTGGTGAGTGGCTTGACGTACAACTGGTGTCCTGACACGCGCTGCCCGCCCGGCGACCGCCCCGCGCGACCCGGTAGCGGGGACAGACTACACTCCTGTGTATAACAAGCCTTAGTTAATGTGTGGTTCAGAATTCTAGAGCGGGGTTTTGACGTCTGAGGTTGTGGGTTAGATTAACTTGTTGGAGCGATAAAATTGTAGTTTTCAATTTGTTTTCGGCCAATACTGGCTGATTATACTCACAAGAAATATGATCTATGCGTCTAATGTGCATCCGTTGTCTGATTGCCATAACTCAAGTTCAACTTAGCATGGGATTAGACGACGTGATGTACACTGTCTAATTTGTGCTATTGTGTATTATTGTATGAGTATAATAAATAAATTTTGAAATTTGAAGAATGGGCGTGTAAACCACCTTCAGTCGTGTCGGATTTTGTGAGTAAAGAAACAGAGGTCCCTGTACATTATATAAAATTACTCCAACATACCTGGCTAGCTTAAAAGAAAAAGTTGACTAAACAAATACTTACATCTTTATGTTTTCCCGTAAACCTCAGAGCGAAGTTCTGCATACACTTTACGTACACTTGATTGTAGAAATTAATTAAGTCTCCTCTCTCGGGCGATTCTGAAAATTAGATACATATTATTATGAATTTGACTGTTAAACATAATATAAACAACACCATTTCTATATTTCATTGTCATAGACCATATTCTGTAACCCACATTACATTTATATGGACATTTATATGGGATTTTGAGGCACTTAGATTACATAATATTTTCATAATATACTATATAGATATAAGTAGATGTCTGTCAATGAGGGTTGTATTGTATGGTGCTATGTGGCCGTCAGGTCAATACAACCCTCATTGACACTTACAAGAACAAGACGACCTCAATTTCGTTTTTAGCCACTCGCAAACAAATCTAACACCATAATTTAATCGAATTAAAAACCATGGTTTAACTCAGAGGTTCCCAAACTTTTTTTTGTCATAGACCACTTTAAACATTTTGCTGGATCCGGTGGACCCCCGCAGCTACCCCCCCCCCCCCCATCCACAGTATAAGGAACCAATAAGCTTCTACTTCGGAGTGGTAAAAGTCGCAATAGAATTACAATTTTAATGGGAGGGATATACTTGGTGAACTGACAGCAATATCAATATTTGGCAGAAGTATAACCGTAAATCTCCTCGCTCTGTAATATTTGTCTACCTTATTCATAGTGCTTAGCGACTCGTGGACCCCCATTTCTCTTCCACGCAAGCGTAGACCCCTGTCGGGCTCCCATGGGGCCTTGGGGGTCCACATGGATCACTTTGGGAATCAATGGTTTAACTAATACCTTGCGGTCCAGCCGGTCGTATGAGCACTGAGCGGTACACATGGTTGTCCGCGAGAGGGCGCTGCCGGTAACACCGCATGATATCCGCAAACGTCTGCTCCACCTGATTCGTTGCCGTCGCTGACACCTTTGGGGACAAGTATACATTGTTATCTCATAAATCTATTATACAATCAGAAAAATAAAACCAAAAAATATATACTGTAGAGTGTAGACTAACATAAATCATTCTCGCCCGCCAGAATCGGGAGCGAGCAAAGATAACTTTTAAGGAACATATCTTCGAACGTGCGTCAAAAAATGTGATTTACTGATTGTGAATGTGTTTTAAGACAGTAAGGCATAACTTTTTTTAGTACCAAGGACATAAAAATGCGAACTAAGCCATCAAGCATCATCTCCCGTCTCTGTAGGTTATGAGTGTAAAGTAACAGGTGGTCTTTGTGTATTAAACAAACATTAAACAACACAAAAATACCTGCATGGTCAAGATCTTTTCTTTTTCACTTCTTTACAGAATCGCGAATCAAAATGTATGGAATTAACATAAGACGAGTCGAACGTCAATGTCATATTAACGAACGCTTATG
Organism: Plebejus argus; assembly: GCA_905404155.3. Classification (NCBI taxonomy): domain Eukaryota; kingdom Metazoa; phylum Arthropoda; class Insecta; order Lepidoptera; family Lycaenidae; genus Plebejus; species Plebejus argus. The sequence goes on along the minus strand of FR989946.1, from coordinate 4,454,794 downwards.
TCAATTCCATACATTTTGATCGGCGATTCTATAACAAAGCGATAACGAAAAAGTCTTAGCTAAAAGGCCTGGTTTGGTTTTACCAAATACCATCGATACCAAAAAATCGAAGGAGCTAAATTGTAATGTAAACCAACCTTGCATATAACATACACCGCACACATAAGAAGCTGATCCAAATGCCTGTCCTTCAGCAGTTGTGTTTGGTGCATGATGGAATATTCTAGACACGTCCATATCTTCCTCTTCAACTCGTCGTCCGACAAACGCAGCCGATCACATAGATCGTTCATACGTACTTCCGCCAAACCATAGAACTAAAAAAGAAATCTATTTTATTAGTTGTCACTTGTCAATCATAGTTATAAGTTACGATAGGGCTAGCATGCCATGTTTGACAAAAGCCCTTTATTTGAATAAAGATAGAAAAAAAAGGAATCTACTTATAGTAATTGTAAATATTATTTTTATTATAATTTAGATTTGTTTTTTTTTTCACTATGCAGCCTTTACAGGTTGGCTGTGATGGAAACAATTGATCATGATCAATGCGACAGACCAATCATGGTTATTCATGGCCCAATGTATCATGAATAAGATAACGTGTACGGAAGTATGCACGCCATTTGCGTACGACGTGCGTACACATGTAAATTTTTAATTAACGTGTAAGCGATTTCTACAAAATCTTTACTGGTTTCAAAACATGTTTAATAATAATCTACTTTACCTTTCTGAAGAACAATATTAATGAATTGTTAGCCTTCTTGGGCGTGCTATTTGGTGTGGTGTTGGGCGTATCGATATTGGGTTGACTCGTGACCGCCGGCACTGGAGCCTCTGGTTTATTTGATTGCACTGGAAAAAATACTTATTTTATTATTTGTTTTAAGGTGAGTGTACTAAACGACACTACGGTGCAGCCGAGTGTCCCGATTTCAGCATTGTATGAATTAAATCAGCATCTAAATTAATGTACAGTGCTCCAAAAGTGATAATGCGCATAGGAATTTTCGTCATTGTTCGGAATCGGTAGTTTTTTCCGAGCGTCGGAAAAAAAACCTCTTATTGCGCATGTCCAAATCATGTCATGCCATGGTTACGCCAACTGTTTAAGCAACTTGTTGGTGGCGTTGCCATGGCATGACATGATTTGGACATGCGCAATAAAAGGTTTTGAAGTGCATGCGCTAAAAATAGAGACAATTCATATGATATTTACTTCTATTTCTTTCGAACAAGGTGCAAAATGCAAAAGCATTATTTGGGGCTCTCACGTTTCATAGATTCGGGTGTTTCCGTGATTATGACACTTTGCGAAGATTTACATGCGCATTATTAATTTTGGAGTACTGTAAATGATAAGATTTTCGTGCACTGATGTGTGATGTCTGTTAATAATGGAATGGTGTGACCTTTTTACCTAGCAAAGACTGACCGGGTTTTATGTTGTCCTTGAATAGCTGTTTCCTCGCTTGGTCCGCCATCGGGGTTAGAAACCTGTCGATTGATGCTGAAACAAAATATTTTTATTTATTATCTCCAATAATGCACGCATGTTCGTACGCACACAGTACGCACCCAGCCACCCACGAAAAAAAGCATGCATGTAAGCACAATACGTGCTTATAATAATTTTAGTAACACTTATAAGAGACAAATTATAACTCTAGATTGATCTCATATAATTTAAGACGTGCAAAATTGTATTTTTAATGAATAGAGATAAAACATTTAACTCCTAAAACACATTTATACTAACTAGTGGGTCTTTCGTCATGCACGTAAACGTCAGCGGATGCGGGCACGGGCGCGCGCGCCAGCTGCTCCCACAGCGGACTGCCGCCGCTCCATACGAGCGACTCCAGAACTTGTTCCTCCACCTAACAAAAATTAATATCAGTTTGGTCATCGAATAGAAAAAAATTAAAGGATACTTGCCTCTTTTAATCGTGCAAACATTGCTACTTCAGTCTTTGTTAGTAGAGAGTAGCATTAGTCTTTATTCACTTCTTGTTTATATCAACATCCTCAGAAGGTGAACTGTATCATTCAATTTATTTGTAACTATTGTGCACATAATTCGTTAATTTATGTGCACAATAAAGTATAATTGTATTGTACTGTATTGTATCCTGTAGGCCTACTACGAAACCGTTTTGAGACTCAAACAATCGAACGAGAATTCCGCGTCCTGCTCTAACAACGTCATTTCTCGTTTGTTACAGTAGGACGCGGTATTCTCGTACGATTGTTTGAGTCTCAAAACGGTTTCGTGGTACGGCCCCTGTCTCCAGAGCCTAAAATACCGTTTCATTCTTTACAGAGAAACAAACACCCCCAATATAATTCATACATACTTTTCTAAGGGGGCGTCCACAAATTACGTGAGGTGTTTAGGGGGGGAGGAATCTCACGTTGGGGAGAGGTCGGGGGGGGTCTCGGTAAATCTCACGTAATTTTTTTCTCAACAAAATGATACTATTTTGGTCCATTTCATCTAGGTTGTACCTCTATGGTTGTACGTATGCTTAAGATTTAATCGTTACACGATTAAGATCATTCACAAATTCGTTTGAAAGAAAATCTACTGACTGTCAAACCAAACGTTTACGTAAGAAAGTAGAAACCCACATTTAGTAAAATCTCACGAGATTTGGGAGGGGGGAGGGGGGGTTGAATAAAATCTCACGAAATCTCACCAGGTGGGGGGGTCAAAAAAAAAAAACACCTCACGTCATTTGTGGACGCCCCCTAATGTTTACAAGCGTTTTAACCTGCAATGTACAACTTAAAAAAGAAGTATAAAGTAAGTACATAATATAATATAGAGACATGATAAACATTTTACTTACAACATTAAGATGCTTGATAACGTCCCTGCTGAGTTTATCGACCACCGCTTGGACAACCAATTCTATAATCTTGTAGAAGTGGAACGCGCTCAGGTTATATATCTGCAGCACCCGCGGGAACCGCATAGAGTGGACGCCGTACGCGTGAAGCACGACCTCCGTACAACAAGCATATACTGTGAGCTGGTATGTCTCTTGTGATACAAGTTTCTGAAAAATTACAATAGGTTTTGGCATTTTTCTTACTCGCTGCATTTGCTTGGCATATGCCTGGTCCCTCTCGATTACAAATGACGACATATTGAATGGGTTAAATATTATATTATGTGTAATCTTCGATCTATCAATCTGAAAGCCCATTTACATTGTTATATGGCAAACAAAGCGTTATTTTGTTGCCAAGTACCGCGAAGTCATTGGTCGCCAAACTAGGATATTTCAAGTCAACATTTCACCTCTCTTTTATAAATACTGTATACAACGAAATATTTAACAATTATTTCTAGCTAAGACTGGCGCATTCAACTCTACGAATTTATTGAGAATATTGTTATGACCAGAACAGCTTTATTTTTAAAAATTCATACCTGCAAAGAAACCTGCGGCTTCTTCCTATGTTCCTCCCGTATGATATACTCGAAGACGTTGTAATATAAGCATGTGACCATGTTACACCGGAACGCTATAGTCTCGCTGCTACAGTTGTTCTCGCTCAGACACTTTGAGAACTGATCCATCCATCCGTTGCACGGCCGCACCACGTTCGTGTTTATAAATTCTTCTGTGACGCCGTATTTACTATGAAAAAATGTTTGTTGTATTATATCTATATATAATATAGCTGTCCCGGCAAACGCTGCTTTGCCACTTAAAGTATTTCTACTTCATCAGTTGATTGCCCCATCTTTTGACCCCTAAGAGGGGAGGGGGAAAATGTTATACACCAGAAAACACAGTTAATAATATGAAGTAAGTCCACTGAAGAAAAAAGTTGGATACAAAATCTGGCCCTTCTTTGGTCCCCATAGAGGGTTGGGGGGAGGCGGGGGGTGGGATTTTTATACACCAGATGTTGAGTTGGAAGAAGACAAATATATTTGTGAAAACCGTATGCAAATCGGATCAGTAGTTTTCGTGTTAAAGAAAAAAAAACCACACGCACCCCCGCCTTGGTGACGCCCACTATCGTAATATTTTAATTTCGCCATAATTTCAAAACTAAACGTCCAATTTTAATCATTCAAAGACCAAATATTATCTACATAAACTGTACTTAGTGATCAAATAATTTATTTTGATAAGGATTAATAGCATAATTGAAAAAAATCGCGTTTAAATGTAGTCCAAAAAAAAATCAAGATTTTTAAATAAAAAAATAGTTATTGTGCCTCACTCGACATAGATAGGTATAATGTGTCGCGGACTTTTTTGTAGATATTTATAAGATCTACAATTACTTAGAACATTTTATGGTTCCTTTTATAGTTTATAGGCAGCATACGCAAAATAAGTAACTTTTCTGGTTGATTTTTTACACCCTGCGTCCGAAAAACCCAAATATCTTACGGAACCCTATTTTTTTCCAAAATAAAATTTAGCCTATGTTCAGCAGAAATAATGTAGGATTCCAATGGTAAAATAATTTTTCAAATCGGTCCAGTAGTTTCGGAGCCTATTCTAGACAAACAAACAAAAAATCAAATCTTTCCTCTTTATAATAGTAGTGTAGACTGTAGATATTATATCCATATATTATATACTAATAATTTATACATAAATTCGATCATGCTAATAATGGACAAAGTGAAAAATCGACAAAGGAAAACTGTCATATTGTCCCTTCAATCTGTTAGCAAAAATATTGGTATCCGGCTTGGAGCGCTTACAGACGAATCGAACGACAGCCGCCGATAAGTGCCGTTCGTCTGTAAGAAGCCTTATATAACGTGTGCGATAAGCAACTTACACCTTTGCACCTGAACTACTGATCCAGACGCCTGTACGTCCTATTAGACGTACACACACAGTCCACACGGCGCGTTGCGTTGACGCAGCGTTATTACGAAGCAGTCTTAACGTCAACACCCCCTCCCGCTTTGTCTCGGGGGCTGTTGTCCGTCATGGACAACAGCGCGCGTCGTCACAGCAGTGTGCGTTGCGCGCTGCTGTCACGACGCAGCGCGCCGTGTGAGCACCTTGATTATTTGTATGTAAAACAACGCAACGGCAGCGTTGCGTCGACGCAACGCTGACGTAACACGCCTTGTGGACTCAAGAATAGCCTTGAGTACAATTTTGCGGTAACCAAAACTTACTTGAGGAAAGCTCGTAGATGCGGCGAAGGGTGCGGGCGCGCGTGGCGCAGTAACGCAGCCAATCGCGCCAGGCTGTTCGCCGCCTCCGATACCGGGGTTAGCGCCTCGCGACGCGCCAAATACCGCCGATTCGTCAGTGGCGTGTCCGGGCAGGCGCGACCACCCTGAAACATGTGCGGTTCCCGTTTAGTATATTCATACAACAAATACTCACAATTGAAGATGTGAGTGGATGAACACGAATAACTAACAGTAAAAATATTGCCTTTTTTTTGCATAAATGGGCTTTGAAATTAAATGAATGCGATTTGAAATTAAAAAACTGTGCATTTTATGTGTAGCCACTAGCCAGATATATTTATAGCCAGGTGATGAAATATATAAGTTACAAGGTTTGTTCAAATTATAAGGAAAAAAATGAGTAAATGTCCATATGTTGCAAAATGTTAATTATCGTATTCTTCAACTCGCGTCTTCAATTAGCCCACGCACAATTTTAAGATCGGCCATAGACGGACCGCAAGTAACAGTCGGGACCGACTGCTCTAGAGCGACGGAATTTGTAGCGACCGCTCAAGCAGTTCTTGAGCGGTCGGTACAAGTTATTGCGGATATGAAAACTGCAGATCACCGTGCGGCGACCGCATTTTGCAGTCGATTTCAACTGCAAGATGCGGTTCGTCTATGGCCGGCCTTAGATCACAGATATGGAAGGAGAGTTGTCATTTTTAGGTGTTTTAGAAGGGCGGGGCATACGCATGGGACATGCTACTATGGTATGGCAAAAAGTGATTTGACTGCTGCTTTGATTTGATGCTTCTCTGATGCTATATTAACGTCTTAAACTTGTATACTAAAAACTTCTTCAATCTAACAAAGACAAAAATTGTAAAGCTCATATGTAGTGTTAAAAAATATTTTTAGTAGAGAGAGTAGTGTAGAATAATACAGTTAGTTTATACTCACTGGTCCAAAACTTGCGATAACTTGGGATATTTCATCACCAGATACTTTCTTGATTCCCACCTGTTCATTAGCATGTTCACCTGTAAATATTAAAACTTTTGATATGCAGAAGTTTACACCTCATTCTAATCTAAGTATAGTCTACAAAGAGTGATAAGTGAACTAAAATCTACTGTGACTCTTTGGACGTAAATACAGCATGCTGTATTTTTGGGGTATTTAAATATAAATAAGTTAATATTTACTAAATCTTTCTTCATAGCAAGACAACATTGCATTAATATATTGAAATCGAGACATTTTTTTCAGAAAATTCTCAAATTATTATCAGAGTTTTTGACAGTGCGTAACTTGACAAATAGTTGACACACATCAAACACTTATTACCAGCCATTAGCACATTTTTTTAATATTAACAGGCTACAGTGTCCTACTGCTGGGCAAAGACCTCCCCTCTTTCTTTCCAAAGTTCATGATCCTGTGACGTTGCTGGCCACTCAAGCGCATCTAGTTCGTCGCGCCACCTATTCTTGGGTCGGCCTCTGTTGCGCCGACCAGTCAGTAGCCACTCCGAAACTAGACGCGTCCATTCACGATGTCGCGTTTTTAGCAAATACTAAAATTTTAACTCACCTAAAAATATTCTTTCATCAAATTCTCCCACACTCAACACATAAGTTTCATATAAATTGTTCAATGATTTCAAGTTAGCGTCAAAGTTTCCAACATCCAGTAATCCTAATAAGTTTTCACTGTCTCCTTTTAAATACTGAAAAATAAAAGTAAAATAAAAAAATACATACACAGGGAATTACTTATTTACGCTACCAACTCTAATAAAGTGTTCATGAGTTACACTTAGCTACTTTCCTTCATGTGATTGTTATGCTCATTTGCTACCTAATCTCTTGAAAGAACATACCTTTTTACTGAAAAATGACTTTATGACTGGCATCCAACTGTACTCTTTCATGGTAGCAGCCTCCACTGCCAGTCCTTCTTTGATTTCACACAGGGCAGAAATTATACAAGGCGGCTCACTGGGCATTTCAAAATCATCATTCAGCCAATCTTTTGGTACAACTGTAACAAAAATAATATTCATTGCAAACCAGATCCACAGGCAAACACTAATTGCACTCACAATAGACACTGAGCTGCAGGGGGGTCAAAAGTGCATCGAAACGGTTCGTGTAAATAGTGCATGGTATGCGTGCGGCCTGCTGGAACTTGGCCTGCACACTTCCGTGTGCTTTGATAAAATTACATGAAAAAGGAATGTCAATATAAAATAATAACAAAAATCTAGACAGAGTGTGGCCACCAACTTCAAGCTCATAGAAATATAGGCAGGCCATGTAAAATTAAAAAATTCACACTACAAGAACAAAGAAGTGGCCAATTTCAAAATCGTTACACATCTCTTTTCTCTGTAATAAGCAGAAAACATACCTTTGAATCCTGGATTGATCAAATCAATTCTTCTCGCCATAAAGGCATTGGCGAAAACAAAGTCCAAGCAAGATAAAAGAATATGATACATATCAACAAGATCATCAGCCGAGTTGTGGAACTCCCCCTTTACACAAACATACAGGCACCATGTGAACTCAAATAATGCATTTGTGGAACAGGGTTGTAGTCTGAAACATTACAAAAACATTTAATATAATTTTAATGACAAAGTAAAACAGTTCCGAGTGGAAAAAAAGTTGATTAGACATAGCATATGAAATGCTATTATGTTCCTATAATAAAATGCTATTATGTTCCTATACCTGTGTTAATGCAATAGCTACTTATATTGTTTGTGCGTTTTAGAATGAGGAAAGTAGCTAAAATTCAAAGTTTAAATTCCTATGCATCCCATGACCGGACTTTGAATACAAATGTTTGCTTGAGTAATAAAGGTAAGACTACAATTATTTATATACTGAAGACTATATTGTTGTGTAGTTTGCATGTAAGATGAACTTGAGTAATTGTAATAATGTGTTTGTAATATGATGGAATTGAGTAACTTTAATACTGTACATATTATTTCCTATAATATTTTATACTTACTTGTGCTTTTTACTCTTTGGATTATTAGGTTTAACCGGTTCATTAGTTAATCCAGAGAATATTTCTTGGAACAATGGTTGGAAGTTTCTGAACAGGACAGTAGAAACTGCAAACTTATGCTCAAGTCTTGTTATTCTGTCCTTAAAATCTGACGGCATCAGTGCCATTTCCATCCAATTTTTGATCTTGTTAAAAAACTGTATAAGGCTGAAAATAACATTTATTATTGGTTAGACCAGGGGTTCCCAATCTTTTTCAGCCTGTGGCGCACTTAGGTACAAGTCAATATTCCCCGCCCTACTCTACCTAGCTATTACAAAAAGATACATAAACTTCTTTAATGATTATAGTTAGGAACTTAGTTTAAGCAAATAATAATAATAATTTAATCATCTGCCTGCTTTGTATAATTCATAATTATAATTTTATTTAATAATTTTGTGGTTATCGATAATGATGAAGGATTGATTTGCGGCGCCCCTCTTGCCTTTCCACGGCGCACAGTTTGGGAACCCCTAGGTTAGATACATTTATAATTCATATAGCATAAAAGTTAGCAATGTCCACAAAGAAAGGTCTATCTTTTTGTCTGTTTCATTCTAAAGCTGCTGAACTGATTGTCATAAAATTTGGTATGAAAATATCTTCAATCTCAGTCCTCAGACAAGAACTTAATTTTGTTTTAGTCACAAAAATCTTGGTGTATAAAGTGGCTTGAACATATAATATCTCTATAGGATAAAAAAGTTAATCAAATGTTTGAGGTTGTACTCACCTGATATTACATAGTCTCAGAAGGCTCGTCAAACTCACACAATTTCCTTCAACAGCTTTTCCTGATTCTACTGTTGGGGTCATAGATGTCCTGCATGCAACATACAGTGCACAGGCCATCCAGTGCATCTCGTCGCCCTGTATATTTGAAGACATCAATGACTCTTGTAAACTTACAGCACATGAATAAGATGATTTCAAGGTTTAACCAGCTTTAACTTTAAGTGACTTACTTCGAGAGTGTAGTTTCGCTTTATTTCTAAAAATGATTCCTTCGATTTCTTCGCAGCAACTGGATCTACGTTTAATTCGGAACACAAATTGTCTATCATAGATATCCAGTTTTCTTCACTTTCGTCAGGTTTCGGCATTTTCACTCAAGTAATATGTTTTAATTGATTTAAATGATATAAAATAAAACAATGCAAACAGTAAATAAAGGATCACGTATCCCGATTTGGACCAATTTTGACAACTACTTGGCGGGAAGATTGATCCCGCGGCCCGCCTACACGAGACACATGCACGCCCTCTGGATTTGACATATGACAGCTGATTTATATGACATAAATACTTTTTTTTAATAAATTTAGAAGGCTAAAAGTTATGTTGGATATTCTTTAAAGAACATATTTTATTAATTTTAGGTTTTCTATTTCAAGTTGTAAAGGAATAAATTAGAATTATTTTAAAACATAATATTATTATTTTAGTAATCGTATAGTACCAACAATAAATAAAAAAATAATTATATTATATTCTTTTTCAAATGAATGTTGATTACTTGCTACATATATTCTGTGATTACTTGAACAACAAAGAAGAAAAAATCAGGAGTTTTGCCGGGAACGTGAAAGAGTGATGTTGTGATTTTGTATAATTATTTTCCTAAAATTGTGAGTTGGGTTTTTAATGTGTAATATGGGTAGAATATTAACCATTAGATATTCGTTATCGTGCACAAGTGTAGAAAAGTGATACATTATCCAGAAACGTGCGATTTTGTGTTCCCTCCAAAACTCCATTGAAAGTTTCAGTAAAGCGTCTACCACTTTACTGAAACGACCGACTTGACTGATGAGTGATGACTCCTTGACTGTATTGACTTTTACAGACTTTGATTAGACAATGACCTGACGATATTACATGAAAACGTTGCTGAAAATTATTATAGGAGGAATACGGTTTTCCCGCCATATTCCTTACCTTTTTACCTTGTCTGTGGCACATACACATACTTTGTGTCAAGTTGCCAAAAACGAAGAGAAAGAAAGAATTGACATGGTTTTTGTCGGGAATGTGAAAGTGTGATGTTGTGATTTTGTATTATTTTCCTAAAATTGTGTTGTTGGGTTTTTAATGTGTAATATTGGTAGAATATTAACCATATTCGATATTCGTTATCGTGCACAAGTGTGGGAAAGTGATGCATTATCCAGAAACGTGCTATTTTGTGTTCCCTCCAAAACTCCATCAAAAGTTTCAGTAAAGCGTCTACCACTTTACTGAATCAACAGACTTGACTTTCTGACTGTAATGACTTTTACTTAGACTTTGACTAGACTTTAGACCTGACGAAATAGAATAACGATGCTGAAAATTATATTGTAAAATATTGTTTTCCCGCCATAATATTGTATACTCGACACTGGCCAGGGTTAAAGCCGAAGTGCCATTATAAGAAAAAAAAAAAAAAAAAAAAGAAAAAATCAAAGTCAAAAATGGTCGAATTTTTCAAACACCTATTTTGTGCAAAATTGATAAATGATAGAGATTTCCTAAATCAAAATCAACATCTTTAAAACTTTATCATAGCAGTTAGCAACTTAGCACACGTCTTGATATCACAGATCACTATTCACTGTGTTTTATGAACTTGGTTAGGTACATGTTAGGTACCTATTCGTTTTGAAACCACATTTATCAAAAACAAAATGCTCCGACGCCTGTATCACTGTTCCTGCGTTCAATATAGCGGCAAGAAGCAGGGCATTAAACTTGCGAAAATGCTAAATCCAAAGCATAAAAAGTATGAACATACAATAGTACTCTACTATGCTGTAAATATTTTTTGCACATTTTGTAATGTTTACCTTTGTATTTTCAGGCAATTTTATCCAATGCATTCTATTGAATCAAATGCTATGCCTAGCATGAAAAGCCTGACCAAGACAGAGAAAGAACCTGGCAAGCGCGGTATCAGAAGAATGGCTATGTTGAATAAGCTTTTTATGAAAAGCATAACAGACATAATGTCCACGGGTACTGTCTCTGTGAATATTGTAGGAAGAGGCATTGAAATATCAAAGGTAATATGATAGGTATATATAATGTCTGATAGACTTTATTTGGTATTATAATTGGTAAAGCTTAATCCATACTTCCATACTAATATTATAAATGCGAAAGTGTGTCTGTCTATCTGTCTATCTATTACCTCTTCACGCCCAAACCGCTGAACCGATTTTGCTGAAATTTGGTATGGACATACTAGAGTGCCTGGAAAGGATATAGGGTACTTTTTATCTCGGAATAATGTACGGTTCCTGTGAGATAATCAAATTTTGGCGCAATGGATTTGCGAGAGTCATCTATTAATAAAATTTCTTGAAATTGTTAAGTGTAATACTAAAGCTATGTACACAATAAATTAAAACTAATTGCTGGAAATGACTTAGAATATTTAATTCCTAAATAATGCTTCAAGCCCTAAGAGGTCACCGGCGATCGCGATAACAATAGAAATCTATTGTGTCTCATATTTCCATGATCGAGGGAATTAAAGGTAATTTAGTTAACTTTAAATATTTAATTTGACAATAAACATGATTCATTTCAATTTCAGGTCAAAGTCACTCCAGATTTTAAAAACGTCAATGTATTCTGGGTTTGCAAGGGGGATTCTACGGATGAGGAGACACAAACACTGCTGAACTCTATTGCTGGTCCTCTTAGGCATGAACTGTCCACCTTACGGTTGATGGGCCAAGTGCCATATATTTCATTTCTGAAAGGTAATCATGGTTTAACCCATCAAGCCCCGTATGATTTCCGAGAATCTCCGATCAACGGATTAACCTACCTCCAAATAGGATGAAATTCTAAAAGCTTTGTATTATTTAAATGTTCAGTTGTGGGGAATAGTTAATATCAATCAGAACTAATTTGGTTGGGTTACCTAGGTCTGATATCTGCCTATGATACTCTGATTGTACAGTAACTTTGTCAGTAGCTTATTATGATCAAACCTACCAATGAAATTGAGAAAAATTTAATCATTTTATTTAATTGTTTAAAATACGACATTAGACAATTTTTATACTCTTTATAGTTCATAGTTTTTTTATTACTTTTAGATAGACAAGAAGCACTTCTTGTTGACATTGACCGACGGTTGATGGATGCGGACTACGGAGAAGACTACACACCGACAGAACTGGGGCACTTGTTGAAAGCAGACTTTGTTTTGAACACAAAACTATCACCTGAAGTGAAGGTAAGATATAGGTTCTGCACATTAGGTGACGCCGCATTAAAATAAAAAACTTTTTAATGATACCAAAATCAGCCAGATACAATAATTGGTATAGCCCAAGAGATTTTATGACAAGTTCATACATACTATAATGCGAAAAGACTTGCGAAAATAAGCTATGTACAAATTAAAGTGTATGCTTGAACCAATCTTTGTACAAATTTTGGAAGCTTAAATCACTCTCCTCTTTTTTACAGAGGTCTTTTTGATTAATTATTCTGTGATATGAAAGTTGACCAATTGTGTTATGCTATGGGTAATTCAAAGACAAAGACATGATGAATACTGACAATGAACTTTAATTTCTTAGCTTTAGTCATTGCTGAGAAAAATCGACATCGCTACAGCCAAATTATCAAGACGTCGCCGATTGCTCTGTGAAACTATCAGAGAGAGAGATTACACTATTGTTAGATAACTATATAATATTACATGGTGCATTATCGTAATTGGTATGGTAGTGTATATCAGTGCCGAATATTATTTTTTTTCGGCCGTGGCCCGTGGCCTATAACGGTCTATTTATAAATTCAAGTATATATTCTCATTTCTAATCTTCTTCAATATTCCTCCTCATTCAGTCATTCACCATTTCTAAAAACAAAACCATAGAAAATCATCAAAATCACTTCTTTTTTCTTCTGAGTATTATCATATTATGCTAAGTACTCACATACGGTTTTGCTCAATTGAGCAATAACGTCGAGCAAAACCCGCGGCTCGGGCTTTCGTCCACACATTCAGCATTGTTCGATAGTTTTATTTCATTCCATCAGTCTGGCTCGATCCGGTTCCATCAATCCTTTGAGCGGCTCGATGCCAGCCTTCGAGCTGTCAGTTTTGCCGTCCACACAGTAATTTTATTTCATTAGATCAATCCACGGATTACCTATAAGCAGATGTGGTGAACTGATGTTGGCAGTTTGGATATTCCTATCCAGTGACTGGAACTCTATAATATTATTTTATTTTCCTTTATTCTCTGAATCTCTTATCAAGGTCTAGGATGTTATGTCGTTTCAGTCTTTTGTGACATCTTTTATTCAGAAGATTCTGAGTGAGATTGTCATCAAAATCACTAGCTATTTTTAGGTTTTATTCTTTGGAATAACATTAGATAAAACTACTTTCCTGTTTAATTTTTAGGCAAAAATCAAGCAACTGGAAGAGCAAGAGCCGATAGTAGAAAAACCAATTCCCGAAATGACTCACAATGTCTATGGTTTGGAGCATGAGAAAATCATGAACAGACTCCTAGCAGCTCGGAAGAAGACCAAGGATGCTTGGGCTAATTTGAAAGCAACTGATTCTAATGTGATATCCTACACCAGGACTCTGGACAGTAAGAAGCAGGATATAGATACAGGGAAGCAGAAGAGAGAACTAGCAGAGTTTTTATTGAAGAGACAGGTAAGAAAAAGTTGAGCTACGCGCGAAACGTAATTGAACTTTTGACCATTTACAAATATTATAATATTATGTAGATATGGTGTCAGCAGCTTGTTGCACAGAGAGTCACGGCTAACCTAACGCCTCCATCCAGTGGTTTAGACAGAGCATGTCTCTTGACTGGAGGTTGTGGGTTCGATTCCCGCGTTGGAAACATGTTATTAATTCCAAGTTTGGTTAGGACAATGCAGGCTGATCACCAGATTGTTTGACAAGTAAGATGACCCATGCGTCGTATGGGCATGTAAAAAGTAGGTCCTGCGCCTGATCTCTCGCCAGTCGTGTCGGTCATCCGTCCCACTGGGTTATGAGAGTAAAAGGAATAGAGTGCTCTTGTGTACTGCGCACACCCTTGGGCACTATAAAATTGCTCCTGCGTAACTGGCCTGGTTTCAATGAAGCCGGCCCCCGTTACCGAAACCGGTGTGGGAGAGTTTTTATTATTATCGAGGCGAAACTGTAAGTTTAAAAACTATCATAGGTCCTTTTCTTGGACTCAAAGTAGCTCCTTTACAGATTTCTTTAAAGTCGGTTCAGCGGTTCAAGAACGCGTGGATTGCTGATACAGACCTGCTTTTTGTGCCTATTTGAAGCGGAATCAGCGCCCCCATTATTAGGGTAGAGAACTAAATTTGACGTAACCACAACCAATAACAACAGTTGTCATCACTAGTATTAGTTCCAAATACTCTCACTACTGCTATCAGCGCTAATATGGCGGCTTTCAAACGTCATTTTTACGTCAGATTTAGTTCTCTACCCGAATAATAGGGGCGCTGATTCCGCTTCAAATAGGCACAAAAAATAGCTGTCATTTTTTTTTTTAATTCAAATTTTTGACGAGGCTTAAAATGCACTTGACATTTATGCCAGCCTCATAGTATTGTTCAAAATTTATTTAAATTAATAAATTAAACTATGCGACCCTTCATTGACAATATCAAAGGCTATCAGCAATCCAGCGTACTTGTATAGATATCAGTGCGTATTACATAATATCACTAGCGCCAACCACAGTTTCATTTTAAATTTATAAATTCAGAGTGGCCATCTTGGACATCTACCGAGAATTCCTTAAAAAATATCGTTTTGAATAATTTGATTGTTTTTTGGCCTGGTTTTCTAAAAAAGGAATTAAATTATGTTATTCCTTAAAACATGAAAAGGTAACAGACAGACAGACAGATAGACTTACCCATTATTAATATTAGTAGGAATGAAATTCTTTAAAGTTTTTGACATTGAATCATCGCTACATAATTTTTTTGCGCTATTTATATATTAATTTAATATTATATTATGTTACAGTCGCATAAATGTGTAAACACCTTAGTATATTTTTTGTGTGCGAGAGAAAATTCTGCATACCCAGTAATAATTATTTACAAGTATTACTTGGCTTGCCCCAAACAAACATTTAATTAATTTTGTGTCATTGCAAAGCTTTAATATTATTGTTTACTACATTCATTATCAACACAACAACCTTGTTTGTAAAAACATACCTCCTTATCTGTAAAGATAAATAAAATAATAACATAAAAGACTTTCTTAGCAATGGTGTAAAATTTTTGAATACGACCCATTGTATTATTATGACTAATAGTAGAGCAAGTTGATAAGAATTTTTAACAATTCGAGTATAATTTTTTCTGAATGAGTAATAATTTTGAACAATTAGGGCCTGTTTCACCACTTTCTGATAAAGTGCCGAATAGGCTATTCACAACTTTTTAGACATATTCTCCACACTCGATCTGACAAGTTAATTGGTGGATAGCCTATTCGGCACTTATCAGGAAGTGGTGAACCAGGCCCTTAGTATGCTCGTAGTAACTAGTACCTAATCCTATGATTATATTTATGTGCATTTGCTTTGAAATAAGTTATCTATAATTATTAATTACCCAACTGTGATATTATGTAGGTTATGTTTTTAAACTGCATATTGTATTCTACTAATATTATAAATGCGAAACGCCGTTTGTTTGTTACCTTTACACGCCCAAACCGCTGAACCGAATTTGCTGAAATTTTGTATGGCGATACTTTGAGTCCCGGGAAAGTATATAAGTAAGATACTTTTTATCCCGGAATAATGTACGGTTCCCGCACGATAAATTAATTTTGGGCGCAACGAAGTTGCGGGCGTCAGCTGGTAGAAAATAAATGTGGTAAATGATTAATCTTTGAGGTCTTCTGTAATAAAAGAATTTGTCGCGGACAACACATTTTTTTTCATGGGGAAATGCTTTGCGCATCCCTGGTGGATTGGGGACATCGGCCGGGGTATGTGGGACTCCCCGTAGGATCTACCCACTGAAACCCCATGGTGCGCCACTCCCCACTTAGACTGGCCATAGACGGACCGCAAATTGCAGTTGGGACCGACTGCTCTAGAGCGGTCGCGTTAAAATTTGCACCGACCGCTCAAGAACTGTTCGAGCGGTCCATATATTGCGGATATCAATTTAATATGGAAACTGCAGCAGATCGCCGTTCGGCAACCGCATCTTACAGTCGGTCTCGACTGCAAGATGCGGTCTGTCTAATGTCTATGGCCGGCCTTAGGCAACACCTAGTAGCAAATAAACGTTAAATACGTGTCCATAATTTTATCACATTTTTTCAGATCGAGCAAAAAAAATTGGCGAAAGCGTCGCGCGACCGTCTCACGACAGTACAGACGATATACGAAGACGAAAAAGACGCAGAAGAAGTAATATACGAAGACGATTACGATGAAGAAGATATACACTTCTACGAACACGATGTTAGGAACGAAAAAATGTAGAAAAATAGTATAGGTGATATTAAACTTGACGTATTGAAAATATTAGAGCCATGAACGTAGAAAAAAAGGCGGATGGAGTCTCATTATACACAGCACTACCACGCACACATTCTTACGCCTGTCAAATGGCCGGACTAGCGTAAGAATGTCTGCGTGCGGACCGTGTACATGCAGTCAGCCTGGCCGACTCTGAAGACACAGTGCTGTGTATAATAAGACTCCGTCCGCCTTTTTTTCTACGTTCGTGACTAGAGCATGTTTGAAAATCTACAAGTAGGTATATAAGTAGTCAATTTATATTATTAGAACCCGGTGAAGATATCTGCAGACCTGATTTGATGACGTCATAACAACGAGTCTACAGATATTTTGATCGGATTGTACTATCAGGGAAATTGAATCATATATAGAAACTGATATTGACGTAACATAACACGACCAAATACTGAAGTTTTACCATTTGCCTGCCAATTTTTAAGGGTGGTGCATAGTGAATACCAATAATTTTAACAAGCTATTACCCAAAGTTTGAAAAACCATGGTATGTATGTTGATTATTATTATTGAGTAGGTATAGAGTAGTTATATTTGTAAATAAATTATTTTTGATTCATATCTATTGTATTTATTCAGTATCCTTGATTATACTAGTAGTATCAATATAGTAGTGTAGTGTATACTCCGTAATATAACGCCTCCGTGGTCTAGTGGCAAAGAGCGCGGCTCTTGACTCGGAGGTCGTGGGTTCGATTCCCGCGTTGGAAACATATTGTTATTTTCAAGTTTGGTTAGGACAATGCAGGCTGATCACCTGATTGTCTGACAAGTAAGATGATCCATGCGTCGGATGGGCATGTAAAAAGTCGGTCCTGCGCCTGATCTCTCGCCGGTCGTGTCGGTCTGCCGTCCCACTGGGTTATGAGAGTAAAGGAATAGGGAGTGCTCTTGTGTACTGCGCACACACTTGGGCACTATAAAATTACTCCTGCGTAGCTGGCCTGGTTTCAATGAAACCGGCCACCGTCACCGAAACCGGTGTGGGAGCTTGTATTGTAGTGTATATTGTATAGTAATCTGTAGCTTTATGTCGTATGAGTGAGTGGATTATGATGCAGCGTAAGTGTAAGCACTGAGAAGTGAGTAGTAAGCTGTAAGACTAGTAGGTAAGTATGGAGGCAGTGCCGGATTTATATTTTTTATGAGTGTAGGGCGTAGGCCACACTATTTCCACCGTCCGGTCCCATGTACGAAATCCCCTCCCTAGGACGCTCTCGCTCCTTGGCTGAGGCCTATACGGTCTGTTTATAAATTCAGGATGTATATTGTATAACCCAGTGCTGTATGAAGTATTATATTTACAGTGATTGAAGTAAATCTTTAAAAAATATAAAATTATTTAAAACTCAAAGGCGACTGCCCGTCATGTTGATCTATCAACGCACAGCCCAAACCACTGGACGGATCGGGCTGAAATTTGGCATGCTGGTAGATGTTATAACGTAGGCATCCGCTAAGAAAGGATTTTGATAAATTCTCACCCCAAGGGGTTCAAATAGGGGATGAAAGTTTGTTTATAATAATACTTCTTAACGCGAGCGAAGCCGCGGGCAAAAGCTCGTATAGGGTATAAAGTAATAATTAGTAAGTAAATTATGTAATAGTAAAATCAGTCGCAATTTCATTCAAATCTTGTTGTCTAGTGAATAGAGTTAGTTTTAGAATCGATTTAAGAAATAGATGACACCCGCAACTCCGTTGCGCCAAAATTCGTTTATCGTGCCAGTAGGCCTACCACGAAACGGTTTTGAGACTCAAACATTCGGACGAGAATGCCGCGTCTTGCTCTAACAACGTCATTTCACGTTTGTTAGAGCAAGACGCGGCATTCTCGTCCAAATGTTTGAGTCTCAAAACCATTTCGTGGTAGGCCTACAGAACCTACAAAAGGTACTTTTCCGCAACAAAAGCTATATTATGTCTTTTTCCGGGATACCAAGTATAGCCTTTTAGGCTAGCCCCAATTTCACCAACGTCAGCGGTATGTTAGTGTTAACAGCTTGTTATAATATCATGTCTTCTCTTTCATTCATATGAAAAAAAAAGAGGTAACGTGATACTAATTCGTGCGTTATCTTTACCAGTCCTTGGTGAAATTGGGGCTTAGGCCTGAAAAGGTAACAGACAGACACTTTCGCATTATAATGTTATTAGTACGGATACAGACCGACGAAAACTGACCCTAAGTAATACAAATACAAATATTTATTGACCAAAAATTTTTAACATAGAATAATGTGATAACAGATCCCCACACTAGGCCATGCCTGTCCTGTGGGGACTGGGGACGAAACGAAGTTACAATAATTAAGTATTACTTACAATTTTTTTATAATAATTAATTACACTAATTATACAAAGTTAAAGTTAAGTTAGTTAAGTATCTCGGCAAACCATAAAGCAACGTAGTATCTCTGATCGAGCTGGCCCAATCGTGCCGAAACAAGGAAGAAATCTAGCTTTTGGTTTCGGTGAATTCTGTATGTGACAAAGCACATCGGTCAAAGATCAACAAAGCAATGAGCTATAACTAGATGAGTCATATTGTTATGATTTATATAATGGCTCCAGTTAAAACAATATAATACTACTATGTAGTAATGACTGGATGTAGTAAAACGCGAAAAACAACATTTTCCTATTATGACTAATCGTATGGAACTATTCTAAATATGTATAGATAACATTTGTATAGAACATACTATAAAGTAAATAATCATTATAACTTTTATTATGATTATTTGTCAAATGTATGGTCAAGGTCGTTTGCTCAGGGGATGGCCTTAATGATAACAGAATTATAAAATATAAGACTAGATGTTGCCACATCTTCATTGTGCTAAAATTCGTGTATCCTTGCAAGTTTGAAGTTGCAGCACGCTAGGATTTTTTTAATGAAAAAAGGGGGCAAACGAGCAAACGGGTCACCTGATAGAAAGCAACTTCCAGCGCCCATGGACACTCGCAGCATCAGAAGAGCTGCAGGTGCGTTGCCGGCCTTTTACGAGGGAATAGGGTAATACGGTAGGGGAGCGTAGGGAAGGAAATAAGGGAGGGTAGGGAAGGGAAAAGGGTAGGGGATTGGGCCCGGTAAACTCACCCACTCGGTGAAACACAGCGCAAGCGCTGTTTCACGCCGGTTTTCTGTGAGCCCGTGGTATTTCTCCGGTCGAGCCGGCCCATTCGTGCCGAAGCACGGCTCTCCCACTGTATAAAGGTGAAGTAGGTTTTAGGAAATTAAAAATTTTATAGCAAAAACATGTACAGAGTACAGACATATTTTTTTCTGCTGTAAAAACTATTCCATACTAGATGTCGCCCGCAACTCTGTTGCGACAAAATTCGTTTATCGCACGGTAATCGTACATTTTATGACATAAATAATATTAAATATATAATAAGTATCCTATGTTCGAAGATGATTCGAATGAGATGGGATTCGAAGTAGGTATCTCCAGTCTCCACAACAAAATTAAGTAAAATTGGTTCAGTGGTTTGGGCGTGAAGAGGCCTTTCGCATATTTTATATTACTAGTATAGACATGTAATGTCAGGAAATTCAAATTTTGATCAAATAATCGAGTATTCTAAAATAAATTTGAAAAATTATTACGTACTAAATCATCAGAAACACAAGTCGTTAACGGTTAAACGATCACTAATCCACGATCCACGCAAACCGTATTTCGAATTCCTATAGTTTTGAACTATATATTTTCATAAAAAAAAACATGCAGATTGCACGGTATGAGGGGACTTTTTATATTGACAGTTCCCGGACCTTAAGAAATTAAGAACATACCTACTAATGAAATCGATTTGATATACACTTGATTCTTAAAAAGCTTGTAGCCTGTAACCATGTTTTTGTTTGCTTTCAGGATAATCTGTGAAGATTCTCAGGATATATACCCAATTGCGGTTTTTTCACCGTAAGCGTGTCTCGAGCGGTACGGTTAAACAGCGCGGCGGCTTGATTTTACGCTTGTTGGTTGCAGCCTTGCAGGGATCACCCGCCTAAAGCTTTTCATTTTCTTTTCCTCAGACCCCTTTTTTCTCAACTGTCCTTTTCAATTTATACGGTACGCTTTTTCATAACACATCTTTCATGCTTAGTTTGCTTGACGAATTCTTAATAGATAATATCTTGCAGCATCATTTCATTATCTCGTCTAAATACATAGCTTCGTATTGTTTTATAGTTTATGGAATTTCTTTTGTATGCTTTTGACTGTGCTTTTAAGCTTTTGCTTCAGTACTGCTTAGAAATTGCTGACGCTTTTATCCAATTTATTATATTACTAGTTGACCCGGCAAACGTTGTTTTGCCATATAAAGTATTTCTACTTCATCAGTTGATACAAAATCTTACCCCCTCTTTTAACCCTAAGAGGGATGGGGGGAGGGATTTTATACACCAGATGTTAAGTTGGAAAACACAGTAAATAATATGAAGTAAGTCCAAGAAAAATGTTTGATACAAAATCTGACCCCCTTTTTGGTCCCCTTAGAGGGGTGGGGGAGGGGAATTTTATACACCAGATGTTAAGTTGGAAGCAGACAAATATATTTGCGAAAACCATATGCAAATTGGAAAAGTAGTTTTCGTGTTATGTACAAAAGTTTGATACAAATTCTGACCCCTCTTTTGTCCCCTTAGAGGGGTGGGGGGAAATTTTTTTATACACCAGATGTTAAGTTGGAAGAAGACAAATATATCTGCGAAAACCGCATTCAAATCGGACCAGTAGTTTTCGTGTGATGCTGGAACAAACATACAGACAGACAGACAGACAGACAGACGACAAAAAACTAACCACAGTTTTGGCTTTTATAGCGATGTAGTAACACCCCCTGCTTATTATTTTTTAAATATCTTTAATGTACAGAATTTTCATTTCTACAGTTTTATTATATGTATAGATTTTGCTCTGTAATACAACTTGCAATTTATTTTGCTTTGCCGCAATTCAAAAATCTACCAAGATTCCACAGTATATTATTCCGATACAATACCTGTCACTGACAATATTTATATTTTAGAGTTAAACATTAGTCAAGTGCCTAATTTTACCTTCCATAATATAATGGATAAAAAATCAATTCGATACCATCAAGCGCACAAATTTTTTCAATAATAAGTAAAAAAGGAACCCGTATACGAAACTGATTGTAACAATAATTCAATGAATGAACAATGGCCAGCATCAGATGTGGGATCATTCGTACTCAAAAGTGCCTTAACGAATCATACCCATATCATATCCGAGGGGTTAAATTATACGTTCTACACAGAATAGCTATCCTAATAGGTGGTTTGACAGGAATAAAAAATCCCCATTAAGCAACGTTCATTGATTAATGTCCGAATAAGCGGATTTTTTTGAAAATTACTAGACCTAAAAATACCTAAACAAGATAATAATGTCTCCACGTTTTTCATCATCTTCATTCATCCCAAAACCTAATTAGATTTTGGTTTGATTTTAAGCTTAATAAAAAGCTTTCTTAGGCCCAGAGTTGCTTGCCACTTCCACATAATATTACATATTTGAATCTAGATCTCATTGCTCTGTCATTTAAGTGGGCACTGAACATATTATGCGAACAGAAGTCTTCAGACACTTCTTAGCACATAATGCTCTAACGACGCACAATATAATTTAAAGTACCTACGTCTCGACGCTAAACCGATTTGGCTCCTAAGTGGATAGTATAATATTATTATCGTAACAACTGTGTAATCGCAAACCTGTTGTTATGATCAACAAGTTGAAGGAATTTCGTACGAAGCCCACAAGAATACGAAATTAAAAGCGAATTCTGGGCCTTTCCACGCCAGTAATACACTGTGAGCACATCATATTTTGTGCAAATATAGTATCGATTTCTACGTTATTGTGGCCACGCATCGGAGCCGCCGTTGCCAAGTCACGTACGGGGTATAATGGGGGGCGTCTAGAATTTTAGGCGTTCGGAGGAGCGTAATAGGTAGCGGCGACAAGTTTTTATATCGACCACGGAGTAATAAAGTTAATCCAGGTCCTGTGTAGTGCAGTATCGGGCGAGGGTCGGCGGCGCGGCGGCCACCTGTTCGCCGCCCCCCGCCCCCCGCGCGCCGCACCCCACGCGCCTTCACCCCGCCCGGCACCCCGGCTGCGCGCGCCAGTCCTTCCCTCCGCTCATTCGTTCCGCGACGCGTCGAATTGCCGGCCGGCCTCTCCCTCATTCGTATCGTGTCCGTTAACCGTACCGCTCGATAAATCAGTTACTCATATAAAATGACGGAAAGCACGGATACCCCGGCCGCCGCAGCGCCCGAGAAGACCCCGACCGAGAATGGAACCACAGACACGCCGCCGGAGGAAACTCCCGAGAAGGCCACCGAGGAAAAAGAAAAGGAGACTCCCCCGCCCAAGGAGATGCGAGCGGTCGTCCTCACAGGATTCGGTGGTCTCAAAACGGTCAAAATTCTGAAGAAACCCGAACCCACAGTCGGCGAAGGTGAAGTCCTGATTCGCGTGAAAGCCTGGTGAGTAATCTACCCCCTTTTATTGATTTTTGCAATTACGTTTTAAACTGTCAGTTTATGTATAAAATCGATACAATTAAAGGGCATTGACATGTTTCATTCTTAAAGACGGGTGGTTTATAATTTGCGCAAAAATAAAAACCAGTTTTTAGATTAAGTAGTTTAATCAGTGGGTCGTCATACTGTATTAATATTCTAATTTAAATGTAATATTACTAGAAAAATACTTCGCGAAATACTTCTGATGCTCTTACTACTTTCTACTTGTTGAATATTTCTCGAAGTCGGCTGGTGCGAGCCATATGCCGTGGTTTCACGTTCAAATCTTGAGTCGCCGGGCTCATTAACATCTGCATCTCCAAGTAGCACATAATAAATTCTGCACGCACACTTGCGCCTTTAGCCGGCATATGACGCTTTCGAACCCTAAGCGGATTTACACTCATCGATGCATCGGTATTGTCCTGACTTGAGCCTATACTTAGGTAGGTATTGTGTTTAGTGTAGAACAATGCGATCGGCAATCGGTTTGCCAGTGGTTTGCCAGAATTGTCACATAGGTACTCGTTCAGAAAATCGGAGCTCATATTTAACTATCGCATTTTCTCAGGCAAATAACTCATCTATACGTCCTTACTTACTTCTTTATGTTCGCTTTATCGGTCGAGTGCTTTAGATAATGCATCAAGTCGACGACGAGCTACTTAAAAAGCAATCTTCGCCCTCTCGTTGAGTTTATTGATTATGTTTATTTTGCAATCATTGAATCTCGTTGAGATCTAATATAGGAGTAAGATCATAGATATTGTTCGTCGGCTTTTTATTGCTTACTCGTCGTTGAGTAGGAGTACTGGAGGTGCAAAAGGAACGTGCATCCGAACAAGCTAAATATAGCCCTCTTATCGTCGTACTATGTAAATGACCGCGGCATATTCGCACCAGCTGCATGCCTATAATATGAGAAGATGGTAGGAAACAGTTTGTCAGTATTTACTTACGTTACTCAAATCTGTTTGATCACATCAAATGGAAATTATTGTGATCAAAAGCAAATTTTTACATCAAGGGCGTAATTACATAGCTTAATCCATGACATTGATGCTTGTTAAAGGGTTATTTTAGTAGCTATTTTTCATATTTTCGCTCTCCTTAGGCTCTGTAGGCTTTTTTAAAAACTCATGTTGGCTTTAACATTTTAATTAATGTGCCATTAAAATAACCGGCTTATCACCGTAATGAATCCTAGTACTCCGTACGAGGATCCTGTTTCGTGAAAATTATAAAAAACTCAAAAACATTCTAGACGAATTACCAAATCTGAGGTTGTAAAACTGAATAGGATTTTAACAAGTCATAAAAAAGACTAATGTGTACTTTTCTGCTGTAAAAGTTTTATTAGATTTCTAACATAAAAAGTTACTTGCTTTTGTAGGTACCTAATACCTATTAAATATTGTAACGAATGAAATTTTGATGAAACGAAAATACTAAGAATTAATGCAATTTGTGTGGTTTTGTCAAAACCTTAAATTTCGGAATAAATATCTGAAGGATTATAAGACTGTCTTCGAGTCTAAAAATAACCCCAGTTCAAGGATACGTGGTGCAGTGTTTGAATGTTGAGTATAAACAAAACGAACATACCTTGGGCCTGGGATTCTTAAATATAGGCTATTTCCTGCCTTTTATTTTCGATGATCAAGAAAGAAAATATGTAACTTTGCAAGTTATATTCATGTCATCGCCAATAGGCATGATGACAGTAAGTAAATTTCATTGAAATAATTTGCGTGTCTAAAGTATCTAAATGCTTGATTATAAAACACTGGTTCTTTTTTTATTTTACATCAAGATTAATATTTTATTGATAAAATAAAATCACTAAATATGACAATCCGCCATGAAATGTTGAACGCCAATCAGAGCGCGTGACGTCACGTTAGAGCACTTTTGACATTGACGTTTGAGTTATTTCTCTTTTACCACAGACATTTTTTTTAAATCGTCCCGGTCGGGACAGGCAAAGGGATTACCACAGACAATTATTACTGTCGAATGATTCCTATACAGCTGTCACTTGTCAGCTATACTCTAGAGTGACGTCACAAGTGACGCCATGACACCTTGAAGTGTTTTGGTGCAAATTTTAAATTTATGATTTAAAAACTAATTTTTATATACTAAACCCTACCATAATTTTTAGCAGAAATATTATGTTTGTTGTAATCAATATATATTTCCGAGTATTATAGAACAGTTTCTCAAAATTTGTCATCATGCCTATAGTACCTAATAACATTTCTAAAAGCATTAAACTAATAAATGATAATGGAATGTCTCAAAGAAGATCATGGCATAAATATAAAAAGAATATTGTAAATCTACTCCCTATCATAATAAAACGTGAACGTTGTTGAACAATATGCTTTGAAAGATTTGATGAATGAGCTCAACGATCGAAGGGATTTCAAAGCTCGTCTAAAAATTACCATTGTCTTACGGGGAAGTTCAAAAATAGTAACATAAACATTGAGTGTTGAAAGTAGAAACAATCGACCATTTCTTCGAGCGAGGGCTTCTATATAGACCGTCATTAATTTAATGATATGTAACAGTAAAATGAAATCCGAACCTATTACGTATAACGGATGCGAAGCAAGTCTGTGAGATGTTGAGGGATCAACGATGAATAACACCATTATATTCAATTAGGTCAAGACAGTGTCGGAATCTTCGAGAACATGGTACTCACGCCCTTGTGCCCGAGTGCCTTTTTTTCTGCTTAATTATATCTCAACACGAATGCGGAGATGATCGTTTTTTGTCCAGTGTCGAGTGTAATTAGGCCCGTCTAAATCATGGGAGTATCTTGATCCATAATATAATATGGTAATTTAAATTTAACTCGTTAATATCGTTTTCATTCCTCAACACAAAAAGCTTTTTAAAACAACGGATTTAATACAGTTGATGGTTAGAACCCGAAACCTAAATTGTACAGAAGGTTAAAGTAATTTTCACTATGTGTTTTATTTTGAGTTCGTCCACTATAATACTACTATCTCACCATTTCTATGAAAAGCCGGTGGCATGTTATCTTAGTTTGGATTCCATCGTAATGTCGTCAACTACAGACTGTTACTATGAGAGTGCCATTAATTGCTCACATCCTTTACTTAGTTACTGTATCAATTTAAGACCTATAAAAATAACATTGGCCCCTCGACAACTGACTCTATGGTATAAAGTGCAGTATTGTGCTTTTTAATGGGCACCGAAGCCACATAAGATGGGAGAGATGAATTTGTTTATTACCCTCTTCCTTATTGTGAACGTCTGCATGAGATAGCCTTCTTCCTATGAGTCACTAGAAAGCAATGTTCTTGATAACTCGGTTCGTATAACTTGATGTTCTACCTGACGCGTAGCCGTGGCCCGTGGGTGTACTGGCTTCGCAATTCTGCAGTGATTTACTTGTATAGACTGTTTTCATTTACGTTAAATTACGCCTACATTTTTATGGCTTCCAATTATTGGTTTTGGAAATCTCTTCCATTTTCATTAAACTGCCTAAAAGTCTCTGAAAAAAAAAATGGAAGTAATTTAATAATTGAACTTTCTATAGTGAATTATAACTAGCAGTTTAGTGCCATAAATTTCGATATGAATACTTTGATGTATAAGTTACCATTCTGTTGGAAAAAACTTAAATTGATCATAAAAGTTTGCATCTTATTAATAAGAACATAAAAACCGAAATCTCTACATAAAATTCGTTTATTGCTAAAATACTTTATTTGAAATATCAAATAAAGAATACAAAATCTTTCTTATAAACTGAAAGTCCAAACTAAAAGTACAAGTATCCAGACGGCTTTAATCGATTAAGTTTCATGTGTATCCGAGGACCGAGACAAAAAGTGTACGGTTAGCCAACGTTTACTCGCCTCTTGGAGATAGACATATAAAATTTGCCGGCTTTCTCTTGTGGCTTCCCCTCTCTTCCGTAGTTAAGACTTTAATATGTGGAGATTTAGTCCCTGTATGCCAGAGTTTAACAATGACGACATTTAATATATTAAAATCTATGGTTAGACTGGTCCGTTTATTTTACGAATAACACCAAGCCAGAAGTTGCAAATCTTTAACAAACTTCGTTTGTGAAATACATCGTCACTTTCTAACAAGCATCAATGTCAAGGTAATAGATAAGGATAACCGAATGATATTGGAAATAGTTTTGTAAATAAGGGGTGTTTGCCAAAATTCTTAACGGATGACTTGAGGACAGTTGAGGACCGGTCGAAGAGTGAAGATAGCGTACTGCGATTAAACATTACAGTTAGGCGAAATAACGAGTTTTTAAGAAACGTTTTGAACTTAATTTATTTGCATAGCAAAACGCATACATTTGTGCGAACTAATGATACTTAAAGCATAATTTATTGCATTTACGATAGTAATTGCGTTTGTAATATGAGTGTTACAGCCGGGTGTCATTTACAAGGGTGGCTACTGTGCGTCACTATTCCTGATTTGTATTGACATGCTGCTGTAATGAGTCACCCTCGTCCACTTTGACTCATTATTCATTCATAATCAATTAGATTTTTTTGCAGTTAAGCAAACATAATATTTTGGAAAAATATAATCAATATGAGCACGTTAACGCTCGACAAGCATACTTAATAATAATAAATAATATGCTTAATCATACCAATCTTAAAATATGTCTTTGTCTATTAGACTGGGTGCTTATATTAAACAAGTTAAAAAAAGACACCAAAATATAATGAGACTAAAATATTTATTAATAATATTTATTAATACATAAATATACAACGTGAAATTTTAGTAGTAGTTTTCCCACAGCAGAACGATTTACCTATAGTAGTACTATCGAACCATGCATGTTATTTTTTGAAAATAAAAAATATTTTGTATGACGTACTATGGAAAATTTATGCCGATAGGCGCGAGTTACTATGGACCCGACCGATTTTTTTTTTGATTTAAACAAAAAAAACTTTACAAATCTATTGTACTACTAAGATAGAGTCATTTTACTGCGGGAAAACAACCATTAAAATTTCATACTGTATTTGCCGTCTATTCCTTTATTTTATGCTTGGTCAAATAATTCAATTTGAATACATAATAAGGACGAATGGTGTGGACATCTGTCTGATCCATAAAACAAAATCTTTGGCGATAGCAGATGTTATTGGGAGCGCCGCCTGTCACCGAGGGCACATTGTTCGCGAAGTCAACGAACTTCCCAAAAAGTTACAATGCTTATCCTGACCATAATCGATGTATCTCTGTATGGGCAACGTTCTGCAGAATCTTAAATTATGTATGTATGAAAATGTTTCATTTATGAACGTTTTGGAGTATTGTTTCATTGGCGTCACCTATCCAGTCCTCTTTTTGCGTGGTTACAAGTAAAATGGCAGAACCGAAAATAGCTTTATTAAGTTAGCCGCAAATGATCGATACGGAGTCAAGAAAATCCAGTGTAATATGTGATAAATTCCATTATACGAATATCATTAGGTTCCATTAGGTTCTAGTAATCTCGATCGCCGAGTAAATTGAATTGGAAAATCCCGTGACTGGATCGAATGAAAAAGGGGTGTGGTTGTGCGTTAGGGGGTGAGTTGGCGAGTGCTCCTGTATGTCTGGCGGGGGCGAGGCGCGGGCGGGGGGCCGGCGCGGATCAATAAGGCCCCCGGACCCCGCCTCCCGCGCCCGTACAATCTCCGCAGGCGGCAGGACCTACGTCTTTCGACGCCAATGTTTTTTATTGCCCACATTAACCGTGCTCTCCGATAAATGTATTAAAGCATGTGTTACTTTCACGTATACTTTCGTGTTTTACGGCTTTTGTATACTATTGGAGAGCTTTTAGCCCTACGTCTTCTATTATTATTGGGAATTCGATAAAGCAACTTATTTCTATAAAAAGATTTATTAAATATTTGTCTCTAAATTGTAAAATATGATATTATGTTATGTATAGGGCCCGGATTTATATGTAAATACATATTTTTATTTTACGCGATTTTCGGCCTAGAATGAGTTTTTTACACGAATTATCATGTTTAGACTGTGAAAAACTAAGTTTTATTTTCCATATTTTTCCATATTTTAGGGTTTTACAAAGATAAGTCCATATTTTGCGAAAAAATGTCACAATCGTCCATATTTTCACAAAAATACAAAAAAATTATACGTTCCCACCACCATGCGGCTGCGTATTTCGTTCCTCTCGCGTTTCATCGTCGTATTTTGTTTCCAAAGAAGATTATTGAAGAAATAGAAAATAAAGTTTCAGATGCTGAAGGTTCTGTTGTGACAATATGGCTACTTAAACAAAAACTGAAGTATGTTTCGGTCTTCGGGTAAAATAAAGGATTTAAGTAACACACAAAACAAAAGTCATTGTGTATTGCAACCAATTTATTAAGGCCAATGTAATGGAAGTTGAATAAAACTGTTCTTTTTTCTTGAAATAACAATTTCGCTATCTTTTTAGTGTTCCGTACCCAAAGGGTAAAAACGGGACCCTATTACTGAGACTTTGATGTCTGTCCGTCTGTCTGTCCGTATTTCTGTTGCCGCTATATCAACAAATATGTACTAAAAACGCAATAAAATTAATATTTAAGGGGGGCTTCCATACAAGAAACACAATTCATTGCCTACTTTAGCTTTAGGTATACCGGTACGGAACCCTTCGTGCGCGAGTCCGACTCGCACTTGGCCGATTTTTTGTAGGTTTCTTTTGTAATGAGCCGTAATTTTCTAGGTACAGTAATATTATTTCCTATATTAAAGACTAAAACAATGTTTAATTAGGTAAATTGTAATTTTATACTACATATTATTTTTTCCATATTTCTATTTTTTAATACATATTTTTCCGGGCCCTAATTATGTATATACGGATTATTAGAATACAATAATTGTAACAGTCTTCATATCAACTGATTTATAATTTATTTGTCTGATACTTTGGTAATTATAGGGGAGTAACTTGAAGGGACGTAGCTAGCCACGTGGCGGTCAATCATGCCAAAATATAAAGACGATAATACTCAGTTAAATTAACTAGATTCGCATGCAAAATACATATTATCTAGCGTATTATTTGGTGATAATTAGATAATTCTGAGACGGTAATTACTTAAAGTTATTGTATAGAAGTGTGACCTTCGCTTGCTTTAATTAAGTTTGTTACGTATTCTCATAATCCCTAAATGGTAATTAAACATGAAATTGTCATAAAAGCTGTTTAACAATTATTAATTCATAATATTATAAGTGCCAACTTTGGTACATAAATAGCGACAACTGAAATTACTATTGACGCAAGGGTCCTTTTATAACACTGTTTTCCCAATTGCTATTCATTTTAAGTAATTTAAATATGTATTTTGCTTAGACAGTTAAATTAAATTATTATCAGTCTCTTAGTTTGAATAACTTCCACGAGTAGAAACTAAAAACTTAACAAAAACTTTACTAGCGACATCTGCTTATAATTTACAACTGAACCCAAAGATAATAATTTAACTGGATGTCGTTAATTACTGATCATCTCTCTTCGTAATGCTTAGCTCAGCCTGTAAATAATAATTATTATTGTTTAGAATAGTATAATTTACGATAACGCACAGTTTTTAAACGCTTTTTACTTTTTTTAAATCTTGCATTGTTGAATTCAGTTAGCCGCCGTCGCTATGCTCAAAAAAGTCATAAAAAGTTTAGAATTTCACTCTCTACTCAATCCTCTTTTTGTAATCGTTCGGTTTCATATTCTACGGTTAATAAAAAATGTAGATTATAAAACCGCCTTGAAAACGAAACTCGTTGGGTAGCATCGCTCTCCGAAATCCCGACCATTTTGGGACTCTGTTAAAATTAATATTAAGTAAGTAAGTAAGTAAGTAAGTCTTTATTTCCAAGAAATTGGTTACAATGTTCTTATTATAATTTTTTATAGTTCACAATTTCTGCCTCTAGGGCGTGGAAATATTATGTTTTAAAATAAAAAAATCATGCTTTATTACTATAATATCTAAATTCTAACCATTATGGCAACCTATTATTTATTAACCTATTATGGCATTGCGCCTCCTTCCTAAGCTCTCGAATCTACCCTTCGGAATCTTTGAAACGTGTATTGTATATGTTACGGCTAAAGGTAGGTGTGAACATAAGCTTAAGATTAGCCGGCTAAACTTAAATGGCCCTTGGCTAAAAATGTAGAAGGAAGTGGAAAAGGAAACAATGTAATAATGTTTACTATTTTGACACGAAAACTCTATTATAAATATTCATTAATCATTATACATACTTTTATGTACCTATGTAGGTATTTAAGATTACATTAATTACAAGTAATAATAATACAATTAATTACAAGTAATAAGGCACCATTTGGTCATTACAGAATCTTCTGTAGGTATTTAAAAATTTTAAAATTACAAAATAAAACTTCTTGCGCGCGTTGTCGCCCGTCGTTGTTGCGTGATGTCAATTCTTCCGTTATTGTACACTGTTCCTGTGTTACGAACGCGCCCTAATTTCTAGCGGGTGTCTTTTTTGCCAATCCCGGTGTTGTATGTTTTTGTAGATGTCGCACGCTCCCCCTGCCCGTATAATACCAAATTAGGGTCGACATTGGGCAGCATTGTTATTCAATAAAGAAGAAAATGTCCGAGCAACGTTAAAAATCTGCTTAGTCAAATATTTAACTGTTCCCCAATAAACGCTTTAACTTGAGACATCGATGACATGGTTATCATCAAATATTTCTTCGAAGTGCTGTCTTTTCAACATTGTTGCTTTATCGAACATTCTCAGAACAATTCCGAGTTCAGACGATTCCTCAAAGTTATGATATTGATAGTATTGTTTAAGCTCCACAAATAGATTGTCACCGAATGTTTGCGGTCTTTAGTTTTTAAAACATTGGACAAGTAAAAAATCTCTTTCCGTTATCTATACGACCATCGATCGACTTTAAAATATTATTATGAATTATGATAAACATTTAATGATGAATTCTTTAAACTATGTAAAAAATTTAGATTATATACCTTTTGTCGCACAAAATGCTTTAAAAAGAAAGACGAGCGCCGGCATGTCTGCCAAAAACTTGTTCCTTGAGTGAAGTTACACAGGTAGACGTATAAATCATAACGACCATTACTTTCGCCTTCAAGCGCTCGTTGTTATGATTTAGTTAGTCAAACTTGAAAAGAAGTAAACAAAAAACGATCGTGGCCTGGGTACAAGAGTTGATTACTTTTGGTCCCTACGTAATTGTTTTCAAATTATAAGGTATCTTATTACTGATGATTATGTAGTAGTAGATTGTGTAATACATATTTGCGCACCCTTACAAGGGCAGCATGAAATTGTGATCTGAGTTAACAAATGTTTGAAAAGGTAAAATCAAAATCTGCAGCCACATTTAAGAAGTTACTAACTTCTTTATTAAATTACACGCATTTGACGTCAGATGTCGGAAACAAGGAAAATATTTTTCAACACCCAGTGAGAAACGCACAAAAGTTTGATGATTTTTATGGTTGTTTAGCCACCCTAAATTGAACTCAGCCAGCTGTGGAGCGACATCCTGAGAAAACAAACGAACGACAAACGCATCATTATTAATAATTGAACGATAAAATACTACACAACGAATTGTATATCACTTAATGGCCACTAAACAAAAAAAAAACTGAGAGGTCTGAGAAAAAGGGCCGATTAATTTTATAGTTATCAGTGAAGTGAACTTTTTGAAGCCACCATTTTCTAGGATGATGCTAGTTAGTTAATGTCTATTAATTCAAGAAATTCCTATAAACTATAAAAAACAATGAACAGTAGGTAATATTTAAAGTTTTAAGTGTCAATGACCTAAGAAAAAGATAATTTTAAAACAATATACGTGTCTAAGCGGCAGCGTGTGAAATAGAACATAATAGTTGCATCCATTTAAATACCGAGGAGAAATGAGTAAATACATGATTTTAATTTTATTACTATAAAGCAAATATAACATCAGATTTCTCATTAATTCAAGGTGAATAAACTCATCGTGAAATTAAGATTTTGCATGATTTTCTTGAACTTTGTGATTCACTTATACAATCACAAGTTTTTAACCGACTTAAAAAAGGAGGTTTTCAATTCAACGCATATACATATGTAATATTTCCATAACTGCCCAATTTTCGTATAATTATGTTAGTCTATATATATCAGCGTTTGAACAAATATTGTGACAAATTTCAAATTGTATGTATTTATGTATGCATGTTTTTATGTTTGTGTTCGCATATCTCTTGAACTACCGTTCCGATTTCAGTAATTCTTATTTTGTCGTACTAGGTATTGTTCAACTTAAGGAATAGTGCAAGTTTCATCAAAATCGGTTCAGTAGTTTTGGAGATAGGGAGTTTTAATTCTCAATTACGTACAATTTTGAAGTCGGTTTTATATTTTTTTTAAAATAGAGAAATGACATGGAAAAGAGTGAGAGTTTATGATTACTTTGATTAGAAGACACAGTTTAGTTTCAGAATTATTCTACCTCGAGCTTACCAAGTTTCTAGTGTCATTGGTATATCAGGAGTCCTGACAGGACTGTCAGGAGTATACCAAACTGTAATTTACAACACGGTTTTCAGGATTGATAAGGCTTTCAACAAACAAAGCAAAGTTAACTTTGATGCCATTAATTAATGTACAGATACATTGTCTTTAAACCAAATAAATGACAAATGAGTGTTTATCATATAATCGCGTGCCACTGTCATGTTGACGTGAAGGTATGCGATATACAAGTATTGAATACAATTTATGCAAGGAATATATTATAATGGAGGACACGTGTCCATCAGAAGCCATGGATGTCTTACTATATGAGTGTACTATGTCCTACAAGAATACCAATAATAACATTGTAATTACAGAATCCATTGAAGTTGCTCTAGTTGTAATCAATCTACTCGCATACATTAGATACTTAATATACAAACAATGCACCAAACATTATTGAAAACAACTGAAAAAAAAAGCTTAGAAGATGAAAAATATTAGTACGAGTGCCCTAGAACAATTTTTTTTGTGATTACTAACAAGCTAATTTTTTGTGAGTTTTTAGGGTAGACATTTTAGGGTACAGTAATCAACCAAGTTTTGTTGAATACAGAACCCTAAAACGGAACCCTAACCAGCTGATTTTTTGTATATTGGTAGGTTAATAGTTATATAATTTAAGAGTAACCTTGTCCTACAAATAAAACAATCCATATTTTAGGACCATCAAGTCAAAGTATGAAATCCTTTCTATCTCTGTTGGCTACCACTTTCAAGATTTTTCGAAAATAAAAATGTTGTTCGTCTTATCAAAATGTAGCTACTCACAAAAAATTTGCTTGTTAGTAATCACAAAAAAATTTGTTCTAGGGCACCCTGACTATATTGTTTGGTGTTCAACAATATCCTAGGACCTAGAGCATAAAATATCACAGCCAATACTAATCGTTTGCTTGCAGCTTGCCAGCTTTTAAGGTTCCTAAATAATATAAACTGAACCTACCAAAGGCTATCGGTGGATTAGTCATTAGTGGACCTATTGCGTAGTAAGCAGTGAGAACCCTTCAACAATTGCAAGTTCCAAACAACCCCTGCGTCACACCATCCGCAAAGGTATACATAAGCGCCTCATCAAAAATAAAAGGACTTGCGGAATGAACCCTAATCATATTAGGGTCCGTTGGCTAGGCAGTGAACACAATACCGTAAGCCGGATACGTCTGCCAGCATCGCGTTCCTTCCGAATGAAAGGAAGTCCTACATTACCGTATTATAGGATGCACTATTCAATGTTTCCTCAATTATCAAAAACTTTATGTTTGTAATTAAAATTACTCAGTTTTGCTAATTCATTAATTGAATTGCATATTTTATTGGTAGTTGATTTTTTTTAATAAAGTGTTAAGAATTGATACAAAGCAGCAATAGTAAGTAGTTCTATCTGAAATCGATAAGATCAATGTCGTTTAGCGGTGATTTATTCACGATATTGGCTATTTGCAGTAAAATATTGATAGGTGATAAAATGGATTATGTATGCGATGTGAAGGTATGAGGCGGTTTTTACATTCGACCTAATATTTGCCCTGGATTCCGAGAGCTTTACGTGAAAACATTTAATCGACATAATAACGACGGGCAAAAAGCTTGCAGTTTATTTTAAAATTGTGGAGACCAATTTAAAGGCTTTTATTGTCCATTGCATATTTTACTGGTTAAATGTAGTTGATGAAAGGTAATTTGTGGTAGGGAATATTGTATTTTACAATTTAAAGATGGTATAAATACGTTTATTAAATTAAATCGTCTTTTATAGTGATACAGCAAAGCTGGCGGTTTTCCTACTTCGTGGTGGATAATAATAGAACTTAATTAAACGCTACTAAGCTATATAATTATTTTCTAATTTAGATAATAGTGTTGTGTATCATACAAACTAACCCATTATGATATAACAGGAAGGTAACAGGTGCTAAGTTGCTAAACTAGCTTGTGAGAGTGACGATATTATGCCAAATAAGACAGACAATAGTTAAACTAATGACTACCTACAATCTACATCTAGTATAATCACGATTCAGGATATGAAATTTATAAATAGAATTTAAAACGATGATAATTGATGGGCCAGTTTCCTGTGGCTTCAATGCAATGGGTTAGTTCGCTAACCTGTCACGTATCTACATACACACTCGTATGAATCAGAAAGCACGCGAACTAGGAAATTCCATTCGGTACGGTCGTACTAGCACATGAACTCAACTGTGGGCTATTACTTATTCATAAATCATAATATTGTCTTATGGATATCATGTTGCATCTAGGCTTGATGTGATAAGTTTGTCGAGCATGACTGAAACTAAAATAAAGCATAAGAAATTTTTACTTATGCTTACAGAATCGAAGTCACAGATAGGTACTTTATTGAGAAATATATAAAATAAATTTATTATTTATACTCTAACTTTACTTAAAAATCAGCCTTAATAATAATTTCATACAAAAGAAGAAAATAAAATCGTTAAACAATAAATATATATAAAATATAACGACAAGATAAACGATAAGTATAAAATAATACCAGCTATACTAGTAGTTAAAAGACGAGACATACTAGAAGTTATTAATAGAAGAGAACACTCAAAACGAACCGATCAACAATAGGAGAAATCAATAACGAAAGTCATTTTCATATTGAGACTAATCTGCATATTTTACTACGTATGATGTACAGTGTTTCTTGCGCTAAACGTCGAAGTTTGATAGTATAAGTGCAGTCAAAAGCACTTTAGAGACAACACAGCTCGTCAGACAGAGGGGGCACTAAGGAGATACTCCGCGCCATCCTGTAGTTAAGCGTCTGCCATGTACTCTCGAAGGAAAGTTTTACATCCCAGATAACTCGTGGTTAATAATAAAATATGGACAATATTGCAGTGCAGGAAATGTTTATAGCCTTACCCCCTTACTAATAAACGTTGTATAAGCTTTGAATAGTTATACAGTGTTTTGTTCCTGTCACACAAGTGACATTTGTAATTGGATTGAAAAAGACAAAACACTGAATAACTATTCAAAGCTTATACAGCGTTTATTAGTAAGGGCCTTAAACTTTAAAGGAATTGACAATACTTGGATGATAATATGTTAGTCCCTTCGAATAAGTAAGAGAATCTTAAAAAAAGTCATAATTGCAAAGTAGACGTGTGATTATTTTGGAAGTACGGTCTGCGTGTGGATTTCGCTGAAGCGCAATGGATCGTAACGCTCGACATCCGTTTGAGCAAGTTCCTTGAGATGTTTAGCACGACCAACAGTGGCGTTTAACAATTACATTTCGTTTGCAAAAACAGCAATTGTCACCCAGTGCAACAGGTCAACGACACCGAAATTCTATTCAGGCTAATTGCTCAACGTTACCACAATCGCTTGAAATACGAAACAAATTGGTAAAGTGATTATGGAGAGATACTGTAACAATCACAGTCTTTACATATTCATAGAGAGAGGAAAAGTTGATTTCCCAGTGGTCTTTGAAATCATTATTACGATCTTCGTGTGAACACACGAATAGCTGAAACAATCGTATCGGATTATTAATGTAGAATGCGCTATACACAAATTCTTGATGTCGATCTGCTTGATTCGAGTCAGTCTGAATAAATGATACACTTTCGCTCTTTATGAATTTTATAGTGTGTTCGTGTCTGCTACCTAGGTGAGTATTGATTTTGTACCCTAGTCGATGGGCTGTGTCGCCTAGGTTTAGGCCAATCGGTGTAGTGTAAAGAGCGTTATTAAATAGGAACCAGACGTGACGCCACGTCGCGACGCCTGCCGCCCGCCGCCAGGGCGCGACATGCCAGCTCAACCCCAATGCAATTTAAAATTACTAAGAACTAGGGAGTCAATTCTTGCTCATTTTAATCATACATCAAAACGTATAAGGGGTGACGCGGTCCTAATGTTAGCATAATAGTAATTTATTCGTTCAGCGTAGCATTCGGCTGTGTTTAATAAACCGGAAAGTTATTCGAAATGCGTGAATAGAAAATATATAACGTGTTAATCGCATTATAGCTTTTCTAAGGCTGTAATCTGTTTATGCCTTTAAGGGTTTTATTCGCAACTAGCTGTTGCCCGCGACTTCGTCCGCGTTAGTATAGTAGATCACGTCCCAAGTATTATTAAATTATATTATTATTATATATATTATTAAAATATACACACCGGCAAAATTAGCGGAACATAACAAAATATTCAGTTTTTTTGTAAATTATTCGCTTATTTTTATATATTTCTTTGTTAATTTAATAATTGATGATTAAAAAATAAAATCTATATAAATTTAGGGCATGAAATCGTGTAAAAAGAAAAAAAATCAGCAAAAATCAAAAATTAAAAAAATCTTTGAAATTTCAGTAGTAATTTTTAAGTTAAATTCTCCATTTTTACTTAAGAAATGCCATGTTAAAAGCGTTTAATGCCTTCTATGGATCTCAAGAGGGCCTGGATACGCCATTCCATGCTTGCATTTTGATTGTCAATCATTTCCTGTGGGATATTCTCCTACTCCTCCAGTAGCGCCAACTCGAGCTCCTGAACAGATTTTGGAGCTGGAGGTTTAACTCGTACCGTTCACCCATTGATGTGCCATACGTCCTCAATCGGATCCATATCCGTAGACCGTGCTGGCCTCTCCACCTAGGCTACGCCAGCATAATTTAGGTAATAATGCCCGATTTTTTTACTCTATGGACGCGCATAAAATTGAAGCTACTGCCTAAAATTGTGTAAAAGGCACAACATGCAGTTCTAGGACATCTGTGCTTTAGCCGTGTACTGTCAAAGTACCATCATTAACAATCATCAGCTCCGTGCGGGCTCCAAGTCATATGCCACCCCAAACCATTTCGAAGCCTGCATGATAGGCCACTGTTTCCGTTAAGTTTGATGGTCTATAGCGTTCCTTACGATTTATCCACATTCTTTATCGCCTGTCAACAAAATTTACACAGAATTTGCTCCCATCACTGTACAGCATACGATTTCATACACTTGTCAAATTTTGATGTTCACGCGCATATCTTAGCCTGGCTCTTTGGTGTCCTGTCTCAAGTTCTGGTGCCCTTGCTGGCACTTTTGGGTTTAATTTAACTTCTTTGAGTCTTCTTCTTACTGTACAATCGCTCACACGTACATCTCGGATCTGTTCTGACAGGTTTCGTGTATGCAATGCAGTTTGAGGTGGATTTCTTAAGGCTTGTACCCTAACAAAACGGTCATCCTGAACCAATGTCACCCGATATCTGCCTTGTTCTCGTCTCCAGACGTAAGATCCAGTCTCTCTGTAGCGTTGAAAGTTACGATGGACCATGGAAGCTGACCCACCTAAGGCCTGACTGACCGAACGGTAGGTGTGACCTTTCTCTATCGTGGTTACAGCTCTAGCTGTCGTAGATGCTGGGAAATCACTAATTTTATATCTAAGCAATGTGTTCTTCCAAAAACCAAACAATCAAATGAGCTGGCATACCTTGAACCCCGCTAAAAACGCCATTCTTATCAGAAACACTTACAACGTCAATCATCGAAAAACATTTATTATGGCATAATTGCAATAAAAATCTCTCAAATTGCCAGTTTTGTTCAATATTTTATTTCTTAAATGAGCTTAGAAACTATTTATAAGGATTTCAGACAGCCCGACCCACTTGAGTTCAAGTTGTGCCCCTTTTTAACTATGTTCCGCTAATTTTGCCAGTGTGTGTATTCAATGTACAGAATTGACTTTCCTACGATTTTATTATATGTATAGATTGTTCCTACAAAGGATAATTAAGACGCAATACAAACTCCACGATACCTTTTAATTATGAACAAAAGTGTCATGAGAAATAAGGGGGGGGGGGGGTTTGGGGGGGCTGCGCCCCCCCAAAACAAACGACACTGGAAAACCGTATGTGTAGTTTAGTTTTTAACTTTGTTCTTAAAAAAGATGTATAACGCCGCAACACCGCTTTGTTTGAAGCGAAATTTGGGTTGGTGGGGGGGGGGGGGGTAGGGGGGGCGAAGCCCCCCCCACCCAAGAAAAGACCGATGCCAAAGCTCCCAGCATGTTAATCAAACGACACTCGAAATTTGTATAGAAAAGATAGACAAAAGCTCATAGCATGGCAAGGAGTGAAGATAGATACAAAGTGTGAAGGACAAATTTGTAGGAAATTTTATGGGCTTTCATTACGTACAGGACATTTTTTCTCTACAACGCACCGTTTTAGCGATATGAGCAAAAACTAAAAATATTGAAACTTGAGCCCCTCCCCCCCCCTAGGTGATATCGTCATAATATATAGCCTATGTGTTGACCCGACCTCTATATAATATTCGTGCAAAATTTGAAGTAAATCCATTCAGTACTTTCTGAGTTTATCCCGGACATACATACAGACAAACAGACAAACAGACAAACAGACAAACAGACAAACAGACAAAAATTCTAAAAACTATATTTTTGGCTTCCATATCGATTGTAGATCACGTCCCAAGTATTATTTTTTAAAAATATTCAATGTACAGAATTGACTTTCCTACGATTTTATTATATGTATAGATTGTTCCTACAAAGGATAATTAAGACGCGATACAAACTCCACGATACCTTTTAATTATGAACAAAAGTGTCATGAGGAATAAGGGGGGGGGGGGTTTGGGGGGGCGCAGCCCCCCCAAAACAAACGACACTGGAAAACCGTATGTGTAGTTTAGTTTTTAACTTTGTTCTTAAAAAAGATGTATAACGCCGCAACACCGCTTTGTTTGAAGCGAAATTTGGGGTGGTGGGGGGGGGGGGGGGTAGGGGGGGCGAAGCCCCCCCCACCCAAGAAAAGACCGATGCCAAAGCTCCCAGCATGTTAATCAAACGACACTCGAAATTTGTATAGAAAAGATAGACAAAAGCTCATAGCATGGCAAGGAGTGAAGATAGATACAAAGTGTGAAGGACAAATTTGTAGGAAATTTTATGGGCTTTCATTACGTACAGGACATTTTTTCTCTACAACGCACCGTTTTAGCGATATGAGCAAAAAACTAAAAATATTGAAACTTGAGCCCCTCCCCCCCCCCTAGGTGATATCGTCATAATATATAGCCTATGTGTTGACCCGACCTCTATATAATATTCGTGCAAAATTTGAAGTAAATCCATTCAGTACTTTCTGAGTTTATCCCGGACATACATACAGACAAACAGACAAACAGACAAACAGACAAACAGACAAAAATTCTAAAAACTATATTTTTGGCTTCCATATCGATTGTAGATCACGTCCCAAGTATTATTTTTTTAAAATATTCAATGTACAGAATTGACTTTCCTACGATTTTATTATATGTATAGATATAGATTGTTCCTACAAAGGATAATTAAGACGCGATACAAACTCCACGATACCTTTTAATTATGAACAAAAGTGTCATGAGGAATAAGGGGGGGGGGGGGGTTTGGGGGGGCTGCGCCCCCCCAAAACAAACGACACTGGAAAACCGTATGTGTAGTTTAGTTTTTAACTTTGTTCTTAAAAAAGATGTATAACGCCGCAACACCGCTTTGTTTGAAGCGAAATTTGGGGTGGTGGGGGGGGGGGGGGGTAGGGGGGGCGAAGCCCCCCCCACCCAAGAAAAGACCGATGCCAAAGCTCCCAGCATGTTAATCAAACGACACTCGAAATTTGTATAGAAAAGATAGACAAAAGCTCATAGCATGGCAAGGAGTGAAGATAGATACAAAGTGTGAAGGACAAATTTGTAGGAAATTTTATGGGCTTTCATTACGTACCGGACATTTTTTCTCTACAACGCACCGTTTTAGCGATATGAGCAAAAAACTAAAAATATTGAAACTTGAGCCCCTCCCCCCCCCCCCTAGGTGATATCGTCATAATATATAGCCTATGTGTTGACCCGACATCTATATAATATTCGTGCAAAATTTGAAGTAAATCCATTCAGTACTTTCTGAGTTTATCCCGGACATACATACAGACAAACAGACAAACAGACAAACAGACAAACAGACAAAAATTCTAAAAACTATATTTTTGGCTTCCATATCGATTGTAGATCACGTCCCAAGTATTATTTTTTAAAAATATTCAATGTACAGAATTGACTTTCCTACGATTTTATTATATGTATAGATTAAATTACTGTGAAGTCGATAAATAGCAGATTCGATTTTGCAACAGAATCTCGATAAATATTATTATGTTTGTTGGATAGAGATACACCCACTATTCTAGTTTAAAGGTATCTAATTAAAATGCAATTGACTTCGCAATTTTCTTATCTCGAAAAATTCCTGTTTTTGACATCTAAATGAGTCTTTGCGTTTTTAGTTTTGAATAAATTAAACTATTTGCCAGCGATAGAAGGAAGGAATTTTGTAGACAGCCAACACTTCAATGTGTACATTTTCCACCACTACCAGTTCAAAACTTCACGAGTAGTAGACATTAGTAGACAGTAGTAGTTCATGTGACTCATATTAGATATGGTAATAAGCTAATATGTATAGTGTGTACTTGTTAATTTTAAGATTAATTATAATTTCCAATTCTACATTGACAGCATTAACTATGAGTACTAATAATTTAATGGTCACTGTATCAGTGAATATTTTATAATATAGACATGGGTAAAGTTAAAAGTATAACTCCGATGTCTGTGTAACTGGGTTACAATTAAAATAAAACTAATTTGATAACAAACAAAAGGAGAGCGGGGTTGTCGAAAATGGTTATAATAATCGTCAACCGCATTAAGTTTATCGACCTCCGGTTTTCAAGGCTGTCTATCTTCACACGAAACCTGAAACGCCCAAGAGACACGCTATAATAACTACCTATTTATGTTTTTATATTCTTAAACAATGTTAAAGTAACTATATCCAGAGAGTCTTTGGTTATTGCGAATTAAATTTGTACTCCCAAGTCCCAAATCATGGCAATTCTAATTCCAAGTTCAAATTCCAGACACCAACTTACCACACCACATTAGAATAATAATTATTGTAAAGATAAATATTATTATAATAAAGGAATCATATTTCTATTTGTACCTATACTATAACCTTTTTTGAACCTGTTTGATAAGAAGATTAACAATGTTGGTCAAAATGTGAACAACAAAACGGACAACAAAAACCTCCTTATACTATGCAAAAACTGTCTCGAACATATTTGTTTG
Organism: Plebejus argus; assembly: GCA_905404155.3. Taxonomy (NCBI): domain Eukaryota; kingdom Metazoa; phylum Arthropoda; class Insecta; order Lepidoptera; family Lycaenidae; genus Plebejus; species Plebejus argus. The sequence goes on along the minus strand of FR989946.1, from coordinate 4,411,587 downwards.
TAAATACGAGAGCAAAACATTCAATGAATGTGTAACATATTTACCTGATTGCTATTTTGATCTCAATTTCCAATAGCTTACCGCAGCACCATTAGTGGCAAAGGAAGCCGTTCGAATCGTTGAATAAACATCCAGGTAGCGTGCGTGAAAAATTGAATGCGAGTTTACGAGCCTATCGGAGATTATCTCGACTTAAAATTCCGGCCCTCGGAATTATTTTAAACTGGCTATCAACGGCCGATATGAAACCGTAGAACCCGCTCGTAATTAAGCCAATAAAAAGATGCGGGTATATAAATAATACATAGACGTACTTATTTATAACGAACGCATGTTATATTCATACTAAATATATTGATGTATCGATTGGGGGACCACTTCGTCTGTCCCCTGCGATGATTCAGACGAAACATAAACAACGAAAGACGCAAAATTGATTCATTCAATTCGGATAAAGGTCATTTTAATAGGGGTTAAAACCTTTTTGTTGCCGGTGATTCATGCTCCCATTGAGATAATTTGCAAGTATTATAACGCCGCGCTGATAAGAGTTATTGTGAATTTGTGACGATCTTTCCGCCTACAAGACCGTAAATTGCATTCACAATAAATATTGAGTTAGTCGCGCTTTTGGTGAGAATGTCTGCTTTTTGATTAATTCTGAGAAAGGATTTCCATCAGTTCGAAAAAAGATATATTTTTTGTTGAAATTCGAAAGAAAAAAAACTATCACAATAAATGTAAAACGAAGGTAAAATGATGAACCTGGTACTGCTGGTAGAAATGCAAATTGTTTCGTGGGTGAAACAATCTGTCACAAGCAGATTATATGGGAACACGGATATCCTTGCTTCCTTTGAAATACATTCAAAGATTTTTTTATTTTTTTCCTTACTCGAGGACGGAGGTTGCTTGATCTGACTCGGCTTCGTGTTTCGGTATTGTGCAATTTATTTCAAATGCTTTGTATTTTCTTTTGTCAAGTTCTATTTTCAGATTGTCTCTGGCTTTAATATTAAAATGTTTTAGTTTAAAATTTTTGATTCTCTATTTAATTTTTTTGCGAACGCAAAGTACAAAATTACTACTAAATAATCCAGACCTATTATTATTTTTATGATAAGAATTCCTGCCGTACTTTTTACTGGTAATAGCAAGTTGTCGGGGAACAAAGCGTACAATTACGCAGTTTAGTAACCTGCGCATCGGTATCGAAACAATCGCGAATATCGATTCGACGCGACGTTATTAGACCGATTACAAACACGGCCACGTACCAACAACATTACGTATTACACGATTATATCAACACGTTGTTACAGGTTTAATATAAGCTGTTACCGTAGAATGTTCCCAGTTTTGTAAAAAAATAAAGTTTTCACCCCTACCATGTAAAAGCTCGTAAATTATCCGAGGAATGGATGCAAGGTAGCATGAAATGTTTACGCTGGCTTTAGTCATGCATATTAAAAATGAATCTGATGCTCTACACTAGACAGACGTCTAGACGTAGTTGAACGTTCAGACTGGGAATTGGACATAAGCCACACGTGCGGGTCATAACCAAAGTCCAAAACTCGTTCTACCTCTACGCTGAATGTCTTGTAAAATGTTTGGTTAAGAGCTAAGAATTTAGGCATCATAATTTGTAGGAGGATAACGATCTCCTTTTGCGTCAAGTTTTCTACAATACGCTAGTAATATATAAGTCTATGACAATATTATTTTGTATATAATATAAAATGAAAGTAAACTAACATTGAGGTGGCAAAGGAACCCATTATAGCTGCTCCACGAGACTATTAATATATTGGAGTTTGATAAGGTTTATCTAAATTGATTTCCAATATACGTAGGAGGCTAATTGAAAGCTATTATTTATATGCGATACTTTTTTCTTATTATTTCCCTATTGTTCAGAAGATTAGGTTATATTGAAAAGGTTATGAAGAATGACGGTTAGAAAAATCTATTCAGGGAACCCAACGTCGGATAGTTAAGACAAGGGCACGAATCTTTGTAAGAATGTTTCGCGTTTATGTCTTTTTTTAAGGTACAAATATCGTTGTTTCTCTAAAATTATACTTTACGATATTCTAAAAGGGTGGGCTTCATATCGGTCCTTAAATAGAACATACCGTTAAATGGCAATCATGCTCAATTATTTCTGAGATGACAAGCGCATTCCTACGGCTGCATTAATTAAAACATGTAAGCGAGGTGTCTTACGCTTATAAAGTATCTACAATCTAGATAACATACAACGTATTTCATATAATTTATGGATATAAAATGCAGAACTGATTGATCAATGAACGCACTGGCCAAGCTCATTAACTAGTAACATCATGGCATCCTAATTCCTAGGAGAGAGTTTTTAAAATGACCTCTATTGGGCTTAAATTATGGGGGATTTGAAAAATTCCAAATGTGTTATATAATTAAAGTAAAAGATTTTAAACAAAAACATGCATAACGCTTTAATTTTTCGTTGTTACAGTGGTCTAAACTTCCAAGACTTGATCGTGCGGCAGGGAGCCATCGATTCGCCCCCCAAAACGCCGTTCATACTTGGCTTCGAGTGCGCCGGCGAAATCGAACAAGTAGGCGAAGGTGTTACTGACTTCAAAGTAAGTAATTTAAATGACCGGATACTCATAGATTCACGTGAGCTCGACGCATTAAATCGTTTAATTGGTATAATGAATAAGAGGCTATTTGAAGGGAAGTAAATAACCAGTTCAATGTGGGTAAGGTTTTTGAGAACCTTCTGGATGTTAAGACTTACCTGTTTTAGCTGTACCTGCTACCATCCTTTTGTTTGAACTTTGATGACATAATATTACAAATTATTATTATTCGAGTCATTTGAAAGGAAAGATAATATTATATCTCTAAAGATGTACTTACTTAAATTATTGTGTTGTAAGTATTTTGTATTTTTATGTAATTAATAAGATGAAACGCGAACTCATGTAAAGTGTTATACCTAGATCATGTAGTACTAATGTGCTTAGAGAATTGAAGCGAGAAACAGGATCGGCTCGGAACAATGTGTTAGACATTAAAACGCACTTAGAGGTGCTCTAGAGAGATTTATGCGTACACGTTAGATTTTATCTGCGAGTTTTCGAGAACCCGATGCCTGATTGCTTAGTTCAGATAGCAAAGAGACGAAGTACTTAAAATGAATTTGAACCAAAAATGTTTCAATTAAATATTTTGTATCAGCTAAGGTCACTTTGAAATTAATGACTCACGTTTTGTATGAAATCGCAACAAAAAACGTTTTAACATAATAATTGTTTTTAGTTTTAGTAATTGTAAGTACTGAATGTTTTGCATTGTTTAATTATTTGGATGCACACAATATGGAAATTTCTGTACTGATTCATTTTTATTTTGGGAACCAGAATTTTATTATGATGATTCAAAGAATGCAGAACAATTTGTATTTATCCTCATTTTTATAGATGATGATCTATTGTCCTTCCATTTCTTCTAATGAGTAATGGGTAAGTAATCAATTGATTTTCTCCAGGTGGGTGACCAAGTGGTGGCTCTTCCGGAGTACAAAGCGTGGGCTGAGCTCGTCTCAGTCCCGGCTCAGTATGTGTATGCCCTGCCTGAGGGTATGAGCGCCCTGGACGCGGTCGCCATCACCACCAACTATGTGGTCGCTTACCTCCTGCTCTTTGAGATGGCTAACCTCACGCCTGACAAGAGCCTGCTCGTCCACTCCGCTGGAGGTGGTGTGGTAAGTGATAGTTTTCATGCCTTAAGCATATGCAAAAGTTTAAAATATCACTTATGTGTTCTTCGTAGAGATTTCACTGTGAAAGTAGCAGCGGTGAAAGATCAATTATTTATTTTCACTTTTGTATGGGGAAACTCGTGAGTCGTGACACTGGGGCGCTTGCCCATACAAAAGGGGCAAAAAAATTGGTCTTTCAGCGCCACTACTTTCTCAATGAACTCTCTACAAGGAACATAATATACACAATACACAGACACCCTAAAGTATTATCACTTAGTTTTGTTACATCCTGTATGTAACGAAGTCTAAAAATATATTTTCTCGATTCATACTGCCTATTGACAAGAAATCATGCTCTTCATTCTTCAATTCTACTTTTATTTTAGTACACTGTTCCTAGAATTTCATCAAAAACTCCCAATTTCTTTCATTTCTGAGAAATTGGAGGCTGTGACACGATTCGAGAATGCCGTTTGTATATTTCATTTTATGAAGTACAACATATAATAAGACAGATATTACAAGTGTATTACTTTTTATCAAACAGGAAAAATACGTTTAATGCTTCTCTCGCAAAGTATTTCTATCATTATGAGCGAGGAATGCGTCTTCAACAAAGCCTGTAGAGTGAAGACTATTTTTAGCGTTCCGGACCCATTACAGAAATGCCGATCTTGGCTTACAACCATTAGCAGTTTCAATTACAGTAAGATTAGATGGCATAATAGTGGAGCAAACGCACTGGCATGATCTTGTTAAATAGTCTTGCTAACACAGTAGCGTCAGAAAAAAAGTTGCGTACAGCTCAGCTCATGATAAGTCTGACCGCCATTTCAAATGTATTTACCAAATTTTGATTAAATAGCTTACCTTCCGAGATCATAGTCTAATGTTTATTAAAATAATAATTCACATACCATTTAACTACGTGCGAAATTCTTTGCCCATAATTCCAAAAAATATATTCTCCTTTTGACGTATGTAAATAAATGAACTAAATATATCCGTATAACATTGACCCTGGATATAGCTGGTTAGTGTCTGTAGCAGGCCGGCTCTTGTCGGTACCGTCAGCAAAAACATTCCAAGAAATTCGTTCACGTGCTTACGTGCTCATCCGCTTCTACGAAAGTCCCCTATTATCTACCGCCACTTTAAAATTATCTATGTCATCGCCAATTTATAATTAATCATCGATAAAAATACGATCCTCATCACAAAAAGATTCTTTTAGAGGGTGATAATTATTATTATTCATGAAGTTTAATTTGTTATACAAGTTCTTAACCTAAATTGCGCTTATTATTTATTTTTTTGAATATCGGACGATATAAGTACTAAAGTTAAGATAGTGATATACGTAATATTACCGACTTGAAATACAAGTATATTATCTTAATTCTCAACTGTACGAAACATATTTTGTTTCATGTCGTTCCCCATTTTTGCTGTCTGTAGCGATTAGCGCTTGGGTAGGTTATTAAATTCGACCGTTAATAAGATACTTGTAACTTCTGTTTATGAACACCAGAATGAGAATTATATACTTAGTATATAATTTTATTGGGTTTTTAATTTCATGAGAAACATTTCATATACAAATACGTTATGTTATTTATTTGCCATTTGGGTGTCAATTATGTATCTTAATTTGGAGAACATCTAAATATTACTTGTTTATGAAAATTATCATCCACTCTTAACTTCTTGGTTACTCGATAGCTTTAATTTTAGTCACAATTCTAAATTAAATATCCATATCTAATAGTTACATAGTATAATATTATACCAACTTTACATAGCGTAACAACCTATTTCAAGCCACTTATACACTTTAAGCAAAAGTTTCGTCCAAGTCCAGCATATTAGATGCTGCTGCTGACCGTACTTAGTCAAACAATGTGAATCGTCTAATTGTTTCTGAATTGGGTGAGAAAATCCTAGTAGTCTGGAATGTTCGCTCTTCCGCTGTTACGTCATTCACGGGTCAGTGACCTTTAATTTAACTTCAAATGAGCAATGGGCTGGGTCACGTCAAAATAACATCAAAATAGACGCCAGTCTTCGGCGGAACAATGATTACTATAATCATTCCACGGGCTATACGCTAGACGTGTGCATTTAAACGCTGACCAAATATGAGTGATGGATGATGACACCTAAAAGAATGGTTGGAGAAAACTTTTTAACGCGTCGTCACCATTGGAAGTGTTCTGCCAAAATGATGGATAGGCCATAGCTGATAGCAATATTAGCAGTATAATGGTGACCCGATGTATCAAAATACATTCGTAAGTAATAAGTTTTATACATAATATATGGCGAACATTCGACTTTTGGATGTGTTTTATAAGAGAGATATTATATCATTTTATAAATTGACCGTATTAAATTTAAATATAGCATTAACAAATAACAGTGCTAGGTAAGTGGACTATAAAAAAGTTATAAAATGATCCTAGATATTAGGATAGGGCGTTGGAACGAGGCTTTTGTTATATTCTTTTGATCACTGTGATGTTAGTTTCGATTACCATTTACCACCCACAGACAACACGGCCTTTGTATAATTTCGGGCGTTTTATCTTTTAGTTAGAAAAGCTTATCTATTAGTTGAAGCATTGTTAGGGGCACTTGCGTAGATCTGGGTTAAAGTTAACTCTAAGTTAAACATCATGTCATATCTGTCACTCACTTTAAAGAGTGATAGAGATGACATGATGTTTAACTCAGAGTTAACTTTAACTCAGATCTGTGCAAGTGGGCCTTAGAGCATTAAACCAGTCGGTCTGGTTTAATGCTCTAAGATTGAGAACAATACACGTATTAGGTACTTACACCTTCAACTGACATGTATAATATTATGTGTATACTGTACACAAGTTTCGAGGATCACCCATCGCAACTAACATAACTATAAAGGAGAGCTAAAGAATTTCAAATCCTCAACTAATGATTTCTTAGTTGATTGGTTCTTCCTTTCTTCGCATGCGCTCGATACCATGGGCCAGCAATTCGGATAGCCTCATAATCGCTCGAACATTAGACATACGAGAAGGGCCCCTGAGATTTATGACCGTTTTCACCAACCACCTCCTAGCACGTGTCGCCAAGATTTAATTATTGTTTACGTGTCACCTATGTCTTTAGGGCCTTAGAACAATGGCAAAATACAAGGGTTTTCAAAGACATTTTTGTATGAAGAATATACATGACCCTAAAAGACCGTCATGGGGATTCTTAGCGTTAGGAGCGGTTGGTGACAACAGGCACTAACCATAATATAGCAAACCTAATAATGTATGTCTTCTAGGGTCAAGCGGTAGCCCAGCTCGCTAAGACGGTGGAGAACGTGACAGTGTTCGGCGTGTGCTCCAAGAGCAAACACGAGGCTCTCAAAGCCAACAACAACAACATCGACCATCTGCTCGAGAGAGGCAGCGACTACACCAGCGAAGTTAGGAAGTGAGTATTGCCTGTACCTACCTTTTTATTGGATAGCTGAGCCTAAAGTCTCTATCGCAACGAAGTTCTCTAATTCGTTGACGTAATGGTAACTTGGCTAAGGGCTTTCTTATGCTAGTCACGCCGATTCCTAAGGGAATTTGTCGCATTTGGTGTTAGCATCGTATTATCAAGATTAGTGGTACACATAAAAGAAGAGCACAGACTAAAGACCTATAAAAAATGTTTAGACATATTACATAGTGAATTATAAATTAATGTGCAACGCTTAACCGCAAAATATGTATTGTTTTTTATAGTTAATCGAAAATTGTTAACAAATATGAATGCAATTTAAAACGATTTACTGTCGTTGAAACTGAGGAAACATTAATTTATAATAGCATAATTTTGAATTATTAGTAGTAAATTTAATGATCCTTTTGTTGCATAGTTAATTAATCAGTTAAATTAACCATTATCCTAAAAGGCTTCTTTTATTAATCTCTTCATTGCAAGGCCATAATATTGAAACAAATTTTGTGAAAATACGTGCAATGTTTATAATTATTTATTTACATGCAATATACTCAGCACATAAAAACTAATTGCATCTACGTAGCATAAAATTTATGATTATTATATCGTCTCGCAACAACGAAACTCAAAACAAAAAGGGAATATCTGAATTTTAATTTTGGATAATATGTTGAAAATATATCTTTATATGACGAGGTGGTGTGAAATCACGTCTAAATATACTCTACCCTCGCTCGTGGATTCGTAAGCGGCGGTTTTGTTTTGTTTATACGATTAACGACTAATATTAACTTCACCGATTGTCTGTTTACGTTGAACTGAATTATAGGTAACGTCGTTAAATAACGGATAGCACCTTTACGACATAAGTCCATTCAAATGTTACAAATCTGCATCCTTTGTTTTTCTATCCATCGTATCAAAACACGCCACCTATCGGGCGGTATATCGCAGTTTAGAGTTTAAAATACCTCAGCTAAGGAAATCTAAATCTGCATGTATAATATCATCATTTTAAATATAGCTTTCATTGCGAAACGAAAGTAAAATTGACCTTAGACACTGATAATGTCGGTACGTCACTCAGATAATATTTGCCACTTGTACCGAGTCAAGAACAATTAAATTTATCTACCGCCTTGATAATTGCGGAGTAGAATTAAAAGGAATTGCCAATGAAATCATAAGTGCAGCAGGAATTTGCGCCAATTTGTGTGGTGGCCTTGCTTAATTTTATAAGGATCATTCAGGCCATTGTTAGTCAGGCCACATTGTGTTAGTTTTTAGAACCCTCACCTTTTATTAAGTATCAAATGTTTGTAATTATGTTAATTGAAATTATGTGTCCATTTCTAACCCCATATTATATTATGTACAGTCGAAACCATATGGGTAAAGAGGGTGCTGAACATTAAATTATATTTGTAGAGGGATCTCAATAGGTCATAAGGGTTGACATGAAATTATTTATCATGGCCGTGCAAGTAAGGGCCAGGTTATAAAATTTAATTAAAAAATCCTTGGTTTAAGAAAACTTGAGTGTGTCTTGAATAAAGCCATCCGCGCGTTCCACAGATGCGTACTGTGCCAGCAGAGAATACACTTTACAATACCATTTGATATAATTTTCGAATTCCTCAAAGAACTAATTGTTAACCCTCATTCTTAATTGGTATTTATGTCCCACCCATACAGTCGTGTGACTCAAACGCCCAATTTAAGGAGACCCTTCCTGGTGCGTATTTCGATCCCATTAAGTGGTGCTTAACACAATCAAAGGCTCTGTTTAGACTGGCTGAATTATTCCTTTTATAGCTCGGGAAGGCAGCTGTTTCATAACATTGCACCATTTAATTGTAAATAGACAAAGATATTTATATCTGGACGCTGGCATAAACAAGCCGGGTCGTATCCTTAATGTAAACAAGGACCCTGTCAGTCAACGGCGCCTTACATGTTTTTCAACGTACTTTAGGATTTGAAATACGAAGGCATTGCTACAATGTTTTAACTTAACAACCAATTATTTTTATAAAGGCTTGGTCATCCTTGAGACAGAGCTTAGTTAGTTCTACAATGTATTAAGCAGTAATTTACTGTCATATTACTTTCCGTCTACAATACATAACTGTTTTACCAGTTTTCAAGTAAGCTTGTACTAAAATTTACCGTAGAAAATTATGCAGCGGTCGTAAGTTAATTTGCCGTGTTAATATGATAACAACGCCTGTTTCAGTAATAAGGTTAATCTGTGGTTAACGACTTGCGTAATAGCCTGTAAATCGATACGGGCTCAAATATACACCGCCAATATTCTAGAATCTAGAATGTGCATCAGTGCGTGAACGTGTCGACAGGAAATTAGAACTGAAATCGCTTACTTTTTGAAACTGTTCTGCTGCTTTCTGTGTTCGACAGAGCAGAGCCAATGAAAAACCATAATATCATCCAAAAATATGTAGTTTCATTGTAAATTGGAAATTGGCTTACAAGTTACGACAAAATCCACCTGGAAGCATTTTGTTTTAAAAATTTTGTAAATATTCCAAAACTTAAGACTGGTAACTGGTTAGTCTCTAGCTGTGAATTTATTGCGATTTTGTTCCGCATCGGAAACACGTCTTGGGTCTTACTTTCTTACAAACATTATTAAAATCCAGAGGTTGTCGTCGTATTTTTCGAACGCACCTGTCATAATTTGTTTTTGTTAGGTAACAACAAATCAGTTTTAAAACACCTGTTTAATTTAAATTCCAATTTTTGCACGTTTCGCATCAGGCCAGGTGTGCATTATAATGTTTTGTTTATTTTAATTAAGCCAATAAGAAATCTTCGTAGCTCCAAGACCATCTTAAACTTTAGGTTTATGTTTTAGTTTTATTCGGTTCGCATTAACGATCGTTTTAATTATGATAGGTACAGATTTTTTGGTCCAGCGATTCAAGCCACTCTTATGTTGCTAAGTTGCAACTTTCGTTTAGTTTTGAGATTGACTTCGTAAGTCGTAACAAATATTTCCAGGTTTATTAATATTTACTTTAAATAGGACTCTCAAGCTACGTTTATATAAAACTCTGGAACGAACTGTCACCAGCAGTATTTCCGGACCTATACGACCTGCAAACCTTCAAGAAAAGAGCTTACCCTCCTAAAAGGCCGGCAACGCACCTGCAGCTCTTCTAGTGTTGCGAGTGTCCATGGACGACGGTAGTTGCTTACCATCAGGTGACCCGTTTGCTCGTTTGCCCCCTTATTTAATAAATAAAAAAAAGCATCACTTGTAGTTGTAACTAATGTTTTACTGATGTTTCTTGACCGGATTTTTTTTGTTCAGGATCAGTCCTGATGGTGTTGACATCGTGCTGGACTGCCTCTGCGGTGAGGAATGCAATCGTGGATACTCCCTCCTCAAGCCAATGGGAAGATACATCCTGTACGGTAAGTGTTATCGAGTTCGGATCATTTGCCCTAAATTCCTTTCATACTACGCGATGCGATATCACAAAAAACTTAGGTTTGAGAAGGATTGTTGTTCTTTAATTTGATTATTTAGTAGGTGCAATATCGTAATAATACACTAGATATTGAAAAATCACTGCTATACCATTGCATTAGAGGCACCTTTGGTTTATCGCGCAATGACAACCATCTGAGGTTTCACCTTAGTCCTTGGGAAAAAGTAACATCTTTAGGATTTATCAGACAGTCAGCGAAATAAAAGCCCAATAAAGCTGGCTTGTTGACGACCAATTCGCAAGTAATCTTTGCTTCATTGAAACAACTTGGTTATTTAAGAGCTTCCCGGGACAAGGGACGTACCGGAAACGTCCAATTAGTGCCAATTTAAGTAATTTTGTGTGCAAATTTACCATTGTGCTCGCCAAATCATTCACCCCACGTAAAAATAGCTGAAGTTTCGCAGACCACAACTTGGGACAATATGACAGAATTGTAAATATTTTTCTTTAAGAACGAAAACTTTTTTGGGGTGGATCAAAATAACCTTGTTTCGAACGGGGTTTGCTTTTTAAGAATCCACTTCATACTCGTTCGTCTGCGATAGATCCAAACGATCTATCGTAAATAAGCAGTCGCCCTTAGGGTGGATTATATCCATTTATTGTGGTCGTTTTAGTGGGTTCAATTCCAAGGACAGTTATTCCTAGATTAATCTGTCAAATTCCAAATTATTGCCTTGTTTGGATAGTTAAGCTCATTAAATCCAGCATCAAGGGTATAATAATAGCAATAACTTATCGCAGGCTCGTCCAACATCGTGACCGGCGAGACCAAGAGTTTCTTCAGCGCGGCGCGTGCTGTGAGTATTAACTTTTAATTATCTGATTTAGGATCCTCCGAGGCTGTGCCCACGCATAATGCGCTCTATCGCCCGATCTCGCGATGATTTGTAGGTTTAAAGCCATTGTTGTTTATAGTTCGGTGGTTGTAAAATAAAATATTAGATACTTTATCGTCTCCTTTTAATATTATCGTTTATCGTGTTCTATGATAAAACTTACGATGTTTTTATAGTGACCTTTAATTTAGAACAAGGTTTAACTGTTAAATTTTTTGAGTAACGTTTTTCAATCAGTGTACGAGAGCTGCTTTTCGAAGGATCCTGCTAAAAAGTTCCTTAAGGCTGCGTTTCCACCAGAGATGTGTTGCGAGGAATGTGTTTTTAAGATCCAATAGAATCGCTGCGCTGAGCGAGGTCACGTCAATGAAGCGATTCTATTGGTTCTTAAAAACACATTCCTCGCAACACATCTCTGGTGGAATGGCAGCCTTAGAGATGGAAAATGTGACATTTCTCATTTGACTTTAGTGGTGGCAAGTGGACAAGGTGTCCCCGATCAAGCTGTTCGACGAGAACAAGAGTCTCGCTGGACTCAACCTGCGTCACCTGCTGTTCCAACACGCGCGCGCGCCGACCGTCCGCCGCGCCGTCCAGCGAGTGTTCGCGCTGTGGCGGGAGGGCAAGGTCAAGCCGTTGGTGGACTCCACCTGGGCGCTCGAAGACGTGAGTATATACCACCGAGGAAATTGATTCATAGGCAGTTGACGTACCAACGTGATGCGGTCGGATCATGTGAATTCAATGTTATTGTAATCTGGCGGCTGGGTTTAACGTGATGCGACCAAATGATGTAGGCAGTAGATCCGCCATCTGCCTAGGAATCCAACCATGCCATGCCATGATAGTACATCCACTGGGCGATGCGACGGTAATGCAACAGGCAAAATTGCTGACAAAACAGAAAGTATCTGCTGTCAAAACAAACGCATTGCTGTCGCGATATATTATGCCCTTCTATAGTGTCGGCAAAAGTACAATTTTGTTATGAAAGAATAAGAATATCTTTATTTTGACAATCACACAACACAATATTAAAAGACAATGTAATAAAATTATATAAAGACAATAATGAACACAATTTTACTTAATACTATATTGAAAGGCCTATCTTTTGTTGACGTCATATTGTGTTCTGCAAATTAAGATAATTGAATTTGGAGTACAGGGAGGCATTTACTTCGTAGTTAAATATCGTTTTATCCATCTCATTCCTGGTATATACGAAAAAGACGTAAAGAGTTTTAGGGTAACGGGTAACCTATCATCTGATAGGTTATCTAAGCACAAGATGGATAGAAAGACATCAATGTAGAAATGATACGAAAATATTATTAATTTAAAGGTTGCTGAAGCTATGCAGAAGATGCACGACCGCAAGAACATCGGCAAGCTAGTGCTCGATCCGTCTCTCGAGCCCAAGCCGAAACCCGCCACTCCCGCCAAGGGCAAAGCCGGCAAGGAGAAGAAACCGGCCAAGGAGAGCTCCGAGGAGAAGAAGGACAAAGAGGCTAAAGAAGAAGAGAAGAAGCCCGCTGAGAACGGAGAAAAGAATGGTGAGGAGCCGCTGACTAACGGTAACAGCGACGAAGGTCAGTCTCGATTTGTGACCAAGCATGCGTACGCGCGGGTGCGGGCAGTACGCACCGATACCAATAATTGGTTAATGTCAAAGTGACATTACCGCTGTGATGTTGTAGCGAATGATGATTTTTTAGTAATGTCACGTGGCATTTGAAATTACTCCAAAATGTTCGCTGCAACTTCAATGTGGTTTTCGGTGGTACTGTTCATGCTCACCCGAATATATTATGAAGACCTCAGCTTACATCGCCGTAGATAGGACTAGATACGCTTTATACAACACATTGCATTTTTTATTAAAAAAAGATACTAAAACATATAAATGCATCGAATATCAAGTATATAAAAGCAATTTACTTTGTGCTTCAAGTAGGTATTTTTTAAACATCAAACGTATTTTAAAAAATATTATTTATCTACACATACACACATGCTATTTTCAAATTGTTTTGAACACATACAATATAATATTATAATCAAGCTGATAACGAGGTCTTTTATTATTTTGCCTGTTTTTGCATAATATATTACGCACGGTCTAAACGCACATTGGCGGCTTCCAAAACGAAGCCCCATTGTAACGTGATATGGTAGCCTATAACCAGCTTTTCCGCTTAATTCATTTATCGCTTTGTCACATTAGCGAATGTTATAGATTGTAGATTTATTTGAATTTAGAAATATCATAGATGTCCTTGAATTTAGGAATAGCAACGGATTTAACGAACGCCATCTACTTATTGCTCGACTATATTCTTCAGGAATTTAAAAACATATTTTTTAAAATTCTGTTCAAAATTTTCTACCGTATGACCACGAATTGATGAATTGAGTAAAACACGAGGAAAATAGTTTGTAGAAAATACGTGGGACACATAGAACTATGAATTTAGGTTATAATATTGAAAAGTGAGAGCTTTTTGTTGTTTGACTGCATTGCGGTCTGCGGATCGCTTATGTAAATATAGGTACCTAAGTTTTTAAAATTATTTCATTTATATATCACATATATATTTAATTGCAGGGTATAAAAACACAATATTTTGAAATTATATTTAATTCTGAAGATTATTGAGAATATTTTATTCGCAATGTTTAAATATCAAGCAAATAAAATACAACATAAGAGAATGGACGTCGAATGCAATAGGGCGCTAGTACATAATATATTATTATGATAATAAATTATTTAAAACAACAGAAAAAGCTGTTTAGAGGTTGCAAAATGTACGTTTAGGCAGCTTGGTCATGAAATATCGAGCGCTTCTGATATAGGCATAGCAATATAGCTGTTCTGTTAGCTTACGACTGACGTGAAGTTAGCCATTTCGAATGTAACGATAACAATAGATTATGGCTAATTATTTCACTTTGATCAAAATATCTATACTGAACTCAATGAGATTCTCTTATCCAAATAATATAATTCATTTAAGCCTTAAGGTATTAATAAATACAAGAATAAAATAGGTAATACCTACATCCACCTACATATTTAAAACCAAAAGAGATAAAAAAAAAATCAAAAATCTTTATTAACTAAGACATGATAAGAGCTTGACTTGCATTAGTAGTAGTGATAAAGAAATTAATTAACAAGTAAATAAAGTAATTTCATAATATTTTTACGTTACAGAGTCTAAGGAGAAGGAGAAGGAGTCGAGCTGAACAGTTTCCCCCTAGGACTGGACCAGACAAACCACCGCCAATTTATTTTAGAGCTGTTTTACCTGTGTGACCGCGCGAGCTTACGGCGCCATACTGTTTTGCCATGCACTTTACACGACGATTCTACCGGATATTCTGCAGCATTCCAATTTTTTTCCATTTGTAAATGATAGACTCTTTATTTTATTTTAGAATTATGTTCTTGGGCGCCATATTGAATCGCAGTATGTGAGTGCGTACTATTTTCAAAGGATTTTTTTACTAATATCCTCGTAACTTACAGCCAAGTAATTTTTGGTG
Source organism: Plebejus argus (assembly GCA_905404155.3). Lineage (NCBI taxonomy): Eukaryota > Metazoa > Arthropoda > Insecta > Lepidoptera > Lycaenidae > Plebejus > Plebejus argus. The sequence continues at coordinate 4,396,438 of FR989946.1, read as the reverse complement.
TTACACAAAAATTTTTGGATGTTTGTGATTATAAAAACTCCGGTGGAATCGTCGTGTGACGTCACGTACGGTTCTGTTCGATCTCACCTTCGATTGCTTATATTACTCGATCCATCGAACATTTTCGTACAATTTTTATTAAAATTTTATTCGATTCATCACAATTTAATATAATGTACACAGCGAAATAGGCAATGAATATTTTTTTTATTTACGTTTTTAGTTTTTTTTTTATCGGGCCTAAGTTGATTGTTTCTTAACATTTAATCTTTAGTTTTAATTAAGACTTTTATTTTTAGGATGAGATATTTTAGTCTGCGGTTATTTTGGACGGCTAATGTATATCTAAGGTGCAGAGATGCTTAATCTTTATGTATGTTAAGCTTTAATATTTTATTAGTAAATGTTTAACGTTTGGCCCCGGAGACACCCCCGCCCTGGGCCCGCTACGCCATCTGTGAACGAAACCCTACGTGTGATATTTTGTACTAGGTACTCTAGATTTGCGGTACGAAGCCACACATTATTTTGTTTGAGCTTGAAATGCGAGTAATTTATATTTTTTATACTTAGAAGTTTTGTAAATTATTTTGTAGTTAAGGGAAATTAACGAATTCGTTTCGAAGCGGCCATCGCTGTTCGCACCAAGCTCGCTTGTGACGTTCGCCCCAGCGCTATCGTCAAAAGTGGCTGCTCCTATTGTCTAATATAAGTACCTATTCGAGTTTGTGAATTGTAGAAATAGTGCAGTTTACTTATTAGAATTTGCGTATATTATTCCCGTGGGTATACTGTCATCATTCGTCACGTCACAAGCACATTACTTAAAACGAGCTTGAAAATAGTGCGGGTATCTGTAAATTTTTGTAAGATCATCGCATACACAGTTGGCGTTAAAAACGTCTTAGCTTTAAGACTCACGTAATAAGATCTATAATGAAAATAAATTGAACTCTTATTCCATAAAAATTGAGTCATACAAGCTTTTATGTTTTTGATGCTAACTATGGCATAGTGCGGTCCCTGAGCAGATATAACATTGGCCACTGACCTAGCTCTTCCTCTCTTGCTCACTACGAATCTCTGTCGCGACAACATATTATATGCATTTACACGAGAGGGACAGAGACAGTCGTTAATGTCTTCTCTGCCCGGCGACCGCTCGCTCCAGGATTAAGACATATTTTTATAGACCAATCGACGGGATCTCTTGTACGAAGCTTTTTACGTATCTTTACACAAATGTCACATATCTAAACATAGTTACACTTAACACGATGTATATTAGTGATAATCTTTTGATATCGATATTCACCTACTTTTCTTTATATAAACGAAAATATTTACCCGAAGATGTTAAGGTTGTAAGTACCGCCATAATGTACAGTATGGTAAGTTGTACCCAGTACTCGTATTTATCTGTATGACATATCATGTGTAGTCACAGTCCCTCAGGGCAGCTTACCTTCGCTCAATATGACCTGCCATAGCGTCGAACGTCTCACTGAAATTTTTTATAAACTTTATAATGTACGGTTTTTGAAAAATTTTTGCACCCCGCTCCCGGAACCGACGGTTGTGAACTGAGGAGCGTCCGACTGTATCCCTTTGGATTTAAAATTAGCTTTTTATACTGTAGGATCCTGCTGGATTTGCTTTTGTACGATGGCTCGGTGCTAGTTCGGTAGCGCGTCTCCGCTTCAGTCTCGGACCAATGTAAACCTGTAATCCCTATAATCTTGTCGCTTTATGTGTCAAATGTGCGTATTTCTTGTAATGTAAAATGTATTAATAAATTATATTGACCTGTATAATGGTTTAGATTTACCTTTGAATTTCTATTCTATGTCGTCCCGCGCGCCCGAGTGACCGCACTGTCCCCGGTGGAGTCCAAATTGTTGTAGGTTAGAATGTATTCGCTGCCAATATTGTGGGAGGTCGGGACTCGTGCTCTCACTCGCGCGAGGCTGGGTCGTTACTTGTATTACACATTTATTTTTGTAAGGGCGGGCCAGTGTGATATCTATACTATGAAATGGATAAATAAATATGTACGATCTGTAAAAATGCTTACAGCCGACTTTTATTTCGTCTCCTATCCCTTGCGAAGATTGCGGGTAGTTCAAAAAAACTTCTTCTTCTATCTTTATGTTTTAATCGAAGTATATGCCATAGACAACAACGTTAGCGTAGATCTGTGCATTTTCGAAGTTGTGGGAGACGAAACGGTCACGTTCGTGGTCCCACAAGAAGGACTGGTATATGTGGACGCTCTGTTGGCGCCTCTGCCCAATGGTCACTGCTACGATTATACGATATCTGAAAAATCGTTTTTGAATTAAACTGACAAAGTAAGGTCGACCACTTGCGTTATAATAGTTTGGACCTGAATTTATTGTAGATTAAATGCAGTTATCTACCTAATGTAACTTGTAAGTATGAAAATTTGAAAGGCGTTTAGCAGTCTAGCAAACCCAGATTGTCGCAAGACCTAAGTCGTTTCAACTTCGTCTGTACTAGGTTCACTATAAAATTCTTTGAATATTGGCGGTGACAAGTTTTTTAAATGAACGTTCCAAAAGTTGTTGAAACTTTAATATTTTAAATTCTAAACTTTAGCAAAAATGCATAAACTATATCTTGGGGCTCTTTTATTAACTGACTTCAAAAAAAGGAGGTTATCAATTCGACGCGTATGTATGTAATATTTCCAGAACTGCCCAGTTTTTGCATATGTTAATCTATAACAGCTTCTGAACAAATGTGCCAAATTTCAAAAGTGTATGTATGTATGTATGTATGTATGATTTTATGTTTGTTCACGCATATCTCTGGAACTACAAGTCCGATTTGAGTGATTCTTTTATTTATTGTACTAGGTATTGTTCAACTTAGGGAATAGTGCAAGTTTCATCAAAATCGGTTCAGTAGTTTTGGAGATAGGAAGTTTTCATTCTCAATTACGTACAATTTTTAAGTCGGTTTTATCTTTTAAAATACAGTTATTTCTATATATAAGAGCACTGAGCAATGCTTATGTCGTTACAGCACCTAACCACAGAATAGATAATAGTTGGTGAGTTGACCTAACTAACCTTATTATATTTTATGAGAGGCAAAATAATTATAATTTATAACTGTAGGCAAATCGTCTTTACACTAACCTGTCATAGTTCTCCTCCTTTATTGTATTGCGTATGTTCTCGCTCAAAGTGATACAAAGTTCTGGAACAACTTTGTCGCTGTACTCTACCACCTCGAGCTCCGAATCGACTATTCTTTTCAATATTTTCTGCACATCTTCAACGTTGAACGGTTTCTTAGACGTAAGCTGATACGTGGGTTGATATACCCTGACCTGTTTTTTCAGAACTTTTACGAGAGATGCTGGCATGTTTAATCGATGGGATTTCCATCAGGAACTTAACCTTACCTAACGACCACGAAACTCTACCTGACTCTACAGACTGCACAATAAGTACTGAACGTAATATTTTGCTTGATAAAAAAAATAGAAGATAACATAAATCCTATATTCTAAAAGGTGTTCAGTGAATGGAGCAACGCCCATAAATAATTTTGCCTACATCGCACACACATATTAGAATAAACGAATAAACCTATGTGTGAAATATGGTTAGGTTTACCAATTTAGGTTTAACGCTAGCTCTGCGGATACCTAAGTCTAGTTCACTTTTCTTTAACGACGTTTTCCGATATTCCTTAGACATTTTTATTATAATTTACTTAATATCAATATGTAGTTTTTTTGAAACGTTGTAAGTTATAAGCCTCCTTGATTTTAGAGTTTACTAAATATCTACCTACATAAATATCATTTTGCGCTTGAGGATGAAGGACCGCGGTGGCCCGTGAGGGCAATGGCATTTATTGGGTATTTAGACAAATACTTAGTAGAAGTTAGTACGTGAGATCTTTAATTAATTTGAGTTCACTCTCGGTTAACTGACGACTATAAACTTTTGACTTGACGATGAAGAAATGTGACGTCGTGAACTTGATACCACCAATTTTCCCGCCATTCCCGCCTTTTTACTCGACGCTGTCAATAGCCATATTAAAAATAAGAAATGACATTTGTCAAAAACAGCTGATAACTGATTGCTGTCAAAGCGAAAACTCTCAGTTTATATACTGTATTATCTATGGCGAAAACGATAGCCGAGAGCTTGCCGCGTTTTTCGAAGTCTTTATCAATTTTTCTAGAAATTAGTACCAACCTGTCGTGCCTGTGCCTTGAACTGTACTCTGGAAAGTCTGCATTATCTCTCAGACCATCATCTTCTAATTATAAATTGTAGGTAAATATACCTTTTTTATATGTGCAACCATATGAAAGAATCCTAGTTTTATTTTGCACAACAAAACTTATGCACAAGCATATCTCTGAATTCTGATGTGCAATTGTGCACAAACCATAGCATTCTATATAGTTTGTGCACAAACCAGCCGGGTGCTTCACAAACTTGTCAGGTACTTATTTACTAGTATTTAACTTCACTATTAAAATACTATATTTCAATTGTGACCTTTATTGGCGCGAAAAAAATCCAGCTATACGAGAATTTTATGTTTCTAGTATAGAGTACAACTTGTAAAGTATGGATAAATCTTCATTCTCATCTCATCTCATCCAAACAAATCTGATATACAGTTATATTAGTAACAAAACAAAATATGTGTCCCTTGTATAGAGTTGACAGTGAACTCTATACAAGGACAGATAAATACTCTAGTCCAGGGGTTCCCAATCTTTTTCAGCCTGCGGCACACTTACAAGTCAATATTTTGTCACGGCGCCCTACTCTTACCTTTTTTTTGTCATGGCGCCCTATTCTATCTAGATATTACAAAAAGATACATAAATAAACACCTTTAATGATTACAGTTAGAAACTTAGGTTAAGCAAGTAAATAATAATTATTTAATCATCTGCCTGCTTTGTATAATTTATATTATAATTTTGTTTTATAATATTTGTGGTTCTTGATAATGATGGAGGATTGACTCGCGGCGCCCCTCTTGCCTTTCCGCGGCGCGGCGTACCAGGGCGCCGTGGCGCACAGTTTGGGAACCCCTGCTCTAGTCTAAACTATAACCACATTGTTTTGTTACCCTCTGTATAACATGTATAGTTTATTGTCATTGCATTTACTTTCTAGTATCCAATATATTGTTTTCCTCTGTGATTTCCAGTTTAAAACAGACCTACCTTGAGTATTTGAATGTCAGGACCATAAATAGCTATTTCAAGAAGCTTCATACAATGTTTACACAGAAAACATTGACAGATTTCTATAAACCTACCAATATGAGTGCAAGGAAGAAAAGACAAAATCCAAGCCTCAACAAAGCATCGCCAACAAAAATTCCGAAACATCATCAAGATACTGGTATTCCAGTGATGAATTTAGACAGCGATGAGGAAAACTATCTATCTGAGCCTTTTAGTGACACAGAAATGTCTAGAAAAGTGTCAATATCGTCTGAGTCCACAATAATATATTCACCGGAAACACCAAAAAAGAATGTGCATACAACAAAACATACAACAAAACAAACTTCGTCTACACTAATAATTCCAGAGATCAAGCGAGAAACTGTGATTGTAACACCTCCCAATCTGGTGACGCCAAAATCTGAAAGTAAACCAAGCATTCTAGGAGCGTCATCGTCAACACCTAATATTGTACCAACTGAAATTAAAATGGAATCGATCAAACATGAACCAGGATCATTTTCAAGACATGATAATATTATATTAGCACATTCTAGTACACCACAATCTGCAGGTGTACCAAATGTTGGACATGCAATGATTACACCTGTTTCTAACATAACAACACCAAAGAAGAGTCCAAAAACCTCCCAATCCCAATCAAGCACCATATCGTCTTCACCGCGGTCCAGTAGTGGGACTCCAAAGAAGTTTTATTCACCAACAAAAAAACGTGCATCAAATGTTAGAAGGACAAATGTAGCGAGAAAAAATTTAACAAATTCTTTAAATGCTGAAAGCCCAAAAGGAGAATCAGTTCAAACACAGAGCGTGTTCTATGAGAAAAGTAAGATTAATAATTTTCTTTTATGTCTCCTTGTAAGTTATAAATAGTTTTTATTTTATTTCTTTAACCCATCAATCTTCAAAAACAATTGAAAATAAATTGTGTCTGTGATACTTGTGATACTTGAGGTGTTAATTACAATAATTTAATTTAACATACTGTTATTTTTTATTTCAGCAACTTTCACTATAGATACTATAGTGAAATATTTAAATGAACCATCATTGAATCCTCTTCTTAATGAAAGATCAGTAAATTTGTTAAAAGTATTGGTTGAGCAAGTCAAACCTTGGTTTTATGCTTGCATCAAGTTAGTATGTAATCTTTACACAAGAAAGGATAGGTGGTTTAGATGGGATGAAATAAAATTAATAATTGCAAAGAAAACTTCTAAAACATGTGATGATAACTGCTGCCACCAAATGCTGAGTTCTCTGTTGCAGTCTGATGTAATTGCTGCCTCAAATTATCAAGGTAAGTAATTGGATAAAAAAATTGGTGACTAATAATTATTATGATTTGATATTTGGGGAACCAAAATTCTCTTTGTTTGCTAGTCTTTTAACATCTACTACAATTTACTAATATTATTATCAAAGAAGAAGTGTGTGTTGGTATTTTACCTTTTTATGATTAAGTATGCAAATATGTAATGTTTTTAGGGTTCCGTAGCCAAAATGGCAAAAAACGGAACCCTTATAGATTCGTCATGTCTGTCTGTCTGTCCGTCCGTATGTCACAGCCACTTTTCTCCGAAACTATTAGAGTTATACTATTGAAACTTGGTAAGTAGATGTAGTCTGTGAACCGCATTAAGATTTTGATGCAAAAATGGAAAAATTATTAAAAATTTTAGGGGTCCCTTTTAATTTCATAAAAATAAACCTTATTGCTGCTGCAGAACCCTTCATGGGCGAGTCCAACTGACCAACTCGCACTTGGCCGCTTTTTTGTAATGAGCCTGTAATCTTTTTCAGGGCACAAGTCATGCTTAAGCTTTGATGAATGTGTAGCTGTATTGAAAAAAAAAGAATTGTTTGCAGTATGCAAGCAATATAATCTCAAGCCGAAAAATAAACTACATTGTATTGAGCTCCTAAAAGAATTTTCAAGGAGAAAATCTAACATTTGTTTGTACATAACAGGTGCTAAACAAAGTAACAGTGAAGCAAGAGTTTTACACAGGTAACTTACTTGTACTTTAACATACTGTCCTACAAATAATATAAACTAAGGAACCGTAACTCCCATACTTCAAACGTTTTGAATTTGGTTCCTTTTCGCACACTAAAATGTGGCAATAGCAACGAAATACTATTGTAACACTTAAATTTATTCGTATGCATTTTATTTCTTATTTAATTTTGCTTTATTTCGTATAAGGCGTCTCCCAGACAGACTTGGCCGCGTGGCCGCGTGTGTCTGTGTCGTTCCTAGAACTCTCAAGTCATCCAACTGACCGCCACCGCCACCGCCACCGCTGCCCGCGTCTGTCTGGGAGACGCCTTAAGCTGTTGACATTAATTGTCACTTCTATATTTACACAAAATTGTGTACCAAATACATGCATAAAGTATGCATGTTATTCAGGTCACATTTTGTAGACTCATGGACTTTTTTGACACAGTTACTCTTCCTTAGTTTTTGTTATTCGTTATAGATACTGTCATAATTTCATGCTCTTAACTAACTACATATTATATAACTATGGGCCTGTATTCACTTTGATTAGTGCAAGTGCAAGTGATTAGTGCAGGTGATTAGTAATCAGGAAGAAATACGTGTGGACAGCGACTGATTCGTACAAGTCCTTTATATACTCCTAATCACTTGCACTAATGACTTGCACTCGTACTAATCAAAGTGAATACAGGCCTTAAGGCTTAGCCAAAATCAACGGTATTAGGTTTCAGTCTCGAAATCAGCGGGCAGCGGGGCGGGAGCGGCGGCGGCGGCGCGGGAAGCCATCTAGTACGCCGCGCCGCTGTTTTCGAGAACTGGTCCATATAAATCTACATTGGAACGCGCCGCTCCCGCCCCGCTGCCCGCTGATTTCGAGACTGAAGCCTTAAGTATTAACCCTCAACCAAAACGAGAGATGTTAAAAGCTTGATATATCTGTCTGTCTATGTCTGTCCATGGCATTATAGCATTTTCGTCTTCTTTTTTGTTGATCTTTGCAATAAATATAATATGTACAATACGGCTTTTTGGTTAATTTAAAGCCCCAAATATGGTTAATTTAGAGGAATATTTGTCTTTAATTGACCATGACTGTCGTTGAATAGATATTATGTATAATGTATATGTACTATAGACTGCATTATCATGGTTATTCATGAGTCCACATGACCTCTGTAAGGTCTCCATTAAGATAAAATATTTCTATGAATTTCAGCTTATCAGAAAAATTGGGTGCATGTTTCAAACTGTCTGAATATATGCGGAGAACTCTCGATGAGTTGTTCAGGCTGATGTATTTGGGGATCAATTATGATATTATAAAGGAGAAAAAGTTGGATTTGACTATCATTAATGATATAAAATTAATAGAGACATTCCCATACAAGAATGCTAGAACCGACAACGCGAGTGTCGTCTTTAAAACAAGGGAGGAGTTTGAAAGGTATAACTTTGCATATTTTATAATCCTACAACGAGGGTTGTCGATATGTCATTTGCCACCAGAGGGTTGGTACTTGGTAGGGTCTTTCGTATCAAATGTCGTGTCAGACAGACATATTATGAAAGCTAGTATATCGTATGACGAAGCTATTGCGTGACATATGACAGCTGTTTGACACGATAATTGACACGATAGACCCTACGGCTACATAGCGCCAAACATCCCTAATAACTGTTGTAAAAGGCCCATTAAGAAAGCTCTTCTCACACCTTTATAATATAATAATAATTTATTTCAGATTATTCATCCATAGGTGTTAGTAACAATTTATTCTTAACCTATTGTTAGTAAAATTACATATTTTTAACTATATATTAACAACAGTGAATCGTAATCCACCTATGTAGCAGAGGAGAGTCCCATCTGTCGGTGAAAACTCTTAGGATGCCATTGTCATCCAAGTATCATTTTGGGTACTTATGGCCAAATTATGAACTGTCGCTGTTGTCGTTTTGAATGGCAGCAGCTTACATAATATTTCATATTAATAACTTAATAGATTATTAAATGTATGTATATTATTTTATTAAAAATAAAAATCAAACTTCGTATAAAAATTCATTTCAAATTCAAAATTGTCGAAATTCCATGTTTTTATTTTTACTTGACACTGGCAGAATGGTGCATCCCTGCATCTATGGGCGCCATAAATAAGAAGAAGAAGAAGAACTTAATAGATTTAATGAATGTTATGTTTAATGTAATGAGTTATTATTTAATTTTAGTACTTTTTATAATTTATTATGTTAATGCCATACAATTTAAAATTATTTTGCACGCCACTTATTAGGCAGAATGTTGGATCCATTTAAGTAATGTTGTATGACCTTTTTGTACCACATTTATGCAATAAATTATTCTATTCTATCATACAAGTCACATGGAAAGAACAAAAGACATTGCTTTATCTCTTTTTTGTATCTAAATTCTAGATGAATGAAATGACTAAAAATTTAATTTATTATTTATATTTCAGATACCTCAATGCTTTGTCTATCTATGACGAATATACTTCTACTTCTGGCTGTTTAAATTATTGCGATTGTGTCAAGAGGATCTATCAAATGTATCGGGACATTAATGAAGATGCTATGAATAGGTAAGTATGTAATTTGATTAGCATTTTTGCCAAGCCCTGTGAGTTCTAACTGCAGGCTAATACATACAATTTTATTTTCAGATATGTGGCAATGCCTGTGTGGCTGCACAAATTCACACCGCCATACATATTAAACAAAATTTTGGAAGACGGTATAAAGTTCTTAAAACAAGAGAGGTCGCCACAGAGTATAACTCTAGCGCTGGAGATATTGTCTACGCTCATCTCACAGACTACGTTTAGACAGCATAAAAAGTTGGAGTGGTATTCCGAAAAGGCGCTTATTCTGGACAAATTTCAGTCAAAACCTGATGAGGTATGTTCAACAACACTATAAGAATAATTTTAGTAAAGTTTTGTTTCATAAAGAGCGAAAATTAAAGCGTGAAAATAATAATTAAAGTGTTTTCACAGCAGTTAATTTAAAAAATAAAATTGTTGTGTTCTCTTTACAGAATGTCCCTTAATATGTTCTCTGTCGTGTGTACGCTTTGTGTTGTATAGTTTATTTATTTGTTGCAGTCGTATATTTTTATGGCAAAGGCATAAAAGAACTTATTTTCTCTACTATACATAATTTATATACTGGAACGAAGTTCCTTATTGCGCGTTGCGAAAGGGGGCTAGACGGAAAATTAAGACCAAAAGTTGTAACGACACTTTTTTATATAGTTGTATGCCGTGCGTGGTGCGCGTGTTTCTCTGTCAGTCTCTCTCTCTCTCTTTCTCTCTCTCAAAGAAAACAACTTCGTTCGGCGTTCCATCAGGGTGCCCCTTGACACCTCTCAAGTTTTTTTAATTTTCAGGCGGCATTCGTATTGCTTGAAGGTTTGAATTTGGAACATCGCGACGAAGCGAAGGACGTTTTACGCAAACGAGCGAGTTTGTTAGCTAAACGCAAGACCAAAACAATAAGCCCAGAAATACAGACAGAGCTACTAAAGTATGCGGAAGTAGAAGACAGATTGGAGAAACAGTTTGAATCTAAACACATATACAAGGTGCCTTTGGAGTATGTATTGCCATGATATTTTTGTTTTGTTAGGGTTCCATACCGAAAGGGTAAAAACGGGACCCTATTCATGAGACTTCGATGTCTGTCTGTCCGTCTGTCTGTCTCCAGGCTATATCTCAAGAACCGCTATAGCTAGAATTCTGAAATTTTATAGCCGCTATATTTTTTAGCCGTTATAACAACAATTAATACTAAAATAAAATTAATATTTAAGGGGGGCTCCCATATAAAAAACAATTTTTTGTCTACTTTCGCTCAATACCGGTACGGAACCCTTCGTGCGCGAGTCCGACTCGCACTTGGCCGATTATTTATGATTCTTATGGTACGAGTTGGAACCGAGCGACACGCGACAACTGCAGAGAGAAGACAGAGAAATACCACGTCCTCACAGAAAACCGGCGTGAAACAGCGTTTGCGCTGTGTTTCGCCGAGTGAGTGAGTTTACCGGAGGCCCAATCCCCTACCCTATTCCCTTCCCTACCCTCCCCTATTCCCTTCCCTTCCCTCCCCTATTCCCTTCCCATCCCTATCCTCCCCTATTACCCTATTCCCACTTAAAAGGCCGGCAACGCACCTGCAGCTCTTCTGATGCTGCGAGTGTCCATGGGCGACGGAAGTTGCTTTCCATCAGGTGACCCGTTTGCTCGTTTGCCCCCTTATTTCATAAGAAAAAGCGCGAAATTGTAACAGCATACTGTTTTGCATATTTTATATTACTAAGTTCAATTAACTTTACAGAAATAGTCGAGGAGGTAAACTGAAATTTGAAACGCGGTCGAATGGCGAAATTCTAGTTCAAGAGGCTGAGGATTTCTGTCTTTCGGAATACTTACGAAGTGGAGAGTACACCCATGGTTAGTATTTGAGAACTTTTTATTTTAATCAGTTTAGCCGTATGAGCTTCGAGAGAGGTATCAGACAGACAGACGGACAGACATACTTTCGCATTTATAATATGAGTAAAGATTATAGGATAACTAGCTTTTGCCCGCAGCTTCACTCACGTTAATAAGTATTATTATTATTTAGGTATCAAAGTCTCTGCCCGATCGGTTGGAAATTGACAAAGTTTCATACAAACTTTCATCCCCTATTTTATCCCCTTGTGGGTAGAATTGATCAAAATACTTTCTTAGCGGATGCCTACGTCATAACATCTACCTGAATGCCAAATTTCAGCCCGATCCGTCCAGTGGTTTAGGCTGTGCGTTGATAGATCACTATGTCAGTCAGTCAGTCACCTTTGAGTTTTATACATATTATATTTAGATCGGGCTTTTGTATCATAAACGCGATAATTGGGTGTTTTAATTCACTTTGGATATTTTCGTGCTAAGAGTTTCTTATCTTCTTTCCGTTCTCGCCGGGTTAGTTCCCGAACTGGTAGTCACCAAGTTGGACATTCTGACAGTTACTACTTACTAACCAATTTGGAAATACATATATCATAATTATTTTATCATTTCATTTCAGGAGGTCACTGGGAGGGGAGGATTATAACTACACTCTTCTTCCTCCTCCTATGGGATGAGATTTATAATCAGGAATACTTGATACCTCGAGTACCGGGAGTAGTATTGTGTCAATATCAGGTTTACCCCCTGGATCTGCATGGGGAGGGGTTCTACCACAACCGAAAGAAGATTATAGAACATCGGTTGAAGGAAATACAAAGTATGAGTGTGGAGAAGATATTGGAGGAGATGAAGAGAGTGTGGGACACGAGGCCTGAATGTAAGCTAATGTTTTAAGTATTTTTTTTATGAAATAAGTGGGCAAACGAGCAAACGGGTCACCTGATAGAAATCAACTTCCGTCGCCCATGGACACTCGCAGCATCAGAAGAGCTGCAAGTGCGTTGTCGGCCTTTTAAGAGGGAATAGGGTAATAGGGGAGGGTAGAGATGGAAAGGGAAGGAAATAGGGTAGGGGATTGGGCCTCCGGTAAACTTACTCACTCGGCGAAACACAGCGCCAGCGCTGTTTCACGCCGGTTTTCTGTGAGAACGTGGTATTTCTCCGGTCGAGCCGGCCCATTCGTGCTGAAGCATGGCTCTCCCACGTTTCAATATGTTTTGTGGAGTAATAATAATAATAATAGCTCCCACACCGTTTTCGGTGACCGTGGCCGGTTTCATTGAAACCAGGCCAGCTACGCAGGAGTATTTTTATAGTGCCCAAGTGTGTGCGCAGTACACAAGAGCACTCTCTATTCCTTTACTCTCATAACCCAGTGGGACGGCAGACCGACACGACTGGCGAGAGATCAGGCGCAGGACCGACTTTTTACATGCCCATCCGATGCATGGATCATCGTACTTGTCAGACAATCAGGTGATCCCAACCTGCATTGTCCTAACCAAACTTGGAAATAACATGTTTCCAACGCGGGAATCGAACCCACGACCTCCGAGTCAAGAGCCGCGCTCTATACCACTAGACCATGGAGGCGTTCAAGTGGAGTGGAGTATTTCACACATCAATGTCTTAACGAAATATTCAGTAGAGTATTCTACACAACAATGTGGTACACCATTTAATTTACATATTATTATGAAATATTACATCATTTTGAAGACAGCAGTAAGTTACTGAGATCATAGATCTGTTAATTAAAAGTTTTCATTAATGTATAATGTACTTAATATAATGAATCAAAGTTAATTGAAAATATTTTTATTTAAATAAATTTAAAAATATTATATAATTATTTCGCATCACAACATGATCTTGTCTAAGTTAAATAAATTACTATATTTAAATGTATTTTTGTGTGTATTGTACACATAAATTTTCACTTCAAATAGTAGAGTATTTCACACATGAATGTCTCACTCATATTATCATGTATAATATACATACAGGGTGTAATAAAAATAAGTGATAATTTACTGTGTCTGTTTAAAAGTGTGTACGTGTTCCTTGTAGAGAGTTCACTGTGAAAGTAGCAGCGCTGAAAGGCCAAAAATTTTATTCACTTTTTATGTATGGGGAAACTTGTGATGCTCGGGCCCTTGCCCATACAAAAGTGAAAAAAAATTTCGTCTTTCAGCACTGCCACTTTCACAGTGAACTCTCTACAAGGAACTCGTACACACCCTAAGGTATTATCACTTATTTTTGTTACTCACTGTATACAGAGATAGAGTTGTTTTTATTAATCATTTTGTTTCTTTTTATATCCTTTCTTATGGTTGTCTAGAAGAAAAACCGCCAATTTGCGCTCTTCTAATAATTTCTTTTTTTTTCTTTCTTTATATTTTTTCATGTGTGCAAATAAAGAGAATTATTATTATATAATTATATTTCAGACGAGACGTCGGGTATAAATCGCTCTATACCGTACGAGGTGTTGTGTGGCGCGGCGGCGTGTGTGGGCGGGGCCGGCCTGGCCGCGCTCTGTCGCCGGCTCGCCACGGGCTACGGTCACGCGCAGAGCGGCTTCCCGGACTTGACCGTGTTTAATTGTCATACTAAAAAGGTTATTTATTTATTTACTTCATGACCCCTGCTACTCCGTTGCGCAGATATTAGTTTATCGCGGCTCGTGCGGAAATTGTAAAGTTTTAACCCGTCGATCATGGATAAACAAGACACAACAGAAATTCTATTGTGTCTCGGTCACCGGTGACCGGTATGGGGCTTGATGAATTAAGGGGTAAAAAGTATCCTGTGTCCTATGTCATTTCCTGTCTCTCGAAGTATGTTCATACCAAACTTTATCTAAATCGGTTTAGCCGTTTAAGCGTTAACTGTGAAGAATATATATGTAATTAGTAAAGATTAAGGCGCGTTTAGACGTTCGCGTTTTCTACTGCAGCGTTTGGGAAAACACGCGAGCTGAATCCGTACGCATAAAATGCGCATGTCTGAACGCGCCCTTAAAAGGATTATTAATCCGAAGTACTATCAGAGAAGTTGATTCATAGGTAGATAGCGGACCTACGTTATTACTTATTTGGTCGCAATATGTCAAACCATTTTTTTTATGCGCAGAGGAAACCCATAATGGGTGCCCCGGGTTGGGGATGTGCCTCAGTTAAGCTGAAGCACCCCGGGGGTATGTGGGACACTTACCCAATATTATGTCAAACCAAGTCAACAGATCATGACTTACATTGACATAACCCGACCAAATGACGTAGGTGGCCATCTGTTTTCATTTTTTCAATGGTACATATTATGTTTTTCTTTTACAGATAATGTTCGTAGAGGTGAAGACGGATTCAGATCGTCCTTCTATGAGGCAGCTCCAGTGGATGCAGTTCCTCCGAGACCACAACCTGCCCGTACAGTTCTGTTACATCGGCACAGAAACCGCCAAGTGTAAGGCGAGGTCATAGGGACTGAATAGTGGCGGTCTTACCCATTGCGAGGCCCCGGGCGGATGGGTTTTGCGAGGCCCCAGGCGGCAGGTCTTTGCGAGGCCCTTTGTCTTACGAAAAAATACCTTGCGAGGCCCCTGCAAGAGCGAGGCCCTGGGCGATTGCCCTGTTCGCCACCCCCTAGGGCCGCCACTGGGACTGAAGGATGGTATATAATCAAAGCGCACGGGATATCTAAGATTCACCATACCATCAGGGTTTTATTGGAGAAAACTAAACGCGGAATTTACCAAAATAATGCTGGAAAATAGGATACGACAGAAATCATATTGTTATCATAGATTAAGGTGGTTCGTTTTTTCGTCGTTCGTTTCGAACCACCGGCATTATTAATTTTGTTTAATCCAATAATTTTTCAACTAAGTAATTACATTTTGTAATTAGATAAAAAATTATTGGATTAAACAAAATTAAAACAAATGAGGCAATATCATACAATACAGTCATAATGAAACTATGTATGTATGGTCTTGAAATTCGAATTGCCTTCGTAGAGTTCTTAGTTTATTTTAATACTGAAAGTTGAAACTGTAAGAACTCTACAGAGACAAGAAAGAAGTAAAATTGCTAAGTATTGTGACGCTAATAAAAATATAATATAATATTATGTAACACTAACATAGAGTAAGATACTAGGAAATAAAAAAAATTACAAAAAATAAAAAAAAATATATAAAAATAACAAAAAGTAAAAAAAAGTATAATATTCAGAAAATATTTTACTAATATTTAGACGAGAGAAAGCTATATTGATCGGACAGGAATGAAAAAGGTATTGCTCAATGAAAGCTAACTACAAAAAAGCCTTATTACAAGCCTTATTACAAGAGAATTTGATTAGGTAAATAATATCTCGGTAGCTAGTTGATAAAATAAGCCAATTAAATTACCAAATACTGCTATCAAGGGAACGTTAACGAATTTATGGGCCATTTATGTAAGTCTAACCGAATCATGGGCTGACTTTTTATGTTGATCGGCGATCACGCGCTGTCAGCGTGTGGTTGTTACTAATAAGGCAGACATTATTGAAATGTATGTGCGTTTAAAATGATAACTGATAGATATATTATACAGGGTGCAATTAAACCTTCCAGCCAAGTTTTTAGGGCTTATAGGTGTTAAATTTTTTTATAATAACATTTTATCCCACCTAAAATCGTTGCAGAACAGTCACTTCGCGGCGGTAGGTAGTGCGGGGGTGACGCGGGGGGAGGCGCGGGAGCCACGCGCCCGGCGACGCGTAGTGCCCATTAATTATGGTGTTTTTTAGGAAAACTTTCGAAAGCTATTTCTTAACATAATATATGTACTGAGTAATTATAAAAGAAAAAATACATGTAATGCATTTTTATTTTTAACAAGGATCAATATATTGAAATGTGGCCGGAAGGTTTAATTGCACCCTGTATACTGTTAATACCGATTTCTTACCATATTCAAGTAAATAATTATGATTAACCTTGATTTCAAATGGACGCCCCTCGATGCACACAATAGAGAAAGGAAAATGATGACTGGACTGAAACGATAAGACTGGGTAGTGTATGATGTAGAAAATTGCTAGATGTAACTTTGGATTATAAATTATCACTGTTTTTATATTATGATAAATATAGAATTATTATTATAAAGGTGTTTTAATATTTGACTTTCAAATATTTTCAATTATATCTAGACAGACACGCACACACACACACACATAGAGTGGCCAGTCAAGTTCAGGTATAACAACTGGCGAACAGCACAGTGAATTACACAAATAATTTGGAGCCACTTTTGACCCCCTCATAATTATTCAAACATAAATGTGCCTTTGGCTCATATCATCTACACTACTATTATAAAGAGGAAAGATTTTATTGTTTGTTTGTTTGTCCTGAATAGGCTCCGGAACTACTGGACCGATTTGAAAAATTCTTTTACCATTGGAATCATAAAAATAAAGCAAAAATTGTCAAAAGCGGATAAAAAATGGTCGTCATGCTTGACTTATAGATTTTCAAAAGCGGAAGAAATCGAGAAACGGAAGAAACATTTTCTCCCGTGTTTTTCCGGGCAAACTGTCAAAATTTAGATTCTTTCGTTTATCTACTGACCTTATACTAGTAGGGCAGGTAAGTGGTACCACAGACTACTAAGGGATACTACAGTGGTACTTCATAATTTAAAACAAATGTGATACTCTTATTAATTTAATTCATAAGAATTAAAACCAAATATTGGGGGTAGTCAAAAAAAATATTAGAATTAGTGGGTAGGTCGAAAAAATTGAACGTAAACACGCCTTCTTTACTTCATAGTTGAAAACAATACAATACCCCCTATTCATTTGGCAATTCACAAGAACTAAAACAAATTATTAGGGGCAGTCACAACAAAAATATTTGAATTAGAGGGTAGGTCGAAAAATTGAACGTAAACAAACACCTCTTCATACGTTATTCGCCGGTATAAAAACAAATGGGCTACCTCTATTGTCAATTCACAAGAATTAAATATGCGCTCGTACTTCATAGTTGACGTACCTATTGATTTTTGGATAAAATTACTTGAATTTCTCAACGATTCAACTCTTTAGTTCTGTAATCTATATTCTAATTTCAAACAGAGAAAAACTACTTTGACATAACAACGTCTAGCATTGTCAAGAATAATAATATTTTGCTGTGAAGAATAATTAATTATATATTTTTAAAGCAATATTTTCAAATGAATAAAAAGTTTCAAACCATCTACGAAAACATCACGAACAAAAAGTTGGTTCATTTAATATACATGCCACTGCTGATTATGGGATTCATATCACTTATATCCTTCATGTATTTGTGTTGTAAGCACAGAAGAAACCGTCAAAAAGGATACATAGACGTTCCAAGGACACCTGAATAAATAAATACACTTGAAACAGTATAGCTTTTATTTTCTAAATATTTTAAATCATAACACGGTATGTACAAAACATTTCACCTCTAATATAAAATAAGGCATCTATGTCTAAAGACAGTTCCCCCTAGGAAATAACTCGCACCATATAATGGCTCACCTTACTGCTTACAGACAAGATAAACATTTGAGCATTCAAAATAACACCTAATACCTATACTTTTATTCAGTCTAATATACAATACAATACCTAGGACACCATCGTTGACAAAAACACTTTTTGTAATCATTAATCAGAAATGTATACAGGGTGTAACAAAACTAAATGATAATACCAATAATAGGGTGTGTAATGAGTCCCGTTTATACAGTTCACTGTAAAAATAGCAGTGCTGAAAGAGCAAATAAAATTTGCTACTACTTTCACAGTGTACTCCATATAAGGAACACACCCTAAAGTATCACTTAGTAATTATGTTACACCTGTATTTAAATAAGTAAATAGAAAGAAGTTTTTCTAAGTTCTAATTATGAAAGGCAATCAGAATTTTTATTATAAAAAGCGTTATTATAAACGAAGTGTTAGTTGCTATAGTTCAGAAAATATCCAAGTTGGTATAATTTTTGTGTGAGATGCAAATTGCAATACATATTTGTTCGAACTTCGAACTGAAGTTGCAGCGAAATGTCGCAAAATGCGAGCCACGCTGCAACTTCATTTTGCGTTTTAACAATGTTAATCCATGTATAGTTTGTCAAAAAATTGAAGAAATTAAAAAGTGGCAACATCGGAGTGTCATCCCTTTAAAATCAATCTAAGAAAAAAGGGATGACACTACGATGTTGCCACTTTCTAATTTCTTCACGTTTTTTACCAGACTATATAAACATTTTGCATTGTGCTTTAAAAAAATATTCTCTAAAGTACATGATAAAATATATTATTACAGTATGTAATAGTCTTTTTGAAACCTGTATTTCTGGTGTACACCTTTTGTACAATAATAAATGAAAGTATCGGTTGTGCAATGTGCATACATTTCAAATCTTCAATCGCTACAGACAACATCACTAAACGTATTTCGATCATCAAGTAAAGGCAAAGTTTTTCAATGTTACATCTTTTGTCTCTGTCCTTCCAATGGGAGGAAAGAGAGATAGTCGTATTCATTCGATATAACATCTGTTGTCTCTCTCATTCCAATGGGAGGAAAGAGAGATAGCCGTAGTCATTCGATATAACATCTGTTGTCTCTCTCATTCCAATGGGAGGAAAGAGAGATAGTCGTAGCCATTCGATATAACATCTGTTGTCTCTCTCGTTCCAATGGGAGGACGGAGAGATAGTCGGAGTCATTCGATATAACATCTGTTGTCTTTCTCATTCCAATGGGAGGAAAGATAGTCGTAGTCATTCGATATAACATCTTTTGTCTCTCTCGTTCCAATGGGAGGAAAGAGAGATAGTCGTAGTCATTCGATATAACATCTGTTGCCTCTCTCATTCCAATGGGAGGAAAGAGAGATAGTCGTTAAACCTCTATTTGGCGATCGAAAAAACTTCTTATAAAAACCATCACCTAATACGGTAACTAAAAGCTTATATTATCTCCAAGGCACATTCGAACATAAGGCACAAAGAGTAATACCTAATGTAGGTACTTAACACTGCTGGCTATAGATCTATTTTAATATTTAATCATACAAAATATATAAGTAAACAACATGATAGATATTACGTTCAACAGCAAATTCTCTCATAAATAGGTCGTCTGATATATTTTTGTCGTACTGGCATATTAATTTTAGTCTTACATATTATACCCTTTAGGGGCTTATAATGTCCATTATATCCATATTATTATACTATGTTTCGATTCATATCGATTTAAAATAAATATGCAACGCGACCAAATGAATACCAATTACCGTTTGTGTTCATCTTTACGTGACATCTAAATTCGTAGCGTTAGAGCAGCCCATATTCCTTACAATTAGATTAAAATATAACAAATAATATACTTTTTTATCTCGATACAAATCTGATAACTCGAAAAAGTTGGTAGTACATGTCAAACACCCTTGAAAGTGTCTAAAGGATTCATTCATA
The DNA here is from genome assembly GCA_905404155.3 of Plebejus argus. NCBI lineage: Eukaryota > Metazoa > Arthropoda > Insecta > Lepidoptera > Lycaenidae > Plebejus > Plebejus argus. The sequence continues at coordinate 4,376,169 of FR989946.1, read as the reverse complement.
TTATCATATTATGCACCTTTTCATCTGAGATCTTAAATATAAAATATTATAATATCTTTATAATAAATATTAACAAATCAATCTGGTACGCAATATCAAAATTACCGTGAGTATAAAATATAGTATAAGCAACATATTTACAAAAATATAACTACTTAAAACTAAATACATTTGGCAATCACCCTATCATAAAAATTCAACAATCTAGAAAATACATAATTATAACACGTCATTTTGTATAAAATATCGATTATCATAACAATTTAATAGATGTCATTTCAATCATAGCTGTACATTTATAACCATATTTTAATAGGTTAAACAGGGTAAAATCGGAAACAGGGTAAGTCCGGTTATTTAAATCAAAATAAACCTAAATCCGCTTTAATTTTTGAGAACGGTAGCAAATTATAACCGTATTTTACCGTTATACCAAGGGAACAAAATTCTCGCTGATAAGTTATTTTAAGTTTTCCGGATTACACTGTATCTGAACATACCGCGTTTAGCCTAAGTATAGTCTGTCAAAAAAGTGAAGAAATTAAAAAGTGGCAACATCGTAGTGTCATCCCTTTCAGATCAATGTAAGAAAAAAGGGATGACACTACGATGTTGCCACTTTTTAATTTCTTCACTTTCTTGACAGACTATAAAGTACGTCTAAATGCAGTATGCTTTTATACGCGACATAAAAAGCTATCGCATAAAATAGTTTAAAGTTTAAACTATTATTATGGACGTGCGCAAACAGTCATCGTAAAATTATTAAATATTTTCTTGAAAACACTTTTTCGTCCCAATATCTTGTATATTCTATAACATCGTTATGTCTCCTGTCTTGAAATTACGCGGGCGCTCGGGGCTCCTAAATAAAATATTTACTCGTTATTATAAGTATTATTCAAAACATGGGAAGGTCAGGCAAGATGCGGTACCTATGATTCAGACTTCAGAGCATAACAACATGTTATACATAAGACCCATCTAAACTCTAAGGTTTAAACCATAGGCACCCAGTCCTGTCAATTGTCATACATAATAAATAGGGGACATTTAATATTTAAATTGAAACGAGACTAATTAGGGCCCACCAACCTTTTTGAAAGTTGCGTTTATTTTGTAATGAAGCGTCATAATATTTTTTTTTATTAAATAAAGGGGCAAACGAGCAAACGGGTTACCTGATGGTAAGCAACTACCATCGCCCATGGACACTCGCAACATCAGAAGAGCTGCAGGTGTGTTGCCGGCCTTTTAAGAGGGAATACGCTCTTTTCTTGAAGGTTTGCAGGTCGTATAGGTCCGGAAACACTGCTGGTGACAGTATTTCCGGACCTATACGACCTGCTATAATACCTGAATATTATGATAATCAATTATAAGTGTGTTATACCACAAACAGGTTTCCATTTCTGTCTCGGGAATGTACTTTCTTTTTTGCCGTAATTCTTAAAAATAAATAACGACACTAATAATAATATTAATTTTGATTTTTTGTAAATATCTATTTAATTAAACTTTCCAATATTTAATTTTTGCATAGTATAATAGTTCAAATTTTTACGAGGAAAACCAAAATAAGACTTTTAGATCTAATTTAAATACCTCATAATCAAGCAAATCATTTGAAAATGCAAAACAAGTTAAAAAGGTTTAGCATAACTGTATTTGAAAAGTCAATTATCGTTCATTCCCAGAAATACACTTATTTTGCCACTTCTAATCACCTAAAACAGTGTGCCGGACCGTTCACGTCAGATTTCGAATGTAAACAAAAAGTATTGAAGCTTTGAACATGTAAAAAATTGACAAAATACTGTTTTCTTTTCCGCATGGCTGAAGACACAGATGCGTGTCATCTAATCGTATGGCAGTGGGCACTGATCAGTGTCACGTTATTTTTGTTCAACGCCACAGCTAGAAGTTAGCAAAATTAGACATCGCAACGAATCGGTTAAGAATAAAAGGAGTTTAAACGTCATATAGATCTCAAACGGTGTATAGACGGTGCATTACAGCTTAAATGACGTAACAGTATCGTACAATATTAGGCGTCACAGTTGTAAGAAAACATAGAATAACGAGGGAAAGTCTACTTTACATGTTAGGCTCCTGCTTGAACGGGGCCGGCTCTAGGAACGCCTCGGGCAGGGTCAGTTGAGGCACCAGGGGGGGCGACACGGGCGAGGGGGGCGAGCGAGCAGCTGGCTCCGCCACTGGCTCGGAGGCCGCCGCAGCAGACTCCTGCGCCTCCTCTAGCGTCGCCTCTGCGGTTGCACCTGCAATAGTGTCTCTGTCAACTCTTACGGGAACAATGTAGTTGTATCACGTAAAGACACGATGGTGAAGAAAATAATGAATAGTGGGAAAGTTGGGTGACAAGTGAACAAGTTTTCACTTTCACAGTTTCACAAATATTAACGACAATTTATTGATTTGATTTTAATTTATTGATTGATAATTATATTGACTTAGTTACCTAAATCAACGCTAAATTTGCCGTTTAAATGTTTCATTATTTAAAATATTTATTTTAATCATATTTTTGTCGTTACTGCGTCGAAAAGGGCCCAAAAACGCAACACTCAACAGTGGAGTAATTCTTTTATTAATTAGATCACTTGCATGATCTATCTTCATAATACACTCGCTAATTTCGACAGTGAAGTTGGATGTCAAAAATGTATTGGATTTGACATAACACATGTCGCTTGCGAGGCGTTATGTCAAATCTCATACATTTTCGTTATCGGCCCTAACGAACGCAATTCTAAGGCCCCGGTATAAATAGTTACTATTCAAGATGCACCTCGGTCTCAAGACACGGTTCAGGCTCTGTAATCACAGAGGTTGGCTGTCAAAATTTGGACCAATCACAGAGCCGAACCGCGTCTTGAGGACCTGGTCGCATCTTAAGTACTGACTATTTATACGGCCCTAAGTCTAGTCTGAGTACCATCATGCTAGACAAGTACACACCTCCTAGCAGCATCTCCTGGAGCAAGCTATCGACATGGGCTACACCAAACAGCTTGGCGAACTGTATCTGTTCTATCATCTGCCACGTGATGCTCTGCAGCGGCGGCAGACACAACAACAGTTCACCGAACCGTCCGCGCCCGTCGTATTGCCGGTCGCTTATGTAGTCTTCTAGATTAATCTGGATCTGGTAGCGCAGTTGTTTGATCTTCTGCGGCTGCGAGAGGCCCTTCGCGTCTGGAAGTCGGTTTAGATTCGTTAAAATGGTTTTTTTATGAAAAAAGGGGGCAAACGAGCAAACGGGTCACCTCATGGAAAGCAACTTCCGTCGCCCATGGACACCCGTAGCATCAGAAAAGCTGCAGGTGCGTTGCCGGCCTTTTACGAGGGAATAGGGTAATAGGGTAGGGGAGAGTAGGGAAGGGAATAGGGGAGGGTAGAAAAGGAAATAAGGAAGGGTAGGGAAGGGAAAAGGGTAGGGGATTGGGCCTCGGGTAAACTTACTCACTCGGCGAAACACAGCGCAAGCGCTGTTTCACGCCGGTTTTCTGTGAGCCCGTGGTATTTCTCCGGTCGAGCCGGCCCATTCGTGCCGAAGCATGGCTCTCCCAAAGTAAATTAAGAAAAATTGCCGCTACATGCAACTTTAGAACTTTAGCCTTTCCTTGCATATAACACAATTGCAATAAACATCTATAGGTATCATCATTATGCAACATAGATTGCAACTAGTGAATAGACAGGTTTCCAAATTTGGTTAGAGCAATGCAGGCCTGATTGTCTGACAAAAAAAAAGATGGTCTCACGCCAGTCGTGTCAGGAGGCCTACTACGAAACCGTTTTGACCGAAACTCAAACAATCGAATGGGAATGCCGCGTCCTGCTCTAACAACGTCATTTCACGTTTGTTAGAGTAGGACGCGGCTTTCTCGTTCGATTGTTGGGTTGTTAGAATTTTTAATATACTGTATTTTAATATATAGTACTGACTGGGGTCAAAGAAGACGATGGCCTTGAGGCAGGCGAACTCCGTGTCGTCGATGTCGATGTCGCGCAGCGGCCGCACGATCTCGTCCATCACGCGGATACCGATCATGCTGATGTCGATGTCCATGCGACCGTCTGGAATGTAAAAACATGTTAGAGCTCCATGGTTAGAGTAACTTACACTCTACCTACTTACTTCAATTTAACCGACTAAAAAATAACTGCATTTTAAAAAGATAAAACCGACTTCAAAATTGTACGAGAATTAAAACTCCCTATCTCCAAAACTACTGAATCGATTTTGATGAAACTTGCAGCATTCCCTAAGTTGAACAATACTTAGTACAACAAAAAAAGAATCACTCAAATCTGACCAGTAGTTCCGAAGATATGCGTGAACAAACTTGGCACATTTGCTCAGATGCTGATATAGATTAACATAAACAAAAACTGGGCAGTTCTGGAAATTATATACATACGCGTCGAATTGATAACCTCCTTTTTTTGAAGTCGGTTAAAAATATTAGCTAGGGTACTGTAGCTTGGCAAACAATTACGTTAAAACACAAAACAACTTGAAAAAAGTCACGTTACATGCACGGCAAACTGCAAAGCCTTGCGGTGTTGCCGTGCATCGTTTAACACTCGGGGACTGCCGCGGTAAAGCTATTATATAGGATTTTTCATCAACTTATGCAATTATTATAATTCGCATCGTCTAGTCTCACGCACATCGCACACCCCGTATTAAACCGCGCGCACCCCAACAGCAGGTGCTCGCCCGCGTGTGCGCGCAGCAGCGCCACCTGGACGTATGATGTATAGTTGTATTATGGAGGGTAGATGGAGGAGAACTATCTTATATGGGGGATATTTGAAAAAGTGTCCAGCTGTACGCAGTAAATAACAGTTGAAAGTGGCGCTAGCTGCAGCAAAGGGTATGGAATGAGTGTAGCCGTTGGTGACAAAATACTTAATAAATAAATAAATAACAAAATAAATAATACCAATGTCCAATATATTTTGAAAAATATAACCTAAAATAGCTAAAATAAAAGCTGCTAAATGATTTAAAATTTACCTTGTTGCTACTGTAGCGCCACCCTAATGTAACGCATTTCAGCTGACACTTTTTACATACAGAGATAGTTCTCCTCTATCCACCCTCCATAAGTTGTATACTGACCTAGGTGATGTTTGGCGATGATGCAGTTGTTGCCGAGCAGCAGCACGTCTCGCAGGTGCAGCGAGCGCCGCGCGCACCCCAGCAGCAGGTGCTCGCCAGCGTGTGCGCGTAGCAGCGCCACCTGCAACAGAGTGAAGATAGTTTTGAGTCGGGAAGCGTGAAGTTAGCTACGGACACGATATTTTTAATGAACTGTAACTTCTTGGTGGAAATTCGTGTTCAGTTCAATAATTATTATAATATACATTTCTTGCAGTTATTCCACTTTATAAACATAATATTATAAATAAAGTGGAATAGTGCAAGGAAAGTGTATAAATATTAATTAATGAATTGAACTACGGATACTATACTGATTATGGATCATGAAGTTAATAACGGGTCATCCGGTAAGCTAAAGATCGTATAGTTAGTCCGCGCATCGTGAAGTTTTCTACTGACAGGCAGAAGGTTTTATCCGTAAATTAAAATTAAAAAACCTAACGAATAGCTGTTTCTGTTTGTCACAAACTCTCCTCTGTCCCTGAAAAATATACCCCAGAGATAATCACTCCCCGCGTTTCCTAAGCAAGTAAATCTGTTCCCTCTTAAAAACTCTTCCTCACTTGATCATCAAGATGTAGCTCCGTGAAGGCGGGTATGTACTTCGCCCACTCCACTAGTATAAGCAGCTGCTGCTTGATGCTGTCACACACGTCGTTGATCTTCGCCAGCTTCCGGCTGTTGATCTCCGCGTCCGTTATGTTGTTGGACTGGAATAAAAAAAAAAGTTTTGTTTTTAAATTTTTAAACAAGAATTTCGTCATAAGCGTCGTAGTCTAAATATTGACTTTTTGTTTTTTTGTGACGTTACCAGGCAATGACGACATTGCCATTTTGTATAATATTTGCGTTACGCAAATGTTATAAAAAATAAGTCTAAAAATACTATATTTATTTACGAAAACAAATGACCCGTGTATTTGAGGTTACTTTCAAGGCAACTTAGCACAATCTTATCTACGCTATCTTAGATTAGGAGCATGTATTACGCAATTCTTTTACTTGTGTGATATTAATACATAATATAACGATGGTATACACCGGGTATACAACGGTATTACCAGTTACCTACATACTTCCAAATTCACTAAGTACTAAAAGCTTCCTAAATTGAAGAAGTGTTAGATTCTTCCCAATAAGTTAAATATCCTACGGGCACTACAAACACTCTTTTGGTTCTGGATTAACAGATGCTACTTTAATCCTGCAATAAAATACTTGTAATGATTTTTTTCGCGTTTATAATAATTAATAATGTGTGGTGTTAATTTTAACGCAATAAACCTGTCAATTAATATATTATAATACATACTGCATGACTGGTGAGACATGTTCAATACTCGAGGACGTGATATTAGGCTATTATATTAGTTAAAAAAAAAATACTTATAAAAAAATGATATAAATTGATCACTGAGTAAATGTAGCTTAAAGTTAAATAATTATTTACCCAACGCATGGACACCGCGCGCGGGAGGGGTAGTTGTGTGGTGTTTCTTTGGTAGCGCACGCCTCTGCACCGGCCGCATAGTATGCCTACTTGCCTAGCCGCGTAATTTACTTAGTATCCATGATTCATTTATTTTTGGGAAATTCGGAAAAAAATTTAAGAACCTAATTTTATTACATTTATTATGAGAATCGAGTACAGAGTACTCTCCATAAGTATCGGTAATGTCTCACCAGTCATGTTGTATATAGTGACCTCTACGTCTGTACGTCTGTTGTCAGGAAGTATTTTGATGCAAAAACATACATTCCGTCAAAACCAGTTAAATAACATTATAAGTTATAACTAACAGCAATAGTTAGCTCTTGTCTGTTAATGGCCCGTGCCCCGTGCATAGTATATTTTACATAATACATTTGAATTTCAGTGTTAAAGGTGAAAACCTCAACTGATTTTAATTATTACTAGATGTTGACTTCGTTTGCGTCGATATTCTTTTGTTGCGTGGCAACAGTAATTTTTTATCATAGAAACTGTCCTTTGTCGCAATCCCTATGTCTAATTTAAATCGTTTCAGCGGTTAAAAGTCACGAGTATGTACAGTACAGATATCGCATTTTATAATAATAATAGCTCCCACACCGGTTTCGGTGACGGTGACCGGTTTCGTTGAAACCAGGCAAGCTACGCAGGAGTAATTTTATGGTGCCCAAGTGTGTGCGCGTACTGCGCACACACTCTATTCCTTTTACTCTCATAACCCAGTGGGACGGACGACCGACATGACTGGCGAGAGATCAGGCGCAGGACCGACTACATAGTTACATGCCCATCCGACGCATGGATCATCTTACTTGTCAGACAATCAGGTGATCAGCCTGCATTGTCCTAACCAAACTTGAAAATAACATGTTTCCAACACGGGAATCGAACCCACGACCTCCGAGTCAAGAGCCGCGCTCTATACCACTAGACCACGGAGGCATTTTATAATGTATGGATTATCATAAATTTATTACCACATACATAATTGATAATATTATTTTCCACATGTTTACCATAAGATCTATATATATTAGCTTAATATTGTATGAGTAAAATACATTTAAAGAAGGGTTGGACCAATGTACGAAGTTGAATATGATGATGATGAGTTTTGGCTAGAGCAAATTTTCAATTCACAAGGCAGAATTTCAAGAAAAAAGTTCCAACTTAGGATCTAGGTACCCAAGACGATGAAACTGAGATGCATTATGCGCATGATTAAAAAAATAAGAAAATAAATCCACCATTTTGAAAATTGACGTGGGAGAGCCATGCTTCGGCACGAATGGGCCGGCTCGACCGGAGAAATACCACGTCCTCACAGAAAACCGGCGTGAAACAGCGCTTCCGCTGTATTTCGCCGAGTGAGTGAGTTTACCGGAGGCCCAATCTCCTACCTACCCTATTCCCTTCCCTACCCTCCCCTATTCCCTCTTAAAAGGCCGGCAACGCACCTGCAGCTCTTTTGATGCCACGAGTGTCCATGGGCGACGGAAGTTGCTTTCCATCAGGTGACCCGTTTGCTCGTTTTTTATTATTAAATAAGGAGGCAAACCCTTATTTAATAAAAAAAACACTTTAAACCGAACCATCGAGATTTTTTTTTGTATTCTGTAACTTACTTCATCTATGACCTTCCTGCTGAGTAGTTCCGCGTTCAGAAGCGACACTACGGAGAGGCCGTTAGCTTGTGTGGGCTCCTCGTACGACGGCCGCCTGCAGTTTATTCTGTCCCGCTCGTTCTGTACAGCTGGAAAAGAGATGGAGAATATCTATAGACGTTATTGGGAAAAAATAATAATTGATTTTTAATGACATTGGCATAATATGCATTACCGACTAGCGTTGTACCTTTATATGCATACAATAGGACATTTCTATTATATTTATTCTGCAAGTAGAATATATATTTTGCACAGTAACAAGCTAACAACGGTTAGTCGAGACTATATTATACAGTGTGTAACCAAATAAGTGATAATACTTTAGGGTGTGTACGTGTTCTTTGTAAAAAGCGCACTATGAAAGTAGTTAGCGCTGAAAGACCAAATTTTTTTTCACATTTGTATGGGGATTGGGGAAACGCGTGACGCTCGGGCCCTGGCCCATACAAAAGTGAAAAAAACATTTTTGTCTTTCAGAACTGCAACTTTCACAGTGAACTCTCTACAAGGAAGTTCCTCGTAGAGAGTTCACTGTGAAAGTAGAGGTTCTGAAAGACGAAAATGTTTTTCAGAACTGCTACTTTCACAGTATAAACTAAAGTATTATCACTTATGTTTGTTACACCCTGTATATTTTATGTTTTTTACTAAAACTATTTTACTAAAAATAAAGACTTTACTGTTCTGACCAACAAATAAAATTACTAAATTTTATTTGTTGGTCAGAACAGTGAAGTCTTAACAAATAAATAAAATATATACATTGTTTTGTTTGTTTCTAACACTATCTAATGCCCAATTTCTTTAAAGGAGTTTATTAAGGACGCTATTACAAATATCAGCGATTTTCCGGTACCCTATTAAAGAATTTGGTTTCAAATGAAAGATAATCAAAGCGCACGGAGTGCGCGGCCAAGTTCCAGCAGGCCGCGCGCATGCCGTGCACTATTTACACGAACGGTTTCGACGCACTTTTGACCCCCTTGTATCTCAGTGCCTATTGCGAGAGCAAAGATAAAATTTTACCTACCTAATTATATACTAGTACTTACGCAATATACCAAATTTCATAGATATAGATTTGTTAGATCCTGAAATATTTCCTTGTAAAAATAGCTAATTTTGGCACTGACTCACTGACCGGTAATCAAAATCTCTAGGCCACTTCCAGTTGTCGTAGCGTTATGAAATTTGGCACACAGGTTGTTTGTTATATGTAGATTAACAAAAAATTAAGAAATTTGAGAAATTGGTCAAGCGTGAGTCAGCTCATCTATGAATTTGAGATAAAAATCGGTAATCAAAACCTCTAGGCCACTTCCAGTTGTCGTAGAGTTATGAAATTTGGCACACAGGTTGTTTGTTATATGTAGATTAACAAAAAATTAAGAAATTTGAGAAATTGGTCAAGCGTGAGTCGGCTCATCTATGAATTTGAGATAAAAATCGGTAATCAAAACCTCTAGGCCACTTCCAGTTGTCGTAGCGTTATGAAATTTGGCACACAGGTTGTTTGTTATATGTAGATTAACAAAAAATTAAGAAATTTGAGAAATTGGTCAAGCGTGAGTCGGCTCATCTATGAATTTGAGATAAAAATCGGTAATCAAAACCTCTAGGCCACTTCCAGTTGTCGTAGCGTTATGAAATTTGGCACACAGGTTGTTTGTTATATGTAGATTAACAAAAAATTAAGAAATTTGAGAAATTGGTCAAGCGTGAGTCGGCTCATCTATGAATTTGAAATAAAAATCGGTAATCAAAACCTCTAGGCCACTTCCAGTTGTCGTAGCGTTATGAAATTTGGCATACAGGATGTTTGTTATATGTAGATTAACAAAAAATTAAGAAATTTGAGAAATTGGTCAAGCGTGAGTCGGCTCATCTATGAATTTGAAATAAAAATCGGTAATCAAAACCTCTAGGCCACTTCCAGTTGTCGTAGCGTTATGAAATTTGGCACACAGGTTGTTTGTTATATGTAGATTAACAAAAAATTAAGAAATTTGAGAAATTGGTCAAGCGTGAGTCGGCTCATCTATGAATTTGAGATAAAAATCGGTAATCAAAACCTCTAGGCCACTTCCAGTTGTCGTAGCGTTATGAAATTTGGCACACAGGTTGTTTGTTACATGTTGATTAACAAAAACTTAAGAAATTTGAGAAATTGGTCAAGCGTGAGTCGGCTCATCTATGAATTTGAGATAAAAATCGGTAATCAAAACCTCTAGGCCACTTCCAGTTGTCGTAGCGTTATGAAATTTGGCACACAGGTTGTTTGTTATATGTAGATTAACGAAAAATTAAGAAATTTGAGAAATTGGTCAAGCGTGAGTCGGCTCATCTATGAATTTGAGATAAAAATTAATATATACAAGTAAATACACTGAAATAAGATGAGGAGGAAAGAAACAAATTGGTATGATTCCTTAAAAAAAGTATTGAAATCTCACCAAAAACATACCTGTTAAAACGGGGCCAAGTTCCTATTCACTAATTGTTCGCCTTAAAAAAGAGTTGAAATCCAATTCAATGCCAAGTTTAGATGCACTTCCAAATCTATCATAATCATCTTCATCAACAGCCTGATCCTAAATACTTCTAAATTTGAACTTGGCAGGTTTTCATGCTAGTAGCACTTGATAATTGTATAATTTTTAAATTTAAATATAAGATATCTATGTGATTAAATTAACCTGCCAAGTTCAAATTTAGAAGTATTTAGGATCAGGCTGTTGATGAAGATGATTATGATCGATTTGGAAGTGCATCTAAACTTGGCATTGAATTGGATTTCAACTCTTTTTTAAGGCGAACAATTAGTGAATAGGAACTTGGCCCCGTTTTAACAGGTATGTTTTTGGTGAGATATATTCATCTCCACGACTGTACCATAAAAATTCTATAGCCGCATACAAAATTTTCACATAAAATACGTTTTAACCATCACAATAATTGCAAAATATGAAAAAAATGGGGTCTGATTAGGTACCTTAATATCTAAATACACTGAACTGAGGAAAATAAATATACAAAAAAATTGTTGCTTATTTAGTCCTCTATAAAGTCCGCTAAAAATTTTATATAAAAATAAACAACTTTTCCAGTTATAAAAATAAGAAAATTTCTCAAATTTTTTCATACATTTTCGCCATATTAAGAACGCGGCGAGCGTCGTAACCGCCACTGTACAAGGCGCGCTAATATGAATCTTATTTTAATGTCATTAACGTCGATATTCGTACTGACAGACATCCGACCTGCTAATTTTCCGGTTGGAGCATTCTTAATTGCGATATATTTTTTAGTTTGCGCTGATAATATAAACAAATCAACAACGCTATTAAAATATAGATAAACTACTGAACTAAGTTTGAGATCAGTCTACAGTTTTTGTGGTGTAGCTTGTCTTTAGTTTTTTTTTTCCAGAAATCAAGGACAACATTTTGTCTTTCTGTGGAACTCAGGGCTTCAAATATCGTTATTTTTTCATAACGTTACTGCTTCAAGGGCAAAGATAACGTTATGAAAAATAACGATATTAGGAAATAATTATATTAATAACTAGCTGTCCCGGCAAACGTTGTTTTGCCATTTAAAGTATTTCTACTTCATTAGTAATTGATACAAAATCTAACCCCCCCCCCTTTTGTCCCCTAAGAGGGGTGGGGTGAAAACTGATGTTAAGTTGGAAAATACAATTAATAATATGACGTAAGTCCATTAAAGAAAAAATTTGATACAAAATCTGACCCCCCTTTGGGTCCCCTTAGAGGGGTGGGGGGGAAAGTTTATACACCAGATGTTGAGTTGGAAGAAGGCAAATATATCTGCGGAAACCGTATGCAAATCGGATCAGTAGTTTTCGTGTTAAAGCAAAAGCTTGATACAAAATCTAACCCCCTCTTTCGTCCCCTTAGAGGGGTGGGGGGGAAAATTTTTATACACCAGATGTTAAGTTGGAAGAAAGACAAATATATTTGCGAAAACCGCATTCAAATCGGATCAGTAGTTTTCGTGTGATAGTGGAACAAACATACAGACAGAAAGACAGACAAAAAACTAACCACAGTTTTGGCTTCTATAGCGATGTAGTAACACCCCCTGCTTATTATATATATTATCTTATCTTTAATGTACAGAATTCACATTTCTACAGTTTTATTATATTATGTATAGATTTATAGTTAAAGAAATTAATTAATTATAATAGCAATCAAAAATAACAGTCATTCAAAACGTATTTTAAAAAGTTCTAAAAATATTACTTTCTTAGTCATAACTTTTAAAGCTTTTTTGAAATTAGGATTATAATAATGAAGCACTATACTATTATATATTCTGTGACTATAGTCTATATCAAATCAATAAAGCAGCACCCGGCTGTCGCATAACTATTGAAAATCTATTGTGTCTGCGATTCCCACGATCGAGGTAATATTTACGTGGACTCTCCGGGCGAGTCGGTGGCACTGATAATTAAATCTCTCCCCTACCGCACGCACACCCGCGCGTCGCGCCTTGACGCCCAATTCGCAACGTGCAGCAGAAATCGTAATATTTTAATTTCGCCGTAACATTTAAACCAAACGTCCAATTTTAATCATTCAAAGACCAAATATTATCTACATTAACTGTACTTAGTGATGAAATAATTTATTTTGATAAGGGTCAATAGCATTATTTAAATAAACGCGTTTAAATATAGTCCAAAAAAAATTCAAGATTTTTTTATAAAAAAATGGTTATTGTGCCTCACTCAACATAGATAGGTATAGTGTGTCGCGGACTTTTTTGTAGATATTTAAAAGATCTATAATTACTTAGAACATTTTATGCCTCTATCTTTTATAGTTTAGGCAGCGTACGCAAAATAAGTAACTTTTCTGGTTGATTTTTTACACCTTGCGTCCGAAAATCCCAAATATCTTACGGAACCTTATATTTTTCCAAAATAAAAATTAGCCTATGTTCAGCAGAAATAATGCAGGATTCCAATGGTGAAAGAATTTTTCAAATCGGTCCAGTAGTTTCGGAGCCTATTCGACTCAAACAAACAAATCTTTCCTCTTTATAATAGTAGTGTAGACGGTAAATCGATATTAATAACGGAAAATGTTATATTATAACGATATTTTTTCGTTATGTTACTAGATAATGTTAAAAAAAATTATCGTTATCTGGCTACCATTACGAAAATAACGGTACGTAACGATATTTTTTCTGCTATTCGATAACGTTATGAAGCCCTGGTGGAACTTGAGGAAAATACAAAATAGGTATAAACGTGACATTCCGTGACCCTAAGAGTACATAACGGAGACAGTTATAATTAGTTATTTTCTAAATGTGCCCTTGATAATTGCAACGACAGAGTAAACATATTGCCCAGTAAAGTGTAAACATTCCTAATGATTAGGTTCGATAAATATAATTAATATGCTTTAATTACACGCTTATCTTGTGTACACTAGGAAAGTTCCGGCAAGCTATAAGGGCATGTGGTGAGTGGTAACTTTAATTAAATGAAAGGAAAAAAACATGTGGTAAGGTACCTATTCTACCCTACCCACGGATCTCTATACAAGTACGCTGGATTGCTGATAGCCTTTGAAATGACAGCTATTTTTTGTGCCTATTTGAAGCGGAATCAGCGCCCATATTATTCGGGTAGAGAACTAAATCTGACGTAAAAATGACGTTTGAAAGCCGCCATATTGACGCTGATAGCAGTAGTGAGAGTATTTGGAACTAATACTAGTGATGACAACTGTTGTTATTGGTTGTGGTTACGTCAAATTTAGTTCTCTACCCGAATAATGGGGGCGCTGATTCCGCTTCAAATAGGCACAAAAAGCAGGTCTGTATCAGCAATCCAGCGTACTTGTATAATAGAGATCAGTGACCCTACCTTAATTAAGGTTTTAATAGAACACAATGTTAAAGTTATAGCTAAGTATAATATAATTAAAATACACAGCCGAATATAGCACCTCCACCTCCCCCTTTTGGGAAGTTAGTTAAAAAGTGGCACTCATGACTCAAGGGAAAACAAGGCCTAGCTAGCTCACTCGTGCTGAGATTAGTACTGGCATAATATTATATTATAATTAATAATAATTACTCCTGACATGGCTATTATGTCCACAACCTAAGACTCAAAGAAAATCCATGACTAATATAATAACATACCCCTTGACAGTTGACACCCAAACCGCTGAACCGATTTTGTATATTTATAACATTACCTAGTACCGAGAAAGGGATTACAACCGTACATTTTTCAGGGATAGAAACTTTCTATCTCTGAAAAAATCGGCCAAGTGCGAGTCGGAATCGCGCATGAAGGGTTCCGTACCGTTATAGAGCAAAAGAGCTAAGTTTAGGCCATAAATTGTGTTTTTTGTATGGGAGCCCCCCTTATTTTTTATTTTATTTTAATATTATTATGAAATATTAAAGTACACACATAATTAAAGATTTTGTGAAAAATTCAAGTACCTACCTGTTGCTATTTTTGATATAGAGCAAAAAAGGCCAAAAAAATCACGTTTGTTGTATGGGTGCCCCCCTTAAATATTCATTTTATTTTATTTTTAGTACTTGTTGTTATAGCGGCAACAGATATATATATACTGTGAAAATATCAAATCTCTAGCTATTACCGTTCTTGAGTTACAGCCTGGAGACAGCAAAAAAGGCCAAAAAAATCACGTTTGTTGTATGGGAGCCCCCCTTAAATATTAATTTTATTTTATTTTTAGTATTTGTTGTTATAGCGGCAACAGATATACATAATCTGTGAAAATATCAAATCTCTAGCTATTACCGTTCTTGAGTTACAGCCTGGAGACAGACAGACAGACAGACAGACAGACAGACAGCAGATGGACAGACGGACAACGAAGTCTTAGTAATAGGGTCCCGTTTTTACCCTTTGGGTACGGAACCAATAAACGAATTTGGCACAATGCAATGGGGTTATACCTAGTCACTTATAATAATAAAAGTAGTAGGTACTAAAAGCGAACATACCACAGACATAGATCTTGATCTATGACTGTGGAACATATCGCAGCATAGATCATGATAGATACCGCATGTGTATGTACTTCGCGTGCCATATCGCGCTCCCAAACGACGAGCAATGCTCGTCTTTCGAAAGTCTGTTCTTCAGTCTGCTATCGGAATCGGACGTCAATCGGAATTTTAAAAATGCCTAAATGCCTAAAAGTGCCGTAGTGAGCTGTATAAATTCAAATAGAAACGTTGGCCTAGAATCTATATAATGGGCACTTTTCTTATTATCGGTACCGACGGCACAGTAGTAATAAAACGCTCGTTTTCATACAAATGGAGCGACATGCGGTATCTATCTTGATCTATGTCTGTGGAACATACCTTCTTTCTTCATGCCCGCTTTGAAACACTTCCTCAGCCTGCAGTATCTGCACTGATTCCGTTTGTCTTTGTCCACTACACAATTTCTGCTAAACCTGAAACATAAAAGTTGTATGTTATTTTCTTGTTTACTTAGTATACAAGTTACTTATGTGTTAAATATTATTATTTTCCTATTTGTTTAATAGTGATTATTAAAAAGATGAATAAACACAATATTGAATAATATTTTTGCGGCATTAAAAATAATAGAAACTACAAAGATGTAAACAAGTTACAAGTCCGATGTTTGGAATAGGGTAATACATTATACATATTACTGCAATATTTTCACGCCAGAGGCAGCATCAGCATAGACCACTGATGTCTATTATACAAGTACGCTGGCGGCTGGATTGCTGATACAGACCTGCTTTTTGTGCCTATTCGAAGCGGAATCAGCGCCCCCATTATTCGGGTAGAGAACTAAATTTGACGTAACCACAACCAATAACAACAGTTGTCATCACTAGTATTAGTTCCAAATACTCTCACTACTGCTATCAGCGCCAATATGGCGGCTTTCAAACGTCATTTTTACGTCAGATTTAGTTCTCTACCCGAATAATATGGGCGCTGATTCCGCTTCAAATGGGCACAAAAAATAGCTGTCATTTCAAAGGCTATCAGCGATCCAGCGTACTTGTAGGTATAGAGATCAGTGGCATAGACAGTAAACAAAAAGTCCTGTTCGAGGTTTGACAACGATTCTGTCAATATTCTGTATAATATGACGTATGCTACATGTGGAATTTTGTTCTTATTTACCTTCGGGCTTCGATCAAGTAATTAGATTTATTTACTCTATATGCTAGTAGCCCCTCTGCTCCGACTTTTACGCAATATGGGGAATATTGCGCAAAGCAATTGATAGACATAGAGCATACGTCATGACTCATGTCAGTAATTTTTGCCTTTTTAACAATATTTTAACTCTTTCCGTTATATCGGCAACAGGTATACATAATCTGTGAAAATTTCAACCTTCTAGTTATTCCGTTCTTGAGTTACAGCCTGGAGACACACAGACAGACGGACAGACGGACAGACATCGAAGTCTTAGTAATAGGGTCCCGTTTTTACCCTTTGGGTACGGAACCCTAAAAAAGTAGCTGTAAGTTATTTGCAACTATTGTTTTTACTTTCACTATAACTGTTGATAAATTATGGGTACACATTTTTATCAGTGCATAACAATATCGTATTGTTATTGCATACTGCACTATAGGGGCGATAATTTTTTACATAATATTATCATCGGCATAGTCATCGGGGGTCCTAGTTATCAGTATTCGATAATATTATCACTCGGTTTCGGTTATCATCATTACGGCCGGTACTAGAAATTATTATCCCACAAAAAACATTTTCATGTAAAAATGTTGCCAAGATGAGAACATAATATTATTATAGTTCGTGGTGTCAAAAAGTACTGAAATCTCATGTAGAGCCAAGTTTCTAACCTTACATACTTAGCCCTAAATCTAAAAACCTCATTTTTACACCAAAGCGCGGCAAAATATTTGATAATAATATAATGTGTCAGCCGAACGAGAAGAATCTAAAAACTCTACACATTAGTCAAAGTAAAGTAGTAGTCATAAAGGAACTTCTATTATAATATAATAATATTATATGGTAAGTAGTTCTCGTTGCTACATTACTTCAAATTGCATTTGCACGACAGACTAGAGGTGCTTCCGGGGGACGCTTACTTCAAACTTCAATGTTTACAGACAGACAGAAAACATTTCTTACATATTTTAAACTAGCTGTCCCTTGTCCTTAGAAGGGTGGGAGGGGGGGATTTTTATACACCAGATGTTGAGTTGGAAGAAGACAAATATATCTGCGAAAACTGTATGCAAATCGGATCAGTAGTTTTCGTGTTAAAGAAAAAAGTTTGATACAAAATCTGACTCCCTTTTTCGTCCCCTTTGAGGGGTGGGGAGATTTTTTTTTATCACCTAGACTAGACGACGTCTTAGAATTAGATATGTATTATAAGATAGATTTTTACTTAACCTACCAGAATTTAGATTATTTGCATTACATTTTTAGGTGCCACTCACATACGTCACACAAAATTTAGATTTTTTAACGCTCCTTTAGCCCAGTCGGGTTAGTTCAGCTTTGTGTCACTTTGTATGGGAATCTGAAATTAATTATAGCATGGACCAATCATACGGTCCATGATTATAGTCAGAAATTTTTTTGCACCAGTGTTTAGAGGATGTCACAAATAGCTTAAATTTAAAAACTCGACCAAATCTCACGTGTGCGTTAGCCGCCATATTGGTTTGAAGATCAAATCTTTTTTTAGACATACCTCCTTTATTTTTTATTTTTTTATGAAAATGATAAGAACTAAATTTGTTGTAAATTTAATTTTGACATCCTCTAAATACTGGTGCAAAAAAATTCTGACTATAATTAATTTAAACAAAAATCTAACCCTACTGTAGTACTTTAACACCCATAATAATATGTCAGGTCGAAAATCGAATCGAAGTTTCGAATTAATTCGAATACTACCAATAATAGTAGTCAAATATTTTATAATTCGAAACTTTGCATTAACTAGTCATTTTTTTGCAAAAAAAACAAATAAATACAAAGCGTGTCTTTTAAACTATTATTATTTAGTAATTAATAATTATTATACATCTCTATGAGCGCCGCCGATAGTGCACGGTGCACCAAAACGAATTAAGTCGGATTATTTTTATTTTTTACGACGAAAACAACATTGATAAAAGTGCGTCCTAATCTAATAATACCACCAGCGAGTATTATATTTACTTTAGTCGGATATCGAAATATTATGAAATAATAATCTCCACGCTTAATAATATCAGGCTACATAATTATGTAGCATGTCTCATTGCAAAAATAAGGTCATAATGTCTTTTCTTTATCATTTAATAACGTATTACCATAGTAAAAGGAGAGCAAGTAAGTTTAACTACGGCCCAATCCGCGAGATAATTACCTACTGTCTTACGGCCGTTCCCAATATTTGATCTATCTCTTACTTGAGATAAGAATAGCTCACATTAGACATTAGCTCCATATATTTTATGTCAATTCTATGTCAGCTGCGATCGGTTGTATGTCAAACTAGAGATAGATTGAATATAGGGAACGGCCATTAGGGTTGTCAATTTTAGGCGACGGACGGCGCGGCGGCGGCGCGGGCGGGGTGGTGTGATGTGGGCGCGACTGACTGCGCTTCGTTCGCAAATCGCACCGCATGAACAGCGGCAACGTCGCGTCGCGGTCTCCCGACTTTTAATAATAAGTGACTCTTGATTGTGCATAATATTTTGTGCATATTTTGGCCATTTTTCGTGCATATTTCGGCACTTTAATCGTGCTTATAATCCGAATTCCGATGTCTAATTACAATTACAAAAATACCCTGTAAAACAACATTACAAATTTTACGCCTATCTCTTAAACTATAAACTATAAAGTTATAAACAAATCTGTTGAACTATGGTTCGAACTTTGCTTCATGTGTATATGTATTACAATTAGTCAGTTAAGTACTTATTTTTAACTACGATTTAAAATAAGTACTTAATTGACTGTAAGTAGTAAATAGTAATATACCTACAATACAGAGAAATGGCATTACTAAACGTAAACAAAGCAATAGCGGAAATAATATAGCGGAATAGCAATAGCGTAGACGGATGAAAAGTACCTAAAACATTCCCTTATTTACCTATAGTTATTATGTTCTAGTGGGAAAGTAGACCTACCTACTTCCTCTGTGTCATAGAAAATTACTAATACAATAATAATGAATTAAGTAGGTATCTCATCATCAAGTAAAAATTATATGCTAGAATAAGTGAGTACTAGCTAGTAATTGTACCTTTCCTGTTCAATAGGTAATCTGGGGGGCTATTACGACCTCTTATATCCAGCCAGTTTCCAGCCAGTTTACAGGCCGTGTCTATGCAACGGCCTGTAAACTGGCCTGTTAACTGGCTGGATATAAGAGGTTATAATAGCCCCCCTGAACAGAGATAATTATGGAATTGTTGAATTATTATTATTAAAACACCCAAATACACAGCAATAGTTTCTACTGCGATTATTATCAGAAATTTTTGATTCGTGTCGCGGCGCCGAAAAGCCGTGAACTCGCGAGCCACGTACAGTGTTAGCCCCGACTGGTACACCCCGAATCCACCCGAGATTTTTATATGTGTGCGTGCGGCGACGCATTGATACTATGACGCACACATACAAGCCGCGCGCGGTGCCTTTGTATGAAGATAACTTACTTCCCCTCTTTATACTATGGTATTACCGTACCTAACCTTTTATTTTTGTTATATACTTAAGCATTTCCCCATGTAAAAAAGGTAATAGAGGTTGAGTTATAATATATAAGAAGAGTAAAGCGATTTATTCCGTATTTAACATTTCAACTACAGATTGCATCTTTGCTTTTATAACAACGTTACACAGGACGGGGGTTAAGAACAAAACCTCACAAAAAAACGCTCAGAGGGGTTAGTGCGAGTTTTATTTGATCATACGCATCGAGCACGTTAACGCGAATTTGTAGCGGTCAAAGCGGTATCCACGTTAGCCAGTAAATGGCGCTGCTTTAATCCCATACAAATTCGCGTTAACGCGCTCGATGCGTATGATCGAATAAAACTCGCACTAACCCCTCTGTTTTCATCTCTTACTTTATCATAGTGAATCGCAATCGATCAGGCTTATAACGTGGCGTTATGCACCACTGTCCACTATAAAGAATAGGCCTACCATACGTCTTGTGGAAAGAGCCTTTGCCCAGCATCAGCAGTAAACACGGAGCTGTTTCACCACTTCCTGATAAGTGCTGGATAGACTATTTACAACTTAACTTGATAGATACAGGATGGAGTACCTGCCAGATAAGTTGTGGATAGCATATCCTACACTTATCAGGAAGTGGTGAAACAGGCCCTAAGACTTTAGTGTTTTGACACCACGCCGCAATGCCACGGAAAAGCGTTTGAGCGAGATACATCTTTGCGTTAGCGTTTATAGTGAGAGACAACATAAATCTTTCAGCAACTTTTTCGCACCTTACGGCGTCTGTGACCAAGCAGCTTTCATCTACCATCACTTCACACTAATATTATAAAAGTGAATGTTTGTAAGTTTGTTACTTCTTCACGTCTAAACGGCTGGAGCTATATTAGATTTGGTATAGTTAGTTGATACCCTCGTTTTTATATGATTTACTTATAAGCAACTTTTTACTGAGGAAAAATATCACATTTTTCCCCTAATAAACCGCTGGTAACACCGCGGGGCACATATCTAGTAGGCCAAAAGTATAAATAACTGATATCTACCTGCAGGTATACAGATGGTTCTTGCGGACGCTCCTCCTGAAGAAACCCTTGCAGCCGTCGCACGAGGATGCTCCGTAGTGTTTGCCGGTGGCGCGGTCGCCGCAGATCGCACAATGCTGCGACAGCGCTGTCGAGCTGGCCGCTGACGCCTCGCTGCTGCTCGTCTCCAGTTGCATGTCGCTGTCTGGAAGGAGACGACATATTAGAGAGATGTTGTAGAGCCGCCGTGTTAGAGAGAGACGATATAATATTATTGCTTATACTTGATAGGGAAAGGGAGAGGCGACATAATATGACGACCTCTGTGGCTCAGTGGATAGCACGTTGGTAGCTTAAGCCGGGGGTCGCGGGTTCGAGTCTCGCCGACAGAACAAAAAGTTTTCAAAATATTTATCATATAATAAAAATCTTAAATATAATATGTATAGTATAAAAGTATTAAATATATTTCCGTTGTCTGGTACCCGTAACACAAGTCCTTCAGGTACTTACCACGGGGCCAGATTGACGTGGTGTGAAGCGTCCATAGATATTATTATTATTATTATTATTAATATAATTGCTTAAACTTGATAGGGAAAGGGTGATCCCACCAAAACATTTCTTGTAAAATGTTGCCAAGACGACCACATAAAGTTTGCCCTGTGAAAAAGATATCAGACATCATTTAGAGCCAAGCAAATCTACGCGGCCTAACTCTACATTACAGTAAATATATGTATGGCTTCGCCGTTTTCGCCGTCGGGGAGGTGATGCGATTATTTAGTTTCTGATCTGAAGTAAGTAACGAAACAGCCAGATTAAATTGATATGGAAAGGACTCGTATGATGAGTACGTATAAGCGATGTCTGGTAAAAGATGTCACAATCGATCGAACGATTTACCTACGACAAAAACCTAAGTCTTAGAATTCCCCAGAAATGCACTGAAATAAAGGAATGACAACTAAATCACAGTCATACAGGCTACAGCATAGTTATTAGGCTTAATTACATAAAAATACCGTTATTAATTTCTTTGGAATAGAGATAATATATTATAATTATCTGAAGTTGCAACTATGTAGAATTGTAGAAGCAAAATTAATTCTTTGAAACCGCGAAAAAACTTGCGTCAAAACTCTTATTATGTATTACTATATTTACTATATTACATTCCAAAACAAAACAATAGCTTTAAAATTATACCTATTACCTAATTACAAATTAACGTATTATGATCATAACCTACCAGAATGTTATTATCAAGATGTTACGTATTCAAGGTCAGGCCAGAACTCCGAAATCATCAGTATCATCATGATTTCTGCAGCTCAGCACCCGGATGTCCGCTTATCAGTCATTACACCGATAGAATTATCAACACCGGCTAATGGCCGTTCCCTATATTCAATCTATCTCTAGTTTGACATACAACCGATCGCAGCTGACATAGAATTGACATAAAATATATGGAGCTAATGTCTAATGTGAGCTATTTCTATCTCAAGTAAGAGATAGATCAAATATTGGGAACGGCCGTTAGTGGACCGATAGAGAATGACAAGCTCTACTATAGATTGTGACTAGAGATGAGAATGACAAGCTCTACTAGAGATTGTGACTAGAGATGAATGACAAGCTCTACTAGAGATTGTGACTAGAGATGAATGACAAGCTCTACTAGAGATTGTGACTAGAGATGAATGACAAGCTCTACTATAGATTGTGACTAGAGATGAGAATGACAAGCTCTACTATAGATTGTGACTAGAGATGAGAATGACAAGCTCTACTAGAGATTGTGACTAGAGATGAATGACAAGCTCTACTAGAGATTGTGACTAGAGATGAATGACAAGCTCTACTAGAGATTGTGACTAGAGATGAATGACAAGCTCTACTAGAGATTGTGACTAGAGATGAATGACAAGCTCTACTAGAGATTGTGACTAGAGATGAATGACAAGCTCTACTAGAGATTGTGACTAGAGATGAATGACAAGCTCTACTAGAGATTGGGACTATAGAGATGAAAATGACGAGCTCTACTAGAGATTGTGACTAGAGATGAGAATGACAAGCTCTACCAGAGATTGTGACTAGAGATGAGAATAACAAGCTCTACTAGAGATTGGGACTAGTTATGAGAATGACAAGCTCTACCAGAGATTGTGACTAGAGATGAGAACAACAAGCTCTACTAGAGATTGGGGTTACAGCTTTATCAACTCGGAAAAGCATCGTAATCGTATCGTCTTTAGTTGTGTATTCGAGGCCCCTGCCTCGAATACACAACTAAAGACGATACGATCGTAATGTCCCTACATTACGATTAATGAGCGTTGCAGCAGGCTGTATTCTGTAACCCCCCGATGGTTGCTCGCCTTGTCGTGGCGGTGGGGCTCTAGTAACCGCGGCTTGGACAACCGCGGTGAAGCGAAGAGGCAACCAGGGCCGGCCGGTGTCGCCGCCTGGCCCGAGGAGGGCGCTCCCAGCGGACTGGAGGAGTCCGCTGCGGATGCGCACCGAGGTGGGGCCGCAGAGGAAGAGGCAAGTAGGTATTACGGTGCGCCGCTTGCCCTATCCTCTGCGGCCGAGGACGGATCGCGGGGGGGAGAGGCATTGTGGTAGGTTGCCGCTTTCCCTACCCCACCTGCGAGCTGGCCGTTCCGTTTGAACGGCATTGGTGGGGCCGCAGAGGAAGAGGCAAGTAGGTATTGCGGTGCGCCGCTTGCCCTATCCTCTGCGGCCGAGGTGTGGTCGGTGGCAGAGCCACAGACCTGATCTGCCACATGGCCTCCAAGTAGCAGACTCGGGGGGCGTCTGCTACAGCCCTGGTGGGGGCCGAGGAGGAGGGCGCACGTGTTGTGCGCCCATCGTAGAGTCTTGGGACCGCTGGCGGGGTCGCGGATGTGTGTATCGTTCCCGTGGCCCCGTCAAAAGGCGGCGTGGCGGAAGATGGGGGGGGGGGGGGGGTTTAGTGGGTATACCGTGGTCTCATCAGCTACGGGAGTCCCACATCACCGCTCGGGTCGCCCTCTGCGCCTGGGTGGTATGCGTAATGCATTTCCCCCTCCGGGAAAAAAAAAAGGCTGTATTCTGTAAAGTTTCATACAGACACTACTTTCGCTACAATACGGCTCGACGTTACGATTCTTTTCCGAGTGGAAGTGAGTGCTAAGTGCTGTCTTTAGCTGTGACCTTTAGGAGCCCTAAAAGATGTTCCAAATGATGCCATGCACTGTCAGGTCGAAGCTAACTAGATTTATTTCTGTGGACTGTTGTCTGTCATACAATTACCGCTGCTCTCGCAGATTTCGACATTGCATAAAATCATTACATAACTAAATATTAATTTTGTCGGAGCGCAGCTTTAAGGCTGCGTTGCGAGGAATGCGTTTTACAAGAACCAATAGAATTGTTGCGCTGAATGTTGTCAGTCAAATGAAGCGTTTCTAATGGTTCTTAAAAATACATTCCTCGCAAGCTCAGCTCCGGTGGAAACGCAGCCTAAGGGTCAATTCAGACCGCAACGCGACGAGGCGAGGCACGCCGCGCGACGCGACGCGACCTAAATTTGTATGGATTTGACAGATGTCGTCAGCGTGAGACGTCTTGCGAATCTGTCAAATCCATACTAATTTAGAAATGCATCTACGCGTCGCGTTGCGGTCTGAATCAACCCTTAGACTCAGAAGTGGTTCTAAGTATGTATTCAGATCTGGAGGCTGAATATTTGCTTGATTTCTACACTAAGTCCTACGTCAATTTTCATTACCAGGAATAGGATAACAGAAAATTACTAGAAATAATGTTTACGATTTAATGACACCATAATTAATTCCATGTTAAAGGAAAACTGTGCATTCTCAATAACGACATAACTTCATAAGATACCTACTAATATTAAAACTGAATAGTAGCAAATACAATACATATTTATCTATGTATAAAAAAGTATTTAAGAATTTATTATACGTTATAAATAAAGACTTTTGGCGTTGAAATTATGACGACAAACATAATTGAGGAGAGTGGGCAAAAACGTAGTGGCCCGAGCGCGTCGGTAAACACTTACGACAAAAAACTACTTTTAATTATTTACTTCTAAAAATAAGTATAAATGTAACAAAATTTTATTCATATTGATAATAAACTTGATAGTTATTCAATAAAAAAATCTTCTAAACTTTAAATTATCTACCCAATAACTTAGATTTCTATGTAGTCGCTTGTAGGTAAATGAATTGTCAAAATTGAATGATCAAAAATGTGAATTCAATAGCTTCTAGATAACATACATATGATACAATTAACAAATGACTATCAAAACTAGCACAAGTCCAGATTGTAGAAGATCGCAAGATAGTACAACCTAAATAATTGTAAAATGTAAATAAAGAATAAAGATACAATTTTTAGATAACTTACGTTAATGTAAATGATCAATATAAATTAAGTCGCATTAGCTTTATCACATTTAAGTTATCGCGAATTAATTTATGATTGTAAAATAATAATATTCATAATAATTAACTTCAAAGTACTGAGATCATAATTTCAATTAAAATGTTGAGTTGAGTACTAACCATAAAGTAAATATATTCCGCTAGGTATATTAACTTTATGGTAAGTACTAACTTATACTGTACAGATATTATGTAGTAGGTTTCCCAGAACATTTTTTGACTTGATTACTATCAAGCTAATTTTTCGTGAGTAGCTCATTTTGATAAGACGAACAACAATTTCCTCTGCAAAAATTCTCGAAAGTGGTAGCTAACAGAGATAGAAAGGATTAAATATTTCGATTTGATGGTCCTAAAATATGGATTGTTCTATTTGTAGGACAATATGTTACTAAATATTGTTAAATTATATAAATCAATCAGTTAGGGTTTCGTTTTAGGGTTCTATAATCAACTTCAACAAGTCCTCGTTGACTATGGATGGACCATTGGACCCTTGCCGCTTCTGCGCGATGTTTTTTTTTATGAAAAAAGCCACCTGATGGAAAGCAACTTCCGTCGCCCATGGACACTCACAGCATCAGCAGAGCTGCAGGTGCGTTGCCGGCCTTTTACGAGGGAATAGGGTAATAGGGTAGGGGAGGGTAGGGAAGGGAATAGGGGAGGGGAGGGAAGGAAATAAGGGAGGGTAGGGAAGGCAAAAGGGTAGGGGATTGGGCCTCCGGTAAACTCACTCGGCGAAACACAGCGCAAGCGCTGTTTCACGCCGGTGTTTTCTGTGAGCCCGTGGTATTTCTCGGGTCGGGCCGGCCCATTCGTGCCGAAGCATGACTCTCCCACGCTAAAAATGTGGACGATCGCTGGTAGTGTTGCGGTTGGTACTATCGTACCCGCAATTCTGCCTATTATTAAATATACAATTATAAACCCGATACAATAGCGAAAAAATCTTGAAAATCGGTCCACAAACGGCAAAGTGATCGTTGAACATACAAAAAAAAAACAGACGAACATAATATAACATGCTCCTTTTTGGAAGTCGGTTAAGAAGGTGTCACAATGGCATGCTGTCCCAGCATGCCATTGTGACACCGATGTATTCTAAGTATTTTTTGTACTTCTTCTCTACATTTTTGTCTTAGTGTGTGACGGAACCCTAGATATGAAGCTTGGATATGGTGTTATGGAGCAATGATAGTGGATTTCGAGCTAGGAACCTCTACATAACAAAAACTGCACTGCAAAACTGCCCAGAACACTGGTGTGTGACAAAAATCAACATATTTTCTTTATGCGTAAGCTCCATAATATTTAAATCGAAACTTTTCAGGAAAACCTGTCACTTCACACTTGTCAGTAAATCCGTTCCATAATGTCCTCAAATTAGTACATATTTGGGCACGTGTACGGTGTATCAGACTTTAGGTGCAAAAGTTTTATAATCCGTCTCGACTTGATTATCGAATCGATATCAAAATATTAGCGATTCTTGGTAAACATTTGAACGCAATGGACATGACAATTTAGGCTTCCCAGAATATGTTCAGGATTAGTCTCCTATTAATTAGTTTTCATTTGTCTTGATTTGATGGTTCTGAGCTTTTAGCCAAGATTCCTTTGACGATTACAACACCGCGAAGAACGAAACCGAACATTTTTAGGAGTCGTATTCAAAGATCGTTTGATTTGCTCTTATCCTGAATGCTCTCTGGTAGATAAATGAAATGAGTTAGTTTAATCTGTATTTGTTACTGCATCGAATTTTTTATCAATAAATGTTAAAACAAGATACAAAATACGTTCAAAAGAACTTGTTTTACCAGAAACCACATATTATATATCTGCCTGATAGAATAACAGATGTCCAAAGTGAGATTTAGCGAATTTTGGTGCAAAGAAGATGTGGGCAAAATCTAGTGCATTTTATATTAAAAATCGACACTAGCGACGCTTTATAAATTGTGCAATGCAGATATGCATTTAAGCAAAAACTTCAAAACAACAATGTATGCAACTATGCAATTAAGTTTATATCATAACCGCGAGGTGATGATGGGTCGCTAATTGCTATTATCTGCAAAATATTCCACGTGGAACAAAAAGGCACGAAATTATTATATTTACGTCAAAAATAATTGCCCCAAATAATTAGATTTGATGATTAAGGCGTCTCCCAGACAGACGCGGGCAGCGGCGGGGGCGGTGGCGGTCAGTTGGATGACTTGAAAGTTCTAGGAACGACACAGACACACGCGGTAGCGGTGCGCGGTGGCAGTACAAACAACTGACCGCCGCGCGCCGCCGCGCCGCGACCGCCACCCGCGTCTGTCTGGGAGACGCCTAAAGTTCTTAACTTTTTAATGAAGAGATTGACATAAACTCTATACATTTTCTGTCAACACTTTATTAAACTAAGGGCCTGTTTCACCACTTCCTGAATCCTGATAAGTGCCGGATAGGTTATCCACAACTTTTTTGACAGATTCTCCATACTCTATCTGTCAAGTTAAGTGGTGGATAGCCTATCCACACTTATCAGGAAGTGATGAAACAGGCTCTAAATCTTAGATATTAACACTCAAATTCTTCACTATAGTCAAGTGATCTAAAGTCATTTTTAAGTGTACAGTGTGACAGCGGGAATGACACAGACTAATAAGGGGAAGGGGAATAAGAGGTTTACCTGTGTTATAAGGAGACATGTCCGCCGGTTGGGGCGCCGGCAGCGTGTACATCTGTTTGTCCCACAAGAACTGCCCCGGCATATAGTCAGTAGGGTATCTGTAGCACAATCTAACCTGGGACATCTCTGTGCCCAATATTGGCATGTCTGTTCGCGAACGTGGCTAACACTGGCTAAGGTTATCGTTTGAGGTTTTGTTGATAAACGGCGATAAACAATCGATTTACGCGCCCAGGTGATCCATTTCGTAATCACAGACGTCTCCTACACTGTATCTACGCGAGCTATCACCAATATATATATAAACTGCGTAATTCCACTAAATCCGGGATGCACTGTCAACGAAAATATTTACTCGGCGCTATCGGGAAGATACGGCGCGACCTGTGCGGCCGGCGTCAGAAAGTTGACTAAACAATCTAATGGCAGTTACGATTTAAATCTGCACTCTCAGCGCCTGCGGTCGCGCGATCGTTACTGAGTCACATTTTATCGGAAATACGGCGGATGTCGCCGGGTGCTAAGCGACAGATAGTTTCAAAACGTAATGAAAACAAAGTGAGTAATTGTCTTTGTCCCTTTGTCATGTAGGCGCAGTATTTGATAATTATTTCGCTTGATATGGGTGAAATGCGGAGAATGGTACAAATTGGTGAATCTGCGAGAAACCGCATGAAAATCTAACGTTACGAAATGTATGTATAATGTAACGTTTATAGCGCGGACACCGTACACTTTACCACAGTAAAAAGTATGATCCTATGTCCACTGGAGCGTCCGTGGCCTAATGGGTAGACCTTTGGTTCGCACTCGGGTTCAATCCCGGGTGGATGCGTGTACCAATGATACATTTTTGATCTCAAGTACATAATACGGACGCTCGTACGGTGAAGGAAAACATCGTGAGGAAACCCGCACATAGTTGGTCCCAGACGTATTGACTAGTTCTTTCCTCTGGGCCGACTATCTTGCGAGAATGCCGTATGTGCTTGGGCAGCCATACGGACATTTAAAAATCTTGTCCCAGGCACTACAGTATTTGAGGAGTGGTTACTTCGCTCTGACAATACTGTATAAATCATCCACAACGGATGTAAAGGCCTAGTTTATGTCCACTGTCCCCGGGTCTCAAAGTATCTCCATACCTTCAATCAAAATCGGTTCAGCGGTTTAACCGTAAAGAGGTAACAGATATACATTCGTATTTATAATATCAGTATCTATAGATACAGTGATAGAGCTAGACAGCTACCTAAGAGCCAAACTCTACATTATCTTAGAAGTACATTTCCTTTTCTTCGGTACTAACTACTATCCTAACATTGAAAAAAAGTTGTACAGACCTGGCGTAGCAAGATGGTGCACAAACAATTTGCCGAATAAGTAATTTAACAGACATCTAGTGTTATGTGACAATGGAAACACTTTACCTTGGTCCTTGTGTAAAACTCTACCCTATAGTGTTTATTATGCAATAAGCAAAATAGCTGATGCTGAACTTTTTGCCAAGAACAATATCATAAATTAAGATTACATATTATTACTATAATATTTTCACGCTAGAGGCAGCACCAGCATAGACAGTAAACAAAAAGTTTTGTTCGACGTTTGACAACGATTCTGTCAATATTCTGATATGTCAAGCTGTTGATGTACTAAAATAAATAAATAAATGTCATATGTCGTGTGCAACCTCATGTGCAACATGTAGGATTTCGGTCGGATTATTAATTTACTGTAAGTGCAAGAAGCACCCTCTGCTTCGACTTTTGCGTAATATTCGCTTTATGGCATAAAACTTACAGTTTTGTCATTTTCTTCATAGGATTTTGCCGTCAGTAGAATTTCTCATAAGTATAAGATATATTTTCAGTATCAAGACATAATTAAGCAGTAATTCACACGTAATTTCCAACATACTATAAATATTTTCTCGGAACATCTGTACCGAATAAACCGATGATTTCCTGTTTTGACATATTTGATGTATTACACGCACAAATTGCAATATCATGATCGAAGTCCACAACTCAGTAGCTTTTGCGACTATTTGTGTTTACAATCTTACCAGTTTCCACTAAACATCGTAAAGACCGACAAGGCTTTAAATGAACGTGGGCGGGGGCGCTGTGACGCTGTCGGTAAAGGAGAACTGTCAAAAAATGGGGTTTTTGTATGACGGCGGCGTTAGTTCCTTTTTTCGCCACGTACGTTAAAATTTTGTTGGTCTTTAAATTACATATTTTGGGTATTCACAACTCACAAGAAGTCACGATACAATATTGCCCTTTTTCCCCAATATTTAAGTTGTATTTTTCGTGTTTGTCAATTCTCTCACTTATTTACTTGCGTGTTTTTTTTACAAACTGAATAGGTAGAGTTGATAATAACAATTCATTATAAAATATTATGTACAACAAAATATTATGTACTTACAACAAAATATTGTCAATTGTTAAATAGAACAGATTAACTAATTATTGTTATTTTGAAATTACATAAAATAACAATTAGTTAATCAATATATTTTACAATTTACTGTAATTTAAAATTAACAAAAGTTAATTTATAATTTCTGAAAACACACTTATCAAAATAAATATTATCAAACTGTAATAAGTCAATCCTATTTCATTCTTTTAGGTCTTTCTACTTAATAGAAATTTTCAAGTTTTTTCTTTACTGCAGAGTTGCAGACTCTACAAAACGTATTATATTTTTTAAACAACCTACATACCCATACCACTTTACAACTGCAATGTTATCAATGTTTACTTACCCGCAATTTTACATGATTTTTATATAACACATAAAAATGACGAATACATAGAGTATAGACTAGAGTCTAGAACTGAGTACATAGATGATTTCGTTCTGAATACTTAGCCGAGTTTAAGGCACTCTGCTTTGGCGCATGATGTACCAATTACAGGCAATTATAAACGTGCAGAGGGGCATATAACAATCATGTTATCCATCATGAACCTACATTTAAAGGGACCTTTATAAAATGGTAGAGCGTCCGTGGCCGGTAGACCTTTGGTTCGCACTCGCAGAGGGTGCAGATTCGGTCCCGACTAGAGTCGTGTACCAATGACGGTACCAATGACGGTGAAGGAAAACACCGTGAGGAAACCCGCACATGGTTGGTCCCAGACGTAGTGACCTGCCGGCCTAGCACACGCCAACGAGATAATATCTCTCTCTACATGTTTCTCGATGTTTGATAGTTTGTATCTTCATCTCTATTGACCCTAGCATGACAAACATTTTTTCTCTCGTAGATCTATCATCGAAATAACACATTTTTATAGTTTTGTCGAGATAATGTCGAGATTTTGACATTATGAGACGAGTAGTTTTTAATTATCTCGAGAGTGAGATATCTCGTTGGCGTATGCTAGGCAGGCTGTTCTTTCCTCTATACTAGGCTATGTAGCGAGAATGCCGTATGTGCTTGGGCAACCATGCGAACATTTAAATTTTTGTCCTAGGCACTACAGTATTTCTGGTAGAGTTGCGGTAGGTTCTATCGTACCCGCAACTCTGCCGTGGAGCACAATGCGGTTTTAGTGGGTAGACTACACAGGTGACAGGACCCACATACCCCAGCCGATATCCTCAATTTGCCGGAAATGCGTAAAGAATTTCCCCATGTTAAAAAAGGCACTACATTATTTGAAGAGTAGTTACTTTACTCTGAAAATACTGTATAAATCATCAACAATGGATAGAAAGGCCTAGTTTTTTATAACATGGTTTAGGTAATTCACGTATGACAATATCTATTACTAGCTGTTGCCCGCGACTTCGTCCGCGTTAGTATAGTAGATGACGTCCCAAGTATTATTTTTCAAAAATATTCAATGTACAGAATTGACTTTCCTACGATTTTTTTATATGTATAGATTTGTTCCTACAAAGGATAATTAAGACGCAATACAAACTCCATGATACCTTTTAATTATGAACAAAAGTTTCATGAGGAATAAGGGGGGGGGGGGTTTGGGGGTGCGAAGCCCCCCCCCCCCAAGAAAAGACCGATGCCAAAGCTCCCAGCATGTTAATCAAACGACACTCGAAATTTGTATAGAAAAGATAGACAAAAGCTCATAGCATGGCAAGGAGTGAAGATAGATACAAAGTGTGAAGAAGAAATTTGTAGGAAATTTTATGGGCTTTCATTACGTACCGGACATTTTTTCTCTACAATGCACCGTTTTAGCGATATGAGCAAAAAACTAAAAATATTGAAACTTGAGCCCCTCCCCCCGCCCTAGGTAATATCGTCATAATATATAGCCTATGTGTTGACCCGACCTCTATATAATATTCGTGCAAAATTTGAAGTAAATCCATTCAGTACTTTCTGAGTTTATCCCGGACATACATACAGACAAACAGACAAACCGACAAACAGACAAAAATTCTAAAAACTATATTTTTGGCTTCCATATCGATTGTAGATCACGTCCCAAGTATTATTTTTCAAAAATATTCAATGTACAGAATTGACTTTCCTACGATTTTATTATATGTATAGATTTTTTGACATGTATCTATGGAGTTATCGAGTACAAAACAAAAATATAACATCGGGGTCACGGCTCCGTATGTAAACGACTTACAGACAAACAGATAAACTGTGTGGCAATTAGGAGTTTGTAGATTAATAGTCAAATATTTAACCGATATTGTAATTAGCTGATAATTACTTTTTTTACCGATAATAATCAGGATTTAGGGCGAACGAAGCGAGCCCTAGACCTAGTATATCCCACAAACATTTTGTGGTACACTTTACGAAAAAACTATCACGCCTATTGGTTTATATGAGGTTTTTTAACGGGAGACTATCTTTTCAACATCGTTGTTGATTTCAACGTATAGCCACGTTCCTACGTTCCTACGCATAGGAACGAGTACGAAGTACGAAGTACGAAGGTAAAAAAATGGTAGAGTAAGGAATCTGTCCAATCGTCTACTAAGTACGAATACATCTCCTCTATTTAACTTTAATATGGTAAAGAGGAAACTCCTCTCTAAGAATTTTAATTTTTAATAAAGACCGAAATCACAAAACCCAGAAACGATTATGTATGTAACATAATATTTCGAAATTAGCATGGTGAAAACCAACCAACAAAACCACAAACCCAGGAACATTATATCCAAAATAAAGTATTGTCTAACCGTTTTGAAAACAAGTTATTACCTTGTTGCGAACCGCCGCGCTGGCGATAAGCAAATCATGATGACTGCACATATTTTTAATTATGATTATAGCAGATAGCTAGAACTGATATTATACTGCGGAATTTTTCCGTAAGGATTAGTTAGGCGCTTGCGGGTGCGTTCAGGCATTACGTTACGCAGTTTATGGAGATTTCTACCTCCTCTTCTCCCTCTCTTACGAAGCGTTACGTAAAACTTCTGACCATTTTTACTTAAAAATCTATTTTCAGTTGCAAAAATTACTGAAAAGTCGTTGAAATACTTATGTAACATTTTAAAAAATAATTTTAAGCGATAATAAAAATATAATATGCGGTTCCTGGTTCCGAAGGTACCCAACAGAAATTTTGAATCCTATAGATACAAGTTCGAGGATTTATCAGAAGACTTTCATTAAATAGTGCCTTGTCACGCTGTCTTAACATGGATTAAAAATCAAGGGCTTTTCCGTACAGCCTGAACTACATAAAGGCCTTATCTTTAGGCTATTCGCTATTGCACTGCCAGTTATTTGGCTAAGCGAAGTATCCGTTTGGTTTGGTTATCCGTTATTGTAATGCTTATGAAATTCTAAATATAAAATTCACAAGTCACAACTTCAAGTTGAAGAAGGAAGCGACAATATATTATTGTGCATGTGTACAACACCTACCAGTAACGTACAAAAGCTGACAAAATCGTGTCTGAACGCGACCAATAACGACCCGTCTTATCACTGATCTACAAATAGGGCGGCGTGTTGTGCGCACCCGCCGGCCGCCCTTTTCACTCCTCACCTTGCCTAAGCGATCTAAAAATCGAATCGAATCGAACTGCGCATCCCCTTTCACTTTTCCAGGAGATCTTAAAGTTGTACGCGACATTACAACTCAATAATCTTTAAAAAATGAGCGAATCAGTTGGTGTCTGGCGGATAACTTCTTGTTCCACTCATCCGGATACAGTCCTTAGCCTTAGTGATGAAACTGTCTGGTTGATGACATTATATAACTTGGCGGTAAACACGATATCGCGGCCCGCGGGGCGGCGGGGTCAGGAGATACGCTCCACATTACCCTCGTTACACATTTAGAGGTTGGCTCCGGGAAAAACCGGTGGAAATTGACCCTAGTATCCAAATTCTGCTAAAGTAGTATTGTTCCCTGTTCGATCCAAACCTTATAGTCTATTTTTCATAATATGGTAAACCCTGTTTCCCCAACCCTACCCTAAAGACCTCCTTATAATATATGGATTAGACTTTAGAGGCTAATCGATATGGGACCGTGTGTATAGGAGCCCGGACAGATCGAATTTCTTTTCACATGGGGAAATGCTTTGCGGGTCCCCGGTAAATTGGGGATATCGGCCGGGGTAGGTATATGGGACTCCCTGCGTAGTCTAGCCACTAAAAGTTGCGGGTCATCAGATCGACCTGCGATCAGTTCTTCCGGATTTAATCAACCCCCCCCCTTGCTTTTGCATCGGCGCGTTGAAATAAGAATCAAACACCACAGAAGCATTCATAACAGACACCAGGGGTAAAATATTCTTACATTTGACATTTGGTGGTCTGGATAGTAACAGGAACTTGCGCTCACTTCTCATATAGTTGTTACGATTACGATAAGTGTATTACGATTTGCCCTACAAACTGGTATTTTACATACAAAAATATAATATTTCTGCATAATAATACATCCTTCGCACGTCGCTCAAACTGGTTACATGGCAAAGGTGACTTACGTCAATTACTGAGGTTCGCCGTAAAATTATACTGCGCTGTACCTATTATCCTAGACCTTGACTTAAGATCACGAAGGATTTTCCCTTTTACAAATGAGAATTTAATTTTGGATCGTATAGAATACTAGATATACATATAATATTCTATATATACTAGATATATAGAATACTAGCGCTTTGACAGTGGAAAGTTAACACAAATAGCACTTTCGCATTTCCGAAAGGTAACAATATCCCAATTTCTAGGTATAAATGGAGACTGACGCTTCTTACCTTTCCTGTCGAAGTAAAGATAAAGCGAGTTCTCTAACGGCCGTTTCCAATTTTCAATCTATCTCTAGTTTGACATACGACCGATCGCAGCTGACATTGAATTGACATAAAATATACTGTTTGTTTGTTTGTACTGAATAGGCTCCGAAACTACTGGACCGATTTGAAAAATTCTTTTACCATTGGAATCCTACATTATTTCTGTTGAACATAGGCTAAATTTTACTTTGGATAAAAATAGAGTTCTGTAAGATATTTGGGTTTTTCGGACGCAAGGTGTAAAAAATCAACCAGAAAAGTTACTTATTTTGCGTACGCTGCCTAAACTATAAAAGATAGAACCATAAAATGTTCTAAGTAATTGTAGATCTTATAAATATCTACAAAAAAGTCCGCGACACACTATACCTATCTATGTCGAGTATAACACATAATCATTTTTTTATTTAAAAATCTGGTGGTTGGATCATGGATGGTTTTGTAATTATGGCGAAATTAAAATATTACGATAGTGGGCGTCACCAAGGCGGGGTGGTTTTTTCTTTGACACGAAAACTACTGTCCGATTCGCATACGGTTCCCCCCAGCCCACTCTGGGACCAAAGAGGGGGTCAGATTTTGTGTCCAACTTTTTTCTTTAGTGGACTTACTTCGTAATATTAACTGTGTTTTCCAACTTAACATCTGGTGTATAACATTTCCTCCCTCCCCTCTTAGGGGACAAAAGAGGGGTTAACATATGTATCAACTGATGAAGTAGAAATACTTTAAATGGCAAAACAACGTTTGCCGGGACAGCTAGTAAAATATATGTCTCTAATGTCTAATGAGAGCTATTCCTATCTCTAGTAGGGCAAAACCAGAGATAAATCAAATATTGGGAACGGCCGTAAGCCTCAAACTCTAGTTCTGAAATAAAAATTACATTATCAATAACGTTTCATTATTTTAAGTAGTATTAGTTTTAAGTATACATAATAATATGTAGTATTATAGTCTGTCAAGAAAGTGAAGAAATTAAAAAGTGGAAACATATAGTGTCATCCCTTTCAAATCAATCTAAGAAAAAAGGGATGACACTACGATGTTGCCACTTTTTGATTTCTTCACTTTCTTGACAGACTATATTTCGCCATACCGCACGCCGCCGTAGGCTCTATATTTAAGGTAAGTTAAGGTTAGACTATTTTAAATTATCTATTTTGGTCTTTGTAAGACACGTTTATTACAATATATTATCAATCATTTCAATAGAAAATATATTTTCGTACATGTTATCATCTTATCCTTCACCGCAACAACAGGAAAATATTTATTATTAATTATTTATGATCAATAAAAATAGATATTAATCGGTGTCTCTTTATAGCAAACTCAAACATTACATAAACCGGATTTTAATTTAAACTTAATTAAGCAATTTCAATTGCAAATTTTTAATTGTCAATAGGTATATTTTCATGTGTTCAGGTACTGTGTTATTTCCATTGCTATTTGCAAATTGCAAGCATGTATTACGATTAGAGCTCACCGGAACGCCATGGTGAGATTGGCGACGTCACCGCAAAGCAGTGTTTTTAAACTCAACTTTAAGAAAAACACCGCTTTGTGGCGACGTAGAGATGCCAGACGTTGTTTGGACGTTGCCATGGTAACGTCACTGGCTATTCAGATTTCAGACTCTACTTTTTAACAATACGAAAGTTTTTTTAATAATAGACCGTACTATATTATTATTATTAAAAAATTTAATACATTGCAAATACTCCAATTTTTATCTAAGTAAATATAATATATAATATATTATATTATATTATTATAGTAATAATATAATATAATATAATATATCCAATTGATAAGATACAAATTGGATTTGTAGCGAATCATCAGTGAAAATTTAATAATAATGTAAAAAATAACTAACACCCCAACTCCCAAGTCACCAAGCAAACTGCAAAGTAGGTATGCTCAAAAATCTCTCCGTCTCGAATCTCAATGAGATTTAGCTGGATCCCCTGCACCCCTACCTTGCGTCACTTATGGACGTCCCCATAAGGCTTAACCTTTAACCTTTAAGTCATTTTCTGCTGATACAAGATAGGTATAAAAGGCCAAGTGCAGCTTAGTATTACTAATTATCACAATTAATTCAGTATTATGGTGATGACTGAGTGCAAAATGAATCAGATT
Source organism: Plebejus argus (assembly GCA_905404155.3). Classification (NCBI taxonomy): domain Eukaryota; kingdom Metazoa; phylum Arthropoda; class Insecta; order Lepidoptera; family Lycaenidae; genus Plebejus; species Plebejus argus. Next base: position 4,338,450 of record FR989946.1, on the reverse strand, counting down.
CGATGACTAACAATAATATTTATCTATGCATAATTTGTGAAATTGTTTAATGGGAACACGTAAAACAAAACAATCCACGGAATAATAATAATGTATTTGTACGTAATGATTAATGAAAGAGTTTTCGTACTATACAGGGTACAGTACAGCAAAACGAGGGAAACTTAAGGTTATACACACGTTACACATAATTATTGTGTGGCGTGTAATTGGGGTGGCATTTGCCCAGGGGCCAGGGCGGCAATTTTCCTACCAACCCAGCTAGGGTTGGAAGATAGGAAAGATAAGATAGATTGGAAGATAGGATTAGCCATCCACCACCCAAGTTTGAGAATTTTACCATCCAACCTACTTTAGGTTGGAAAGTAGAAATATTTAAGTATTTTACTTAAATAGATATTCTCCCCATTGACCATTCCCAACACAACTATAGCTTATGACTTTTACGGTTTTCTGTATGTAAAGGAGGTTTTCGCCGGAAAATTATCTTTGACCGGAGTGGCTAAATAGCTAGATCGGGCCCTAATATCCAGAGTCTAAGATGAAAGCTGTAATAATGTTAAATTAAAATAGTAGAGTCGCAAAAATGCTGGACATGTTTTGATGGTAATACAGTCCTGTTACCTGTAGGCCTACTACGAAACCGTTTTGATCAAACAATCGAACGAGAATACTGCCGTCATAAGAAAGGAAGACGCATCTACACTGAGCTTCAATCAGAGTAAAAAAATGTTTTGTGTTGCTTAAATATAAAAATTCGCTGCTTGTAAGATAATAAAAAAAAACAAAATTTAGGAATTCAATAATGCGTGTGTAAACTAAATCTTTTACGTTGTAAATAAAAAGTGTGAATAAATTATTTTTTTATTGTAAATATTAGACATTTTCCTTTTCTTCCTAGTAAAAAATATTCAAAAAAAATCGTAATACTACAATGAAAAGTCGCGTCTGGCTGGATGCGACTTTTCAATTTAGTAATTTATGTAGCGTTCTTTTCTACTTAGTTTTATTACGAAACCAGGATTTAAATAACTAAATAATAAAGTCATTTCTAGCCAGATACTGCTTTTCAATTTAGTATCTCTTAAATTTTTTCGAAGAACTTGAAAAATACTTGACTAAAAACATCCCTATACCCTATTTTAAAATAACATTTTAAACCTTATAACCATTAATTTTGAATCATATTAGCACAGCTCTTCAGTTTAAAGGAGAAAAACGTACGTAATAAAAGACATATTTTAGAGACGACATTATTTTATATTTGAAAAAGAAAATATGAGCAATTCTAAAACTTAACATAACTTTTTATCAATTAAAAAACACTTTTTGGCTCCGCCGTATTGCGATAATAATTACTCTTACATAAACCTAAAATTAGTTTTTAAGTAGGAACTTTCCTTAATCCTTAATTCTAATAAATTTTTTATAAAAATAGACTATAAGTTATGCTTATTTCTAATACCCTGGTGTATTTAACCTATTGGGAAAAAAATTAAGAATAAAAATAATCAGTCTTCATCATTTTGAGTGAGATCAACACTATTATTATTAGTTGGTAGATCATACCAAAATAATTTTCGGTTGTCAGGCATTAAGGGTGTCAGACGTTGTATGATTGCTGACTTGCGCTCGTGAGTAATGCCTCTATATTCCGTCTTGGGGTTTGGTGGTGGTACTCCACATTTTATATTTTTTACTTTCAAAAAGTCAAGAGTGTACTCTTCCTCTTTAAAAAAGTCAGTCTTATAGCGCAGAACGTGGGTGCCTCTGGTAAATGTTACTGTACACATATCACTCAAATATGCTCTCGGTGAAGAATTTTGCAGTTTATATACTGAAGAACAATCTTGAAAATCACAAAAATCACCCACATTCATTACTTTTACTGTTATATTTTTTCTGGTGCTCAATACTGCTCGGTGAAAGTCCTCAAAATCATACAACTGTTTCATTTTTTTCATAGACAATTCCACCTGGTGATGGAATTCGTCTGCAGCCATGTGCGTGTGGCCGGTTTGTAAATATTTTAAAGTAATCGTTTCATAATTAACTTCGACTGAATTGACCAGAAAGAGCAAATACGAAAATAAAGTCCAATTTTTATTTTGCCCTGCACAGTTGTCCAACCAGAGAACAATATGTTTCAAATCTCTATTTGCCTGAAAAAAAGCTCTGAAACAGCTGGTTATGTCATTCACTTTACGACCTGAGACAGCTTCATGCCATATCGCGGAGTAGGTTTGAGACGAAGTGTTATTTTTTTTGTCTCCAATTGGTACGAAACTTTCGTTAAAAACGATTAATCTCGGACAAAACATAACAATTTTAAATTGTTCAAGGCGAGGCAGCATAATTATTTTTTCCAAATCAACCGCATAATAAGCTTCATCAGAATTAGCGTTCGCTATATTTTGTTTTTGAACATCCGTTTTGTAGGCATCCCTGGCTGATATAAATTTTTCCCGGTGCCGTTCGTAGTCCCGGCATTCTTGGCAGTTTCTGTGTCTTTTTTCATAGTGCTCTGGATTGTGAATAAAATATTTTTCACACGTCTCACATTCTTCGTTGCCCAATTTCGTAAAAGATATATTTAATTTTTTCACAACTTTTCTGTAGTAATCATAAGATATCTGTTGATTGTTGGGAAGCTCATTCATGTTTTGCTTTTCGCAAAAATCATTATACATTTTAGTCACAGTTAGATCAGATGAAAGATATTTTCTATTTGGAGCGTGCTCTCGTCTGTAGTGAGATATCGATGGATTAAATGAGTTTATATGTTCCACAATTATAGAATCGTCGACCTTTTTTGGGTTAGGATTGGTTCCTCGTCTATCCACCGGGGCAGTGTTGCTTGTTACGTTGTAGGCTGTCCTGACAGATCTATCATTATTACGACTGTAACCCAAAGTTTCTAGAAAGAAGGTTTTGCAAACATTCAGTTTAGTTCCTATTTCAGTTGACAGAAAATAAGAAATGGTTACATCTCGTGGCAGCTTTCGGTTTTCACTAGCAACGGTTTTTCTCTTAATCTGTTCTTTAGATGTATTATTTATAATGAAATATTGCTGCTCTTTCCAAGACATATTTCTAAAGAGAAAGTTGATATTTTTTCGTGTTTCTTCTGTAAAATAGGTATGACATTTTTTTTTACATTTATTGTTACATCCAGGCTTAAGCACATATTTAGTTTCCATATCTCTCAGTTTTTTCATTTGTTTTCTCTGCGCCTGTGACTCATTAAACTTCTTACGCTTTCTAGGTTCTCCTTTCTTTGTTAAATTTTGTGGCTCATTTTCATAGTCTGAGACTTCAGGTGATTCCGGAACAGTCATATTACGCGATTGTGAATTGGGGATAAAATCTGCAGAATTTGAATCATCAGAATTTTGTAGTAGCTCTATACTTGAAGGAACGTAATCTTTATCAAAAAGTGAATCGTCGGAGTCAAAATCTATGTCACTGTTAAATGGCTGTGACAATTCTAATGAATTGTCATGGATCAAGGATGTCGGCTCACTATGGGAAGTAATCGGCGTAGGTTCTTGTAGAGCAGATGTAGTGGAAGATTTATTTTCATTGTCTGACAAAAACAGCTGATTATGTGAAGAACTCGAGGTAGGTTCTTGCAAAGCAGAAGTAATCGGCGTAGGTTCTTGTAGAGCAGATGTAGTGGAAGATTTATTTTCATTGTCTGACAAACACAGCTGATTATGTGAAGAACTCGAGGTAGGATCTTGCAAAGCAGAAGTAATCGGCGTAGGTTCTTGTAGAGCAGATGTAGTGGAAGATTTATTTTCATTGTCTGACAAACACAGCTGATTATGTGAAGAACTCGAGGTAGGATCTTGCAAAGCAGAAGTAATCGGCGTAGGTTCTTGTAGAGCAGATGTAGTGGAAGATTTATTTTCATTGTCTGACAAAAACAACTGATTATGTGAAGAACTCGAGGTAGGTTCTTGCAAAAGCAATCTTGTTAAAGCAGAAAAATTGGTGGATGGCTTCACCATCGACATTATTTTTGAGCATCGGTTAAGCCTCTCAGACTGTAACAACAAAAAAATACAAATGATTCTAATTCGTATAATATTACCAACCGACCGAATCGATTCTCCATCTATTTTTAATTAAAAACATCTACAACATTATATTAAAATAAGAAATGCGGGCAGCGTTTAGTCAACATACACGTATTTCCCAGTTTTCTTCCTGGATGATTAGATAAGAGCAAATCATTTTAACATGTTATCTACCTAACTAGTGGTAAATATATAATACATCTACCACTGTACTAATACATCCGTTAGATAGAAAGGCACGCTAGGTTTGCATTTCCATGTTGATTGAATAAAATATAATTACGTTAAACAGATGTAAACGCAGTGTGTCTTTCGTATGCCTCTAAACACTGCACATGCCGCGTAAATAAACCGCGCGCTTTTGAATTTTGACTTACCATGTTGACGTAAATCTGTATCGCGGAGCTGCGCGCGCGGGTATCCCCTTCGACGGTCTGGACGCAACTGACAAAACGCTCCCCTTCCCAGCCCTGCCCACTAACCAATACTAAGGAGAATAGACGCGACTGCCACATGCGTCTGAGTTGGTAGTAGTCATACTACGATGAAATGTCGCATCTGCGCAGTAGCGTCTTTTCTTCTTACGATTATGCAGAAACGTCTTTTCTTTTCATGAGCAAGTACAATTTTTATAAATAAATAAGACGCGACTGCCACATGCGTCTGAGTTGGTAGTAGTCATACTACGATGAAATGTCGCATCTGCGCAGAAGCGTCTTTTCTTCTTACGATTATGCAGAAACGTCTTTTCTTTTCATGAGCAAGTACAATTTTTATAAATAAATAAGACGCTTCTACTTAAATGCGTCTTTTTAACTTAGTTTTTATCAGAAGCGTCTTTTCTATTTAGTGGTTATAATTTCTTATTGCAGATCTGTCTTATTTCACTATGGTTATATAGGGCTGTGCTTCATTCCGTACAATAATAAAAATTCTAGTAGATGCGTCTTTTTTTGCTGATTCCAAATATATATATAACTCAATTTCGAAAAAAACTGTAGATGCGTCTTTTTTTGTTATGACGGCAGAATACCGCATCCTACTCTAACGGCCCGGCCGCATCTGCGTCTATCGTCCGAAGCTTCGTGCAATGAGACGATACTATTGGACGATACACGCAGATCGTCCAATAGTATCGGCTTTAGCGCGAAGCACCACGCATATGCGGCCGCGGCATAAGGCTGCGATTCCACCGGAGCTGAGTTAAACTGCGTTGCGAGGAATGTGTTTTACAAGAACCAATAGAAACGCTTCATTTGCCTGACCACGATCAGCGCAACGTTTCTATTGGTTCTTGTAAAACACACTCCTCGAAACGCTCAGCTTCGGTGGAATCGCAGCCTAACAACGTCTTTTCTCGTTTGTTAGAGTTAGGACGCAGGGCGGCCGCGGCATTCTCGTTTGAGTCTTAACTCTCAAAACGGTTTCGTGGTACGGCCCCTGGATCACGATACGCGCATAAGCAGGCTCTATCAATGCGAACCGGTTCAAAATTTCCCGAAACCGTGCGAAACTGCAGAGTCATCGTAACTGTGATGACGAGTCACGATGACTGTCGTCTAAGATTATTAGACTGTCGTCTAAGATTTTCTATTTTTGTCATCATCACATCCATTTTTATGGGGTTAAACCGAAATGGCATGGAATTGAAACCATTATTTTTGCATGCGCCTGTTATGTGTTGTTACTTTTTGTTACACGTGTATGGAGGAGTTAGGAAAACAGAGATTTTCTGTTTAGGTGAATTTCCGATCCTTGCGGGAAGCTACCGCGACCGACAAAAATAAAATGCCACTATGAACTAGGGCCTAGGCCAGGGCTTCCCAAACTGTGCCCCGGGGCGTCGCGACACTGTCCCAGGGGCGTCGCATGTAAACACAACCAAATATGTCATTCTGAATACATCCCTGGTTTTAGAAGCTATGCTCAGAAAAGCAAGTCTCTTGTGTGCGCCCCCTTAATTATTTTTTATCACTTATACATGTACCTATATTAAATATTAATATATTAATTATGAAAGTAGAAATAAAATTGACAATTTTGTAAACATTTCAGGGCAAAAAATAAAGTATAGAAGCTGCCCTTAAAAGTTTATTTTGTTTTTAGTCTTTGTTGTTATAGCGGCAACAGAAATACATACTTAATCTAAATCTAATAAAAAAATCGGCCAAGTGCGAGTTGGACTCGCTCACGAAGGGTTCCGTACCATGATTATAGAGCGAAAGTAGACAAAAAATTGTGTTTTTTTTTGTATGGAAGCCCCCTTTAAATGTTTACTTAATTTTAATTTTATTATTAATTATTAAAGTACAAATACAATTAATTTTGTGAAAATTTAAAGTGCGTAGCTGTTACCATTATTGATTACGAGCAAAAAAGGCCAAAAAAATCACGTTTCTTTTATGGGAGCCCCCCTTAAAAATAAACTTTATTTTATTTTTAGTGTTTGTTGTTATAGCGGCAACAGATATACACAATCTGTGAAAATTTCAGAAGTCTAGCTATAGCGGTTCTTGAGATACAGCCTGACAGACAAACGGACAGACGGACAGACGGACAGACATCGAAGTCTTAGTAATAGGGTCCCGTTTTTACCCTTTGGGTACGGAACCCTACAAATCAACTCTATAGCTATTGCCTATTACCGTTTTTGAGATACAGCCTGGAGACAGACGAACAGACATCGTAATATCCCCTTTTAAGTTAGCTTTTGGAACCCTAAAAATAGTAAAGTGAAAAAAATAGGGCGACTAACTTGTATGCTCTAGAAAATTAGTACAAATCTCCTCTAGCATTTTTTTTTTCTATTTTTTAGGGTTCCGTACCCAAAGGGTGAAAACGGGACCCTATTCATGAGACTTCGATGTCTGTCTGTCTGTCTCCAGGCTGTAACTCAAGAACGGTAATAGCTAGAGAGTTGAAATTTTCACAGATTGTGTACAGCATGACTGGTGAGTCAATACCGATATTTAAGGAGAGTATTCAGTACTCGATTCTCATTATAAATATGTAATAAAATTAGGTTCTTAGTTTTTTTTTTAATTTCCCAAAAATTAATGAATCATGGATACTAAGTAAATTACGCGGCTAGGCAAGTAGGCATACTATGCGGCCGGTGCAGAGGCGTGCGCTACCAAAGAAACACCACACAACTACCCCTCCCGCTCGCGGTGTCCATGCGTTGGGTAAATAATTATTTAACTTTAAGCTACATTTACTCAGTGATCAATTGATATTATTTTTTTATATTATTTTTTTCCAACTAATATAATAGCCAAATATCACGTCCTCAAGTATTGAACATGTCTCACCAGTCACGCAGTATATCCGTTGCCGCTATAACAACAAATACTATAAAAGCAAAATAAAATTAATATTTAAGGGGGGCTCCCATACAACAAACGTGATTTTTTTGGCCTTTTTTGCTCTATATCAATAATAGCAACAGGTAGGCCCTTGATTTTTCCACGATTTCCTTAGTTTTACTTGTACTTTAATATTTAATAATAATATTAAAATAAAATAAGTAATTAAGGGGGGCTCCCATACAAAAAACACAATTTTTGGTCTAATTTTGCTCTAGATAATGGTACGGAACCCTTCGTGCGCGAGTCCGACTCGCACTTGGCCGATTATTATTCATAATATTATAAGACCTTCACTATATTATTATTGCATGTTTTAATAGCATATTATAATGAATGGCGACAGACGATTACTATAATTGGAACATTAACTAGTTATAACATAATATTATTGTTATAGTTAAATATATTATGTATTTCCAACACGAAGACTCAGCAGAAAAATAGTGCGTTTATTACAGAAGATAATATTATATAATATAATATTTACACAGAATACAGATAACCAATCGTATTTGACGGCCAACGCCCAACATCGAATAGCTGGCACAGATTATTGATTACAGAGGTGACAGACAGACAGACGGACAAAACATTGTCTATATATAATGCTCCAGCCTCCAAGGCTCTATAGTCCGAATGTGGACAGGGCGCTGCTGGTAAAGGAGAACTGTCAAAAATGACGTTTTTGTATGATAGAAGCAAAGATATTGTACAACTATCTTTGGATAGAAGCGTTTATAGTTCCTTTTCTCGCCACGTTCATATTATAAAGCCTTGTCGAACTGTACTCTATAATCTATGTGATCGTCTGTATAATAAAATATTATGTAGTGTGGATTTTTTATAATAGTAAGGAGCTATATTTGAAACAAAACTAATTCAGCACACTTTGAAAAAAGAACTTACTAGAAGTTTTTTCTATGATTATAATATGATCAAAGACGGTTCAGTTTTTTAATAGGGCTGTCAACTCCCGGGAATGAAAGTAGATTGTAGAATACTTTTTATCCCGGAAAAATGTACGGTTACTGCGTACTAAAGGAGTTGATGTACCCCTTGTACTATCAGAGAAGTCGACTTCTAGGCAGACTTATTAGTAATTTGGTCGCGTTAAGTCAAACCCATCAGACCGATCACAGAGCTAACATTGAATTGACATTAGCCGACCACGACGTAGGTCCGCCAACTGCCTATATTAGGCATCAATTTTCTCGATGGTACATGGCGGGCATCAATTAGTTATTAAAAAATGCTGAAGGTATCATAGACTACAAAATAACAAATTACAATAATATATTTTTCCGTAGTCGAGTTATTTTTTTTTTTTCAAACTAATTGTCACTGATCTATCCAAGCTCTATCACGCCCTAAGTGCATCAAGGACGTTTGATTGATGCATATCAATTGTTGGGTCTCGTTTCCACACAATTGATGCTAATTGTACGTTTACATGGCAGTCCTCGACACAGCCCTGACTCTAACATATTTGTAGACGCAGACGCACCTCGACTATTATCAAATCGCTGAATTCAGACCTTAGCGGTTACTGACTCCCTGTCAAAATACTTGTCAAATTTCATATTTTTCTATACAAACCGTGATTGACTTTGACAATAAAGTGACAATTGTTTCTAGTCTAAAGACGGTGCACACCATTGTGCACACTCTGTGTGAACCTTCAAACTCATAAATAGCTGCAGAATATCATACTAAGAGTTACCAAGAGGTTTTCGCGGTTAATGACCGCTGGTGCCACCTTAAATAATTTTGATTATACATGACTATACTGCACTACTTTGAGGGACTGCTGAGAAGATTACGGCCAATGATCTCAGAACACCCGAATATACGGCAAAACAAACGAAGACGTGAGTGGATGAAGTGGATTAACTAACATTTTACGACATAAGAGCAATTACTCATTTTTTTCCCTTTAATTTGAACAAACTATGTAAATTAGTAATTACCTTCATCATCTAGATCAGTAGTTCCCAAAGTGGTCCAGGTGGACCCCTGGGGGTCCACGCGAGACTCGAGTGGGGTCTACGTAGGATCTGACAAAAATGGGCGTCCACTATCGTAGGCGGAGGGTCCATGAAAATTTATTTGGTTTGCAGAGAAGAACTAAAATGTTGGGTTGACTTCTCTTATCAGAGAGCGTAATGATATGCATACATATTAATATGTTAAGAAGCTAAAATAGCGAGTTTAATTTTCATTTATAATCTGTACCTATACATATTATATGGAGGAGGGGTCGACCGGATGCCGCAAAACTTTTAAAGAGGTCTACGAAACAAAGGAGTTTGGGAACCTCTGATCTAGATCCTAGCTTATAATATTATATTATATCTAGTTATATATAAAAATATTTTCCCGGCCCTTTAGCCTCCATTTATGGAAAAAAACTACAAATTGTTAGTTACCCACTATCTACTGTTTTACACTGTTACTCATGTTTTACGCTGCGAAAATAGTTCTATTACCATTTACCCCCCGTACACGCATTGAAAATTAATTGAACCCAAATTGCAAAATATTATGTCGTATACGATGCGATACGACAGGTGTATCGTAAACGATAATTATCTATTATGGGACCCACCATAAAGCTTTATATAAATTATAACATAATCTATACATATAATAAAATTGTATAATAAGATTCCTGGGACCTACGTAGTACATAATATTAGATTCGTTTAGATCAGAGGTCCTCTCTTTTTAGGGTTCCGTAGTCAACAAGGAACCCTTATAGTTTCGGTCTGTCCGTCTGTCCATCTGTCCGTCCGCGGTTTTGCTCAGAGACTATAGGACCTACAAAGCTGTAATTTGGCATGAATATACATATTAATAATGCCGACAAAATGGTACATAAAATATTTAAAAAATATTTTTTTTATGGTACCTCTCCTACACATCAAGCGGGGTTGAATTTTTTTTTCGCGCCCACCCCATCGTGTGGGGTGTCGTTGGATAGGTTTTTTAAAAATATTATGAGTATTCATAGATCATTTTCCGGTTTAGGGATCCATTTGTGAAATATTAAGTTTTAAAGTGGAAAAAATCGTTAGAGTCCAGTGTCCCCCCTTCTACCAGTTGAACGGTTGCTTCTGGAAATGTGAAAAATTTACGGGAGTAGGAAATATGCTGAATTTAAAAGGAAAACTATCACGGCTAAGTTGACTTCATAAGTTATTGAGTAATAGTCGATCAACTAAAAAAAATGTATTCGGCGAAGTATAAAGGAACTTTTCGTTCAAATTCCTTTGAGATGATGTTGTTAGTAGTGTAAAACATGTTATAAATGTACATTCATTAACCATACAGAAATTTTCACAAACTAGCGGTGCTACGGAACGTAGGGTTCCGTATTGCGCGTGGCCCGACACGCACTTGGCCGGTTTTTTGTTCGTGGCCCACTTTTAAGGTGTTACCTGCAATTTAAAATTTGATGACACGTCTATGACATCACTTTAGTGATTATTCAGAAAAGTGGCACGTTGATAAGGCAGCGTTCGCCATCCCTAGCATAATATCCATAATATTATGCTTTCTAATAAGAGAAATCAAGCCAACACAAAAGTTCTTTAAGTGCTAACCAAATAAATGTACATGGACTCCCGCCTACAATAATTAATTATTGTGAACCTTCAAGAGGGTCAACCACAAATTTTTACCAAAATTTTGGAAGTCCTTAAGAAGAAGTAAAGTTTTAGCAACATGAATGTAATGTACATAAACAGTTATTAATAAATTAATTAAAATATGCATGATTATAATATTATATGATTGTAAATAGCCTTCAGAAAAGTCGCTTGTTAATTTTTTTCTTTTACCAACTTTATAATAATACTAACTGTGCCCGCGACTTCGTTCGCGTGGGATAGTTATATATATTAGGGCATGATATATAACTATCATGGACATTTTTTAGATTATTTAAAGAGGAATAACTTTTCCATAGATATTTTTTGGGTATCTTGGAAGTTGGACCGTTTTTGCAGCGCACGCAGCGGAAGCTCTCAAAGATGAATTATTTTCCCCGCTTTTTCCTCATTTTCCTCTGTTTCTCCGCTCCTAAAAGTCACAGCGTGATGCTTCCTCGATATATGGGCTATCTAACACTGAAAGAATTTTTCAAATCGGACCAGTATTTCCTGAGATTAGCGCGTTCAAACAAACAAACTCTTCCGAATAATTATAATATTAAGTATAGATTATGTAAAAATAAACTGGTAAAGACAATTACCAGTTTATTTTTACAAAACAGTTTATTTTGCCTTAGCAAAGGATGGCATAGTGTTTTCGAGTCAAGCCTGATTTTAATGGCTAAAAACATGGAAATGTGGTCTGAACTAGATGGCACCCGCAACTCCGTTGCGCCAAAATTTATTTCGCGGGAACCATATATTTTTCTGGGATAGAAAGTATCCTATGTCCTTTTCCGGGACTCAAAGTATCTCCATAGCAAATTTTAGCAAAATCGGTTCAGTGGTTTGGAGGAAACTGATATACAGATATACAGACAGACACACTTTAACATTTATAATATTAGTATGAAAGTATGAATATGGATAATGGATATTAAAAAATAATAATACCATACATTAGAATGGATATATTTTGTAATGATCATCATGATGAACCAAAAAGTTTTTGATGCAAAAATGTGCCTGCATTGTATATTCCATTATTAATAATTCAGTATTTTTTTTTGTTTTTGTACAATAGAAAAACTAGTAACAAAAACTTTATATTATATTGTACGCAACATCTTGTATGAGTATGACCTTCTATTTTTTTCCAAATCTTTTTTTCTGTAACTAGGTAGGTATATATTTTAAAATCTGTAGGTCTAAAATGGTTACTTTGAGTGTTTGAGTGTTCTTGGTGGTGTTCTGCCGCATTCTTCGACATCTCTCAGGCCTTTGATAGAGTCTGGCACGATGGACTGCTACTTAAGATCAAGAAGAACCTACCTATTAATTACTATCTCTTCATAAAAGCGTATCTAAGTGGAAGACACTTCTATGTAAGACAAAGCGACGGCATTTCTAATCTGTACAAAATAGAGGCAGGGGTACCTCAAGGGAGTGTGATGGGTCCAACACTTTACCTGCTGTACACATCGGACTTACCACACACAAAACACGTCCTAACGGGAACATATTACGCTGACGACACCGCATTATTAGCAACCGACTAAACAGCTGCTGGAGCTTCCAACAAACTAAAAAAAAGTCTAGATAAACTATCTAGATGGTTAAAAGACTGGAAAATAAAGGCTAACAAAACAAAATCCGTCCATGTTACATTCAGCTTACGACACGAAACATGCCCTAAAGTCGAGCTGAATGGAATCAAAATCCCACAATCCGATGACGTACGATATCCGGGCGTATATTTACACCAGACAGACCAAAGACTGACGTGGAAAAAGCACATACAAACAAAAAGAAAGGCACTCGATCTCCAACTTCTGAAGCTGCAATGGTTAATAGGCAAAAAGTCACAACTGAATCTTGAAAATAAACTTCTCCTCTACAAAAGTATATTAAAGCCTATCTGGACCTACGGGATCCAGTTGTGGGGAACAGCCTCCCCATCAAACATAAACATCCTGCAGAGGTTCCAGTCAAAAACCCTGCGGATGATAACATCTCAAACACGCAACTCCACAGATTCTAAAACTAGAATCTGTACAGGAGGAAATAAAAACTCCCTATAAAAATACTCTAAAAGAACAGAAAACCATCCCAACCACCTGGCTAAGAATCTAATGAGCGAAGAACCAAATGCAACCTTCAAAAGGCTCAAAAGACGAGCACTAATGAAACACAATTTTCGTGCACTTTTTCCACTATATTTAAGAAATTATAACAATTTTAACAAATTACACGACCGGTTTCGAATTAAATCATCATTTAATTCGAAACCGGTCGTGTAATTTGTTAAAATTGTTATAATTTCTTAAATATAGTGGAAAAAGTGCACGAAAATTGTGTTTCATTAGTGTTCAATATGAATTTCCACCAAGAACCAACAGTACAATCAGTTACACATATCAAAAGACGAGCCTTTCAAGACATGCTTTAACAGAGCTCTACTAACAAAATGGTCATATCATGGGATATATTCCATACTAGCTGTTGCCCGCGACTTCGTCCGCGTTAGTATAGTAGATCACGTCCCAAGTATTATTTTTTAAAACATATTCAATGTACAGAATTGACTTTCTTACGATTTTATTACAATATGTATAGATGACTTAGTTTGTTCCTACAAAGGATAATTAAGACGCAATACAAACTCCACGATACCTTTTAATTATGAACAAAAGTTTCATGAGGAATAAGGGGGGGGGGGGGGGTGACACTGGAAAACCGTATGTGTAGTTTAGTTTTTAAGTAGTTTGTTCTTAAAAAAGATGTATAACGCCGCAACACCGCTTTGTTTGAAGCAAAATTTGGGGAGGTGGGGGGGCAAGCAGCAACATAATCTATGCCAAATTTTATGTTCCTCTGTAGTCTGTACACACAATTCACTGTAATTTTTCTCAAATATTTGCTTAGCTTGAATAACACCGGCGCCACACATAGCACAAATGTTTGAACACAGACTTTGTCACACATTTGAACACTTGTATGTTGAACCTGCCAGACATGTTTCACAGAGTTTCACATACATTTTCACTTCACAGTTGTTGCAAGGACGTCAAACAAGACGGACGACTGATTTGACGTGACAACTGACCACAGACAAGAATTTTTTTTTTCTTATTATGGCACTTCGGCTTTAGCCATGGCCAGTGTCGAGCATAATATAATATGGCAGGAAAACAATATTTTTTATTTCAATTTTCAGCATCGTTTTCCATATTATCAGGTCTAAAGTCTAGTCAAAGTCTAAGTAAATGTCATTACAGTCAGAAAGTCAAGTCAGTCGATTCAGTAAAGTGGTAGACGCTTTACTGAAACTTTTGATGGAGTTTTGGAGGGAACACAAAATAGCACGTTTCTGGGTAGTTATTCCATTACACTAAATTTAGAAGTTCTAAATAGGATTCTAAAAAGAAGACAAATTAGAAGCTACTTATTCCACTTGTCCTAATTTAGTAACTAAATCAGTTGCACAGATTAAAAATCAGTTGTGACGACGCGGCGATTTTGGCCCGACGTTTTCATAATGGCTCCAGTTCTGTCAAACCAACAAAAAATCAAAATAAATAAAAGGCGAAAAAGATGGTTGAAAGAATTTTTGCTCCACGAAAAATTATGAATCATGAACTTTCTGAACTACTTGGAACCAGCAGACTTTAGAAATTAATTATGAATGGATTCCAGATCGTATAACATAAAATATATTGACTTTAATACAATAAAAGGTTGAAACCATCTGGCAACACTGATTTAGTCAGTTAGAAGTTAGAACTTAGAAGCCACATATTTGCCGATTTAGTACACTAATTAGGATCCTAGCTTTCTAAATGTTATTCCACTTCACTAAATTTAGTGACTAAATCATTTAGATTTCTAAATTTAGTGTAATGGAATAAATACTTAATGCATCACTTTCCCACACGTCTTGTGCACGATAACGAATATCTTAATGGATAATATTCTACTGCCACGGCCGCATATTATGCGTAGTGCTTCGCGCTAAAACCGATTCTGTTGGACGATCTTCTTGTATCGTCCAATAGTAGGTATCGTCTCATAGCACGAAGCTTCAGACGATAGACGCAGGTGCGGCCGGGCCCTTAGCCCTACCAATATTACACATTAAAACCCAATTAACACAATTTTAGGAAAATAATTATACAAAAACACAACATCACTCTTTCACATTCCCGGCAAAATACTTCGATCAACCACAGACTACATGACATGTAGTCTGTGGTTGTATATATTGTATTATCTATGGACTACACAGAAGTGTCAAGTGAACTTTGCGCATATGTGTAGCAGGTAAGCAAACATTTGAACATAGATCTTTGAGCTCTTTGATGTGCGCCAAAAAACCGACATCGAAGGGCAAAGTGCAAATGTTTGTACAAAGCTGTGAACAAAGTCTCAAAGTCCCGTGCTACACATGTGTACAAACAAGTGTTCAAATATGTGTTCAAATGTTTGTGCTATGTGTGGCGCCGGCTTAATACAATAATATTAACACCAAAAGTATCTTGTTATATTGAGTTCAAAGAAATTAGATCACTTGCCTATTGAGATAACAAGTATTAAAGGAAGCTGGCCAGCTGCATTTTAATCATTACAAATGTCGCTCCGGACCATTGTATGTAGAATATTATACCTATTGAACAATGTGTAAAGTATTTCTAATTCTTACATTTAATTATTTTCCTAGGAGCAAAATGTTGTAGATATTTTTAGATTGTTATAGGAATTTAGTAAAGATAGAAATTTTGTTTTGAATAGATAATTGTAAAGTTTTATCGCCATTCATAAAATGAAATTAATTTAATATTTGTCACAATGTCTTATTAACAAGTGCTACAAGCCGGATTATTTCCACTTAATCCCTTGATCGTGGAAAAACGAGACACAATAGCCTATTTTTATTGCGGTAGCCGGTTACGGCTTGGGGCTTGAAGTATTAACAGTAAATTGTCTATAACTATAAATTCCTTATAACACTTTCATGATTTAACAATGTTAACAATACCAAAGTTGATTATAAAACCGAATATTTTCTAGTCAATGAATATGGATTTAAATACATATTTATTAGTATGGTATGTAAAATGTAAAAGACTAGGTATAATATGTATAAAATTCATGCGTTATCACTCCTAAAACACAAAATATAAAGGTATCAAGTGGAGATCAAACCTGTTTTTAATAGAATTTCTGCGACCTAGAGGAAAGACGTACATAGGCACTTATGCTCTGTGTAAATTGTTTAGTCAAATATTTGCTAGTTTGAAGATATTCGTTAAACATCCTTCTCGTGTCAACCAGCAAACTCTTATCAACATTACACAGAGGAGAATGCGTATTATATATCTGCCTCTCATAGAATATAGGTATATAAAGTGGAAAATCTATTATTCTCGAATCAAGTTTAGTTAATTGACTTGTTTATTGCGAGTTAACATAACTCGAGTGTCTTCTACGAGCTATAAAAACTTTAAACTACTGCACTTACCTTCGTCACATAACCCCATGTTATACTTGCGTATTTTGATATCACTTTCAATTACTGAACTAAGATTTTAAATATTAAAAATACGAAAATAAAGCACGAGAAACGAATAAACCTTGTTAAACGATGACTGTAAAATTGACAGTTTTCATTGTATCCACATATGATCTGTCAAAATGACAATTGAAAACTATTGTCTGCAGCGCCATCTGTTACCGTAATTTATTTCCACCTGTTCACGCTAGATGTCACTGCAGAGTTCATATCTGTGGTTCATGATAATAATTAATATGTTTTAAATTTTTTACATTAAAAAATGTAATAATATTAATATTATTTTTAATGTAAATTTAAAACTGAATAAAACCTCTGACCATTATTATCATTATGTACTTACCTCGAGTTACGCACTTACGCCGCGCCGTTTAGATTCAGAGGTAACGAAGGCCAAAATAAGTTTGGGTTTTTTTAATGAAATAATGGGGCAAACGAGCAAACGGGTCACTCAACTTCCGTCGCCCATGGACACTCGCAGCATCAGAGGAGCTGCAGGTGCGTTGCCGGCCTTTTAAGAGGGAATAAGGGAGGGTAGGGTAGGATGGGAAGGGAAGGATTAGGGGAGGGTAAGGAAGGAAATAGGGTAGGGGATTGGGCCTCCGGTAAACTCCGGTAAACTCGGCGAAACACAGCGCAAGCGCTGTTTCACGCCGGTTTTCTGTGAGAACGTGGTATTTCTCCGGTCAAGCCGGCCCATTCGTACCGAAGCATGGCTCTCCCACGTATAAATATATAATATTATTAAAAAGTTAAATTATGCGCTCTGTGATGCGCTCTGCGATCCCCTCCTACCAGCAGACCAGTTTGCTTGTTGCCACTTGCCTCATTGCATATTTATTGTCTTTCTATTGCTTTGGTTCTCAAATCTAGTGACAAATATTATAATTAATTACTACTAATTACTATGTTGGAAGTTTTTAGCACCGAAAAATCACAATATTAAGTATAGTAGCTATAGGCTAGCTGTAGTTAGAAGCTCGGAGCTCCCATGTGCAAACATTGCTTTGTTGTCATTAGTTAGTTGAAATGAAACGTGTTCCTGTTGGCGACGCTCTCGTGTTGTTTACCGATATTAGTTGGTACTTGGTGTATCGCCTGTACAATGTACATGGTGTATAATGTTTAAGTTAGTTTGGAGGGTATAATAAACCAAGAAGCTTATAAGTACCCTAAGTAATAACTACAATACCTAAAAGTCTGTGGTGTGCATAGTTATATCACATGCTTAAACCGTAAACGAGCAGCATAATATGGTTAAAAATAAAAATCTTACACTGGGGTAGTTTTTACCGACTTCCAAAAAGGAGGAGGTTATTAATACCTATTCCTCACCACTAGGGTTGCCAACTCTCGAAAGGGCTAACCCGGGAGAATCCTAGGCGGGGGGGTTTACTGCAAAAAAAAAAACCTGCAGTGATTACTGATTATTAGATAAAATGATTGTCATGTCCAACTTCATCTTACAATTTTTCACTAAGTCAATATACTATAATATTATACTTAGGCAATAATTATTAAGTACTTTTTGAAAAAACAGGAGAAATTATCGTTCTCCGGGAGGACGGGAGGTTATGCATTATTACCGGAGTCTCCCGGGCAATCCGGGAGACTTAAAGCTGTTATTAGAGTTAAATAAGAAGTTAAAGGGCTCCCAGACACTGCGATTTCACATCGCATCGCAAATATCTGCGATAAAACTCATTACGACGCGATGCGTTGCGAATTCGCAGTTTTATGTGGTAACTGGGAACCTTATAGATAATGATATGAACTCTGCAACCGTGTGTTCGTTTATCGCACGGGAACTCTGCATTATTTTTCTCTAGTGAAGAATGTAAGATATATTTGTCTGTCTCTAATTTAGAGACAGACATAATATATACTTAATTTTACATAATGAAAGTAACGTATTCTGCATTATAACGGCAACTTATACCTACATTGACAATAAAGCCACAATTAATTTAAATAGTAATTAAGCCCTAAGCTAACCGGCTTTAAATTAAACCGTAAATAAATGCAACATGCATATTGCTTATTATGGGCCACTGACGTCGCATAATATAAATAACTAGCTTTCCCGGCAAACGTTGTTTTGCCGTATAAAGTATTTCTACTTCATCAGTTGATACAAAATCTTACCCCCTCTTTTGTCCCCTAAGAGGGGTGGGGGGGAGGGAATTTTATACACAAAGAATACACTAAATAATATGAAGTAAGTCCATTAAAGAAAAAAGTTTCATACAAAATATGACCCCCTCTTTGGTTCCCTAAGAGGGGGGGGGAGGGGATTTTTATACACCAGATGTTGAGTTGGAAAAAGACAAATATATCTGCGAAAACCGTATACAAATCGGATCAGTAGTTTTTGTGTTAAAGAGAAAAGTTTGATACAAAATCTGACCCCCTCTTTCGTCCCCTTAGAGGGGCGGGGGGGAAAATTTTTATACACCAGATGTTAAGTTGGAAGAAGACAAATATATCTGCGAAAACCGCATTCAAATCGGATCAGTAGTTTTCGTGTGATAGTGGAACAAACATACAGACAGACAGACAGACAGACAGACAAAAAACTAACCACATTTTTGGCTTCTATAGCGATCTAGTGACACCCCCCGCTTATTATTTTTTGAATATCTTTAATGTACAGAATTCACATTTCTACAGTTTTATTATATGTATAGATATGTTTTCGTTTATATATTATTAGTGCGGCGCCCTTGGTATAATAATCTATTTTCGACATCGCATCTATCTCGAGATACAATGTTTCATAATATTAAAACATATTATAGGTATTTCAGATGATACATACAATAAGATAATATTTTATTAATTTAATTTTAATGATTTGCTAAAACTAGCGGCTAATATAATACAGCATTAGCCGTTAGGTCTGCTCGTTTTTCATACAAGTTACTGTATACAAGTTGTTTCTTTTTGGGGCCTTGGCTAAGTGTCAATAGCTCTAAGATAACCAGTGGCATATCCTCATGGATTTAGAAACTGGTATATTTCCTACTGCTACATTAATTCTTCTCATTATTTCATTGCAGGCGCGGAACCACCTAAATGAGGCTTCAGTTACATAAACACGTACCTATTCCCTAGGGCAGCCTTTCCCAAAGTGGGCGATGGGCGGTGTGGGACCCATAAAAAATGGGGGCGTTGTGTAGGGCCTTGGGGGTGATTTATAATTTCATTTCATCTAGGCAACGAAAATTGTTACCGACCAGAGTGTGACAAGCAGCTCAAAGCACGCTTTGGTGTGTATTTTGTTGAACCGTTCCTTTTACTCTTCATAATATTACTTACTTTATATTAGTATCATTGTATTTCGATGGATGGGAATGCATGGTTGGCCTGGCAATTACACTTTACAGTCAAAGAAAGTGGCTTTCCCCATTTAGCGCCATGTTATGCCAATCTTAGGCCGGTATAAATAGTGAGTACTCAAGATGCATCTCGATCTCAAGACACGGTTCAGGCTCTGTGATTGGTTGGCTGTCAAAATTTGGACCAATCAGAGAGCCGAACCGCGTCTTGAGACTGGATCGCATCTTAAGTACTGACTACTCAACAAACACATTAATCACAGTGCAGTGTTAGTAACGTATGCGCAGTGACATGATACAGCCTGGTGCCAACCTGACACGTCACGTTCACGTACACTGATTACTGACCTACGGGAATGTTTGAGTGCTTGGCTTAGAGCCCTTGGCCTTCTTCAGAAGGCCATAACATAAAGGTAAAAGTTACGGCCGCCTTATGTCATTAACTAGTTGACCCGGCAAACGTTGTTTTGCCATTTACTTCATCAGGTGATGCAAAATCTTACCTTCTCTTTTGTCCCCTAAGAGGGGTGGGGGGAAAAATTTTATACACCAGAACTGATGTTAAGTTGGAAAACACAGTTAATAATATGAAGTAAGTACATTAAAGAAAAAAGTTTGATACAAAATCTGACCCCTTCTTTGATCCCCTTACAGGGGTGGGGGAAAAAAATTTTATACACCAGATGTTAAGTTGGGAGAAGACAAATAAGTATATCTGTGAAAACCGCATTCAAATCGGATCAGTAGTTTCCGTGTGATAGTGGAACAAACATACAGACAGACAGATAGACAGACAGACAGACAGATAGATAGGCAGACAAAAAACTAACCAAATTTTTGGCTTCTATAGCGATCTAGTGACACCCCCCGCTTATTATTTTTTGAATATCTTTATTTCTACAGTTTTATGTACATGTAGAGATAACTTAATAATCATTAATAACATAACATAATGCATGATATACATTTTACCGTGGGAGAGCCATGCTTCGCCACGAATAGGCCGGCTCAAACGGATAAATACTCCGGGCTCACGGAAAACAGGCGTGAATCAGCGCTTGCGCTGTGTTTCGCCGAGTAAGTGAGTTTACTGGAGGCCCTATCCCCTACCCTATTTTCTTCCCTACCCTCCCCTATCCTATTACTTGCCTATAACCCTACCCTGTTGGCTGTTACCCTATTCCCTCTTAAAAGGTAGGCAACGCACCTGCAGCTCTTTTGAATTCTGATATTGCGAGTGTCCATCGGCGACGGAAGTTGCTTTCCATCAGGTGACCCGTTTGCTCGCTTATATAATAAAAAAAATACTTTACCTGTCAAACTATAATATTATATTAAATTGAAGTTTAGTTCATACTTCATGCCTTAGAGATTGAAATAGTGTGCTAAATAATCTCGCATTATAAATCTATATAATTATTAAGTTTATCAGTCGATCTAGGAGACTACACTTTAATTTAATGTAGAGTTATGACAGGTAAAGTATGGAGTTTAGGTTATTAAAATTTGTAGTCCACAAGTGCGATTCTTAAATTAAAGAACGTAATATTATGTCTCTTAGATAATAAGTTATTGATATACTAATTGAGTTATTGATATACTAATAAGTTATTGAATCTCTTTTGATAATACGTAATGTAAGCGTTCAAACGTAAATAAAATCGGCCAAGTGCGAGTCGGACTCGCGCACGAAGGGTTCCGACTTCCGTACCGGTATAGAGCAAAAGTAGACAAATGTGTTTTTTGTATGGGAGCCCCCTCAAATATTTACTATATTTTAATTTTATTATTAATTATTAAAGTATAAATACAGCTAAGTATTTTGTGAACATTCCAGGTGCCTACGTGTTGTCATCATTAATACCGAGCAAAAAATGTTTAAAAAATCATGTTTGTTGTATGGGAGCCCCCCTTAAATATTCATTTTATTTTGTTTTTAGTATTTGTTGTTATAGGCGCAACAGATATACATAATCTGTGAAAATTTCAAATCTCTAGCTATTACTGTTCTTGAGTTACAGCCCAAGAACGGTAATAGCTAGAGTTGAAAATTGAAATGACGGACAGACACACTGACGGACAGACAACGAAGTCTTAGTAATAGGGTCCCGTTTTTACCCTTTGGGTACGGAACCCTAAAAAGTAGTCGGTATTAATACAACTACAAATACCAAAAAAACTTAACCTACAAGCTCGCTAATGATTTGTTTACGTTGTGTATTTTCGACGTGATAATAATATTATGACATTAGGTCACAGCGACACTAGGAAGTGTGACACGGAGGAATCTCCCGCACTGCCAACCCCAAATAAGTGGTTTAACTTTGTATCGATCTAATTGTGACCCATTGGACGACATCCAACTGGCAGGCGGCTGGTAGATCAATGACATTATATCAGAGCCATTCATACATAATAATCCCTATGAGAGCTGGTCAAGGTTGTGCCCTTGGTTTCTTAAGTTTAGGGGAAAAGGACTTGAGGACAACAGCTATAGGGCTAACATAACAATAGTAGACATGGGAAAGAATAATCGACGACTGACAGATTTTATCGATAAAATGGCGAATTTCCATTGTCTAAATGTCACTTTGTCTTGCCTAACTGTCACTTTGTCTATATCTACTTCCGTAGAAAGAAACCGTTTCTATGGTGACCATGCTACGCCTGCTAGTAAACAGTTTTAGATCTCGTATTATTTATAGAGGCGATTCCTGTAACTTGTAAGTGATTATAGAGGTTTTAAATGACGACAGACGCCCGCAACTCCGTTGCGCCAAAATTCGTTTATCGCGCAGGAACCGTACATTTTTCCGGGATAAAAAAATATCCTATGTCCTTTCCCGGGACTCAAAGCATCACCAAATCACCATACCAAATTTCAGCAAAATCGGTTCAGCGGTTTGGGCGTGAAGAAGTAACAGACAGACATACAGACACACTTTCGCAATTACAATATTAGTATGGATATGGATCTGTGGTAACCGGTAGAGGTCTAGACTCTAGATCAGAACGATCAAGATCGAGATCGAGACCATCTGGCAACACTGCTCGTGTTGCCAGATGGTCTCGGCGACTTCCCCCTGAACTTATTTGATTTCCCCCTAGAAATACCCTATTTTGACCCTATCTTGGTCGATTAAAATCCCCTAAATTTAGCTAAATCTAGTGGGAAATCCCAATATTTTGCCTCTATTTTGCCCCTGTCTTGGTCAAAAATGCCCTAAATCTAGGGGGAAATCCCCTGATCTGGCAACACTAGAGTGACTTCAGTCTTCAGTGCTGTCTTAGTACCTAAGGGAGTATGTTTTTAAGTAAGGGTACCCTTATAGTTTGGTAACCTTGACATTGAAGGGTCAAGTTGGACCTTCGGCCAACTTATGCCTGAAGTCTGACGACAAATTTTTTCTGTACTTATCTGAAAACTCTTTACAAAAAACTAAATCAAAAGGGGTTTCTCCTTGTGGCATACACAGCTACCTACAGTAAAGTACAGCCCCTGTCTTCATAGGGAACAAAAATATCTTACTACAACTTGACCCGCCAGCTCAGATGGACTTACTTGACTCTGGGTTAAATACTTGTATCTTTCTAGATCTTTGTATTTATGAAAGAGATATGAACTTTAATGTAGAGTTTTTGACATACATGCCCCTCATGATAGACAATTAATTATTATTAT